>MNCI01008086.1:1109705-1127304 GCA_015680685.1 Gnetum montanum | reverse complement strand
TGGTGTTCATGACAACAAGGGTGAACACCTTATTACATTGACATCAGGCCTCATTTGACAGCTGAGAGAAAAGAGAAGAGGGAAGAGAAAAGAAGTCTTGCTGCTACCAACACCAAGATTGCACCTTTCATTATCCATCTATAAGCGCATCATCGATCTCATTCCTTACAAAGCTGCTTCAGCACCATTCCATTCCAAGTGCTCCCTCCAGATCTGGTCCGTTGTTGCATGATTGTCATCTACACATACAACACAGTCTTGTATTAGTAAGGGTAAATGAATTATCATGTAATTCATACCTTGCCGCGGTGAAAAGTCCATTGGCTGGGTTGTGGTATGGCTAATTAAGGATCTGGAGATATATTAATGATGACCATTGAAGGTGTAGGGGTTAGGAGAAAATCGAAAAAATTGGGCCCTATACCCCCATGACTAATCACAAACCATCGGTAGCGAGAGAATGGAAAAAGAAAAGGAATAAGAAAGATGAATAAAAAGAGACAACAGGAACGTCGATAAAGTGGATGTCAAGATGGAAATGAGCAAAACAAAATGGATTTCAAAAATGTTAAGGGAAATAATTTAACTGGTGCACCAAATAAGAATGTCAGTGGGTCCTCCCCAAAGCAGGCTCATGCCCTTAATGCCCTGATAAACCCACATTCAAAGAGTCTATAGGATCTAGGAATGTCCTTTGGAATAAGAGTTAAATTCTTAACCGTAAGAATTTAACAAAAAGAAAATGATGTATCTACCAAAATATACACTAATGATACAACCGGCAATGAGGTGAACAATGGAGAGAAGGATGGAGAGAGGAGAATGGAATGGAATCTCAAGAACAAGGTTGTGAACAACCCCTTGTGAATTTTGTGATTAATGTGAATTGGCAATCTTATTCCAACTCTGGCCTTAAACAAACCACATCCAATGACTTCACATCAATGCATTCGGCCAAACCATCCACTTGAGTAACAAGAATAAATCTCCAAAGAGCCACCACCATTTTGACGAAACAAATGAGGAGAGAAGGAGAAGCGAGTAGGGCCTTAGTTAGAGGGAACATTTTTAGTTCCATAACTAGTGCTTGTAGCCCAAGGGATTATTTTATCTAAGGGGTGTGCTTTGAATTCTCACTTTTTCTTTTTCTTTTCTTCTTTGTTTGTTTATTTTTTTATATATATTTGATATTTTTATGTGTGAGAACCACACTATGCAAAGACTTCTTATTTTTATTGTCTCAGCTTTTGATAATTGGGTGACATCGAAATGGCAAGAAAACTCAAGAAGAAAACATCCAAGCACCCAAAAGAATGGCCAACACAAAAGCATCAAGTTCCCTTGAAGTCACACCCTTTTCAAACCTTGAGTCCTTCCTTAGTTTGAGAAGTACCCAATCACCGATTCGTTAAAGTTCTTATTAGAAAGGAACTGTACATTTCCAAGCTAAGAGAGACCATAGACTTTGTGGATGGATGCATGAAGTGGACTCATTGTCTACCATATCAAAAGAAACATACCTTAGTGTTAACATCGTAACTTAAAGGTAAAAACCAAACATTAGCAATCAATAAGAAAACAATTCATACCATTGTGAAGAACACTTATTGGGTGACAAACTTACAGGATGGTTAACACACACACACCACACACACAAAAAGTGGAAAAGTATAACGATGTTGTATAATAAAAACAAGAAAAATTAAAGAAATTTGTAAAACAAAAATGTGTAAAAAAAAACTTGTAAAACAAAAACGTGTAAGACAAAAACGTGCAAAAAAAATGTGTAAAACAAAAACATGTGAAACAAAAATGTGTAAAAAAAACTAAAAAATAACTGAGGACCTCCAATGATCAGCATAGGTGGCCATCTTCCCCATGACTGAATGGAAAGGGGAGATCTGAAATAATGAGCACCTATTTGAATTTCATAAAAGTGCCCAACTTCTCCCCACTGATGTTCTTAGATTAAGGGATGAAAGTCAACAATGATCATACTCCAATGTGTCTATGCCTTCATTGTTAGCATAAGTTGTTTCCTCAGTTCATTCTGTGCATATTGGTTTGCTCTTTCTAGTAGCTGTTAACCACGGGATGTCTACTACTGGTGTGGTTGCTACATATAGGCACCTTTGTATTTGTATTTCTTGGGCACACCAATTACATGGAAGAGATGTTGAACATTATTCCATGTCATCACCCTCTGAGTCATTATATGTGATGCATAGAACTTTCTTCTTCTCGATCTTTCCATAAATGTTTCCCTTCGATATCTGCAAGGAAAGATCGTGGATCCCTAGGTACGTATCTACTGTACTCAGCCATGGCCTTCCCATTATAATTGGAAAGCCCCCATTGTCACTATTAACTTCTATAACTAGGAAGTCAGCTGGGTATGACCACCCACACACAGTGGTAATAATGTCCTCCACCAATCCTAAGGGAATGGTGATGAACTGGTCAGCTAGCTCTAGTTGAATGTTGCTCTTTTTAAGTTGGGATAGGTTCTAGGCTTGATACATTTCTCGTGAAATTAAGTTGACTCCGGAACCTGAGTCAAGAAGAGCCTTATGTGGTTTGTTCCTGGTGATTTGTAGATAGATTAAGGGGCTCCCAGTGTTAGATAGCTTCCTAGGAAGGTGGCCTACCTTGATCCAGTCGATTACGGTATGCGTTAACATAACCGTATGCGTACAACTCTGTTATTGGACTGAAGGGTGCTCCGAAGTGTTAAATGGTGGAGGAGTGTACATGGGCTCAACCACTTGTTCTTGTGAGAGTTTGTCTGGGCTTTTAGTTCTAAAGAAAGGTCTTCTCTTTTTGCAGTTGTCAAAACTAGTAGCGGGTTGGATATTTACAACTCTTGCAGCGTTACGTTGCTGCGGTTGAGTGGGGAGTTTCCCTTGCATTGTTGGAGCAGGAGGTATGGGAACTATAGGTGGAAGAGGTGTGGGTGGATTTGGAGGATGGTGTATATGTGGGATGTCTCTCGAAGGAGAAGGAGTCCTCCTAAAGTACTACCGAACTTGGTAGTGACATTGGGGAGTAGTGTGACCCATAGAGTCACTTGGAGAAACCAGTTGCTGCACATAATATCCATATGGATCTGGTTGCCGGTAAGGGTATTGTTATGCCAGCGGTGGCATCCCCCATGACTGTGGGTATTGCCACTACTAGTGTTATTCGATGGGTTGTGGTGGAGTTCCACTTGGATAATAAGTTAATGGTTGGTGGAACTTCCTTAGGTTACCTTGAGGATAAGGTAACCTTTGGGGTGTTTGTCATTGGTTAAGTCTTGGATTAAGTGCATACACCCCATACTCTTGTAGATGTGAGATAATTGGACAACATCCCATAAGATGGTTGTATTAGCAGATCTCACATCCATCGTCATCGTCTATGTCTGAATCCACAACTTCATTAGAGATAGTAATTTTCCACTTACCCTTGTTATGTGTAGGACCTAAATTTCCCCGCTTTATCTTACCTTTTTCACTACTTCGTTCTTCCTTATACTCTTCTACGATTTTCAAAACACTTTCAAGTCTATAGTCTAAGGAATCCCACAGTTGGTCTACCTTAGCCGATACTTCGATTGTTAATTTTTGAATCAGCAAGGTCTTTCTGTTCACCAACTCTTCGAGTGGTGACTCATCCTCCTCAACACAGAATCTTACTCCCTTCTTTCAAAGGGAGGGATCGCGGTTGTATTCTTCCACATTTTCCCTTTTTCATAGCTAACCTTCTTTTTTTGCTACTTGTTCCAACAAGTGATGTACTTCATGGGCTCTAAGTTCTAATAGCCTCCCTTGGGCATAAGTCCCAAGGGTTCTTCTAGTTTCATGCCTTAGCCCATCCACGATGTGGCGAAGTTGATCTCGTTGAGCGTATCCATGGCCTGGGCAACGATGTAACAATGCGTAGTAGCGGCTCATGGCAGCATCCAAGGATTCATGATTACCTTGTTTCCAGCCTTGGATCTGCTTACGCAAATTAGACACTCTGGAGTACATTTGATAGTTATCATTGAAGAGTTCTAACATCGTACTCCACCTCCTGATGGTTTCCGGTTCTAAGGACTGGTACCAACTCTCTACTTCTTTAATGAGTGTCCTGGGAAACAACTTAAGTTTTTGCCACTCATTTTCTATGTTCTACAAGGCACAGGAATCATGGAAAGCCTGTAAATGATGTTGTGGATCTAAGTTGTATCCCCCTTCAAAGAATGGGATATTTTTCATGTCTAAGCATTTGATTCGACTGTCCTTTTGATGCCTTGTTGGAATCCTAATTGCCTCCATTATGTCGAGCATACTTCGAGGGGCAAGTAGGGGCTCGTCATGATCATCTCTTTCATGATGCCTATGATGTCTTTGTTGTTTCCTACTTTCCTTTTAGTTATGCCCTTGTCTCTCTCTCAACATTCCCATCGAGGTCTTTCATTTTTTCTACCCCTATCCTCACCGTTATGTTCATGATGGCTACGCCCAGATGTGGAAGGAGAGGGTGAGTGATGAGATGAAGGAAAAGAAGAAGGGGAACCATCACCATGACAATGCTTCTTTCCTTCTCTTCAGCTGCTACGTCCCCGATCGTGATGACAATCTAAGTGCTCATCCATATTATGAGTTTTTGTTCCCTCTGTGAACAGTTGGCATTCACGAGGATTAGAACCAGTGTTATGTATTGTTGATCATAGGTTCTGATACCCAACCTCTTCACCATCATTAGGAGGTGGAACATCATTTGTTAGAGAACCCTTGATAATGGGTTCATCATCTCCTATTTCGCTAAGGACATGCAGGCCTTTGCCCTTCATCAATGTATGTTGGTTCTTCTGCCTTGAGTCCTTGATACGTTGTGCTTCTGTGGGATGATAATCCATCATGTCAAAGTCTTCTGCAATGTATTCAGCATATAATTCTGTCATGTTAATCTGTGCCAAAGCACGGAAGAGCATGTTAGGGACTGATCGATCTGGGGGTAACACAATGTTACCTTGTAAATCTCTCCATCACAGCTGTTCGTCTTGATGGAGGATAAAGGTAAAGTTTGGAATATACTCATCGGGATGAGTATAGACTCTCCAGTATTGTTGAGGACTTGGCTGATTTTGGTTATGTGTTTTTGATTGCCGATTATTTCATGTATTATCCCTAGGCGGTGAGTTGCTTTTGTTAGAAGAAGACATTGTTGTTGGTATGCTAATTTACCGTTATATAATTTTTGTGTTTTAATTAACCCAAAGGTTCGTTTAGGCTCCCAACGATGTGAGTGATATCCTATGTTCTATTCAACGCACAAACACTTAGTCCTCGACAATGGCACCAATGATAAGTGGCGAGATACCCCTACACTCAACCATACGAATACGAGCATAGCATGCGCGATCCAGTCGAACTCCGTAGAATAAGTGCCTACACACCCCATGGAACACTTAGGGTTAATCATTCATTGTCTTCCCAAACTTACTTGTAGTTTTCACGGTGTATGGTTAAGTAAGTTCGAGGTATATGATTTTTATAGTTTTTATGTTTTATGTCTCCTATGCTAACAAGGTGAAGGGTTGAGAAACTAATTACTAACTCTAACTAATGAACTAAGTCTAAATTACCTAGCGTCAGCATCCATTCTCACTTACCGTACACACCTTGAACCGATGCAACCATGGTTACCAAACGCTAATCATTGCTGGGATCACCACGCGTAACGCACTCACTTGAAGTGGTCGTACTGAGGCACTTAACTAGGAGAGAAGGGTTGAGAGAGAAAGTAGTAAATAACAGATAATAAATAATAGTAAAGAAATCCTAATTAGCCTATTCCATGCACTGCAAGGTTTATCTAAGAAGCTCGTCTTTATTTCTATACACAAACTTGTGTTCAGGTACAATGTCTGCTCGAATAAAGATCCATTCACTTTAGGACTCCTACTGTGGGCACATGAAAAATATTCTATCTCTGGAGTGATCAATCTGCTAGAGTTTCTCTACTGTCTAGCCTAGGATGATAAAACAAAGGAGAGCCGCCTCTTATTTATGGATATGACGGCGCACCGCGATATCGCGTATGTGATATCGTGAGGGATGCGATATCACAATGGCCACGATATCGTGTACGCGATATCACGGCCCATGCGATATCACGTCCCATCAATCTTTTTGTCTTTTTATCTTTTTATGAGTAATCTCATCTACGAATAAAACACTCATGTGGCTCATTGGTTAAGGTGTTGTTTTACGCTATCAAGTTCCAAGTGATTAATTATTTGGATAGCAAACCCACCACATCCACCCAACCATTTTATTAATAAGAGGTTCTACTCTAGGTACAGTGATATTCTTGTCATCATGAAACTTAAAAGTAATTTTGTGCTTATTATGCCTAGAGTGAAAATGATGGACAAAGAGGGAATGGCCAAGGTGTGACATCAAGGGAACTTGTGGATTCTCTTTGGTAACATCTATAGGTGCTATCATGCAACTTGGTTGTACTAAGATCCTTGTAGATCTAATGAAAAATGGGAGTAAGAGTAATCAAAAGGCACTCAATCAAGGAAACTCAATGTTATTCTAGGGGGTCCCAATGGAAAGACATGCACCCATGCATGAAGTTTGGTGGCTTCTCTAGATTAAACATTCAAAAAAAAGAGCAAGAAGAGTGTGCCAAAGCGGCCATACAAAAAAAAAGAGAGAAGAAGAAAAAAGAAAAGATCAAGATCAAAGGTCCGCAAAGTAATTTCAAATCACTCCTCCCTTGAACAAAATGCCAGGTGATCGTACTACTTGCTGTCATGGTGCTCTTATTGTTGTCTATCATTGGAAAAAAAAACAATGAGATGTCACTGATTAGAGGAATAGACTTGGTCCTGATTTTTGACCAAAACGTTAATCACACATTAATCATGCTTTACACTAAGAATTCATTGTGCCTTGAGTCAGTTACCTCATGTCCTAATCTCTGCAATCCCTTCTACAATTTTTCTCATCTTGCTCTTCATGTAATTGTGACTCATGTCTTGTATAGCATTGAATTCATATCTCATCATGGTGCTATTAACATCTATGTGTTTTGTTGCATCAACATAGATTACATTTAACCCTTCTAGTGCGTATGGACATTTTAAGGTGTGGTTACGCAAGGGCATTATAGGTTAGAACTTTCTTTAGGGATGACCCACTTGCGTGACTTTTGTAATTTGTACTTGTTGCACACCACCACATCATCTTATACCCTCCAAGTATTTCATTTCCAAATCTATTCTTTTCTTTTTCATCATTTTATCAAACATTCCTCAAAACTAGGTCCTTTTATGTGTCACCTAAACAAACCAAGTCTGACATTAAACTTTTAGGGCAACTTCCTTGAAAAAATTTCTAACTCTAAAATCACACTAAGAAAAGAATTCAACATTTATTATAGGCAATGAGTAAGGTATGAAATAATTGAACTTTTTTCAATAACCTTACTAACAATTGATCTTTGTGTGATTATAGATGGTCCCTAAAAGAAGACAACAAGGAGGACCTTCCCAAGGTGCAATCGAACATGCAGAGTAAAAGGCATAATCATTCAACATCCATCATGGAACTCCTGTTACTGCATAATCTATCCAAGAAAAAGGAGGAGAGGTTAGGGATGAAGCCTATGAAGAGGAATGACGACTATTTGTGCCATGCATGTCCAAGCCAATCAAGTGTTCCCATAGCTGCTGTGTCCATGGAAAGTGTCGACTCCATCAAACATTGGAACATTAGTATGGACGGCTCATAACCCATGGATAGAAGAGAAAAAATGTCAGGCACTTCTTCAATGGTATCAATCTTACAAGCCTAGCCCGAAACAAAGGAAAGGCACCCATGGAGAAGCCACCACTATCGAGAACCCCATGAGTTCCACAAGTTTTGTCTTCTATGTTTGTGTCCAAATTTTGTTTAATCCTCCACTGCAGCATGAATAAATACCTAGTCAGTCAATAATCCCATACCTATCCACTGTGTAATCAATTGAACTTGTTCCTCACTTTCTTTGACTCAAGGATGAGTTCTTATTCAATCGTGGGGGTATGATGAGTCATGGTCTGTTAGGGCCCTGTTATCAGAGCCCTATTATCTAATGAGTTTCAATATCAAAGCCTTGTTATCTGATGAGTCCTAATATTGGAGCCCTATTATCGAACCCCCAATATCATGGTTGCGTTAACTAGGCCGCGTATACCCATCGACGCATCCACCCATGCGTTGACGTAGCCCCGTTTACGCAAAGTCTATTTTTAGCTATAAATAAGTGCGCACCCGCCGCACTTAGGCATCTTTCAAGTAGTTGTAGCGAAGCCCTTGTAGTTTGTTTCCATAGGAGTTAGACTATTTTCCCAGGTGCATTCCCGTAATGTGATGCTTGTAATTGTACGGAGCCTTTATTCGAGTGTGACATACTTGGGCACACACATGATCAGCAATAAAAAAAAATTACTTCATCATAGGAGTTAGAACTTAGTTTTAATTATTTAATTGTTATTATTAATTGTTATTGTTATTTATTATTTTCTTAGTTAATATTTCTTTACCATCATTTCTTATTCTTGTTGTTAACTTCAGAATGAGTACAACTTAATCATGAGCATTTAAGTGTGACTACTTGGTAACCCAATAGCGTACCTATGATCTACGCTTGGTAATCCTAGTAGTATTCGTGCACAAGGTCCAAGATGTGTACAAATGATTAAGGAACAGATCCTCATTGCACTTAGGCTAGCTTAGACTTCATTTCCTATTGCTTATTAGTTTAATCAAGATTATTTTCCATTTTCTCTAGGAGTAGCACTAGTTTAGGATCACATCATATGCCTCACTCTGGACTAAACCATACGTGAAAAAGCAAATACTAGTCTAGGTGGGAAGACAATGAACTACAATCAACCTATAACTATCTAGATACCAGAACTAGCCTATCCATGGAGTTCGACCGGATCATGCGTGAATGCTCGTATTCGTATGGTTGAGTGTAGCAGTACCTAGCCAATCATCAACCACCTATTCATTTGGTACCTCCATCAGCCAATGCTCATATTTCTTTTGAGCAACATGCTATGGAGAGTATCTTTGGAACCACATCCCAACAAGTTCTAGCTCAATAGCCTCCAGTTCAATCAGATCCTCCAGCTTCATCTCGATTTTGAGTGAAGCTTTATCCCAGGCAAGCTCTTGTTTAGCAAGTTAAGTTTGTTGATGAGGATACATAGAGATTGAGCCATCCCAACACCAACAGTGATGACAATGAGGATGAGGCTTATTGTCCATCTAGATAAGTAAAGGGATTAGAGTCTAAGGATGGGAACGAGGCTAGAGATTGAGACTCGGGTGGTTTTTTTCTCTCTCCTTTTGTTGAGAATTTTTTGTTTCTCACATATGTGACTTTGGGACTTTGCACATATGCAGCTAAAATGATGTGACAATTGTGAACAGTTGTGATGTGATGTATGGATAGTTTGGTATGTGATAGTTTGTGGTTGAGTTATGGAAAAATGGTGTTTTTTCCATTGTTATATCTGTATCGTATGCCTTTGCTCTTTACTTTTTCATTTGCATTGTTTCAAGTACTATCTAACCTTAACACTTATTCTTATCCTTAGCTACCATACGAATTTATATCTCTTATTCTATTTTTTAGTGCTTGATTTATGTGCTTTATCCTTTTTGCTATTGTTCAAAAAGGGGAAGAGTATAGTTTTGGATATTTGTATGTCTACTAACCTATTTTCTTAAGCTTTGAACATTAGCAAAAAGGGGAAGATTGTTGACCTTTTGGTATGTCAAAACATTAAGTAAAATGGAGTACAAGGATGCTTGTATGTTTGTGTGGCNAACATTAAGTAAAATGGAGTACAAGGATGCTTGTATGTTTGTGTGGTTATTTATGTTTGTAGGGAAAGAGTGTGAATAAGGACTTCATAGACCTCAAGGACTTACAAGCAAAAGTTGACATCATCAAGCCCTTGGAGTGAGACAAGGAAGACATGAGAAAGTTTGAGAACCTAGACAAGGAATGAAGAGTTCAAAGTGCAAAGGAAGGTAAAGAAAGACATCTCCAAGAAACATAAGACATCTTAGTAGAATTGAAGACAGCATAGGAGAAGACATCTCTACAAAACAAACAAACATCTTTTTGAAGAGAAAGAAGTATTTCCTCAAACAAAGATGTCTTCCCAAAATGAAGGCTAGTTACAAAAATATGTCTTTCACCAGAAGGAGACATCTTCTTATAATGGAGGCTATATGTAGAAATATGTCTTAATCATGAAGAAGACATCTTCTATGATGGTTATTTAGCTATTGCATAAGTTCCAAGATGAATTTGAAAACATAGTGACGATGAGAAGACATCATTCTCATTGGGAAATATATAAGCTTTTGTATTATCATTGTGTAATTATCAAACAATCATTGTATTTATTATTAATCGTCATTGTACAATATTTTGTCTATTATAATTGGTCTATGTGAGCTATACCTCAAGTACAAGGATTAGAAAATTCAATTGCATTCATTCCTTGTAATTGTTATTCTCTTTTATTGCCTTGAAGGGTTGATGTACTTCTTGCAAGAAGGCATCTTGCTTGAACTTGTCAAGATCCTGCGGGATTGAATGTTGGTGTAGTCCCACAACACTTTGGAGCAAACCTCAAGTTGTAAAGGTTGTGAAATCATAGAAAGCACTTTCTAAGCTTGTCGAGACCTTGCAGGGTTGAGTGGATTTGTAGCATCGAATCACTCTAGAGTTAATCTTAGAGCTTGTACAAGGTATGGTACCCTTTAAATCACATTTGAGGGCAACAAAGTTCAGAGGTGTGCTTGCAAACTAGCCTCTAAGTTGGACTACCCTAGTTAGGGAACCACATTAAATTTAATGTGGGATTTGTCTCAAATATTTTTTATTTTGGAAAACTTATTCATCCTCACCCACCTTCTAAGTTAAACGATCCACAAAAATTTCTTCTTAATCTTCTAGGTCCTTCTCTTTGAATGGGCTTTTCTTTTATTGCCCCTTCACTTATGAGATTCATTTCATAAGAAATAAGAACACTTTGGAGTTCTTCAAGTTTTAAGATACAAAAATCCATAATTTCCTCAATAGCTATAACCTTAGGTTTAAACCTAGGTTGTAGAGTTCTAATCATCTTTATTATTACATCACTTTTAGGCAAGTCCTTACTTGTGCCCTTAATTGCTACAACTAGGTCATTAGCCCTACAGAAATAATCTTTTATCTTTTCACCTTCTCTCATTTTATTTTTTTCATGCTCACTTTGTAAGAATAAAAGTTTAGATTGTTTGACTATGGATGTACCCTAATAGGTAGCTTCTAAGGTTTCCCAAATTTTCTTAGCAGTTCTACAACTAGCTATTCTATTAAATTTAGACTTATTTAATGCACAATATAAAAAAATTTTGCTTTGAAATTCTACATAAACTTATCTCTTTTTTCTAATGTCCACTTACTCTGTGGTTTCATGGCCTTTATTGCACTATCAATGGGTGATGTGTAACCTTTGAGGATGGACTCCCATACTTCAAACTCCATTAACTTAAAGAAGGCTTTCATCCTTGTCTTCCAATAGGAAAAATCAAATCCATCAGACATAGGTGGCTCTGTATAGGATGTTCCCTTTATAGTTCACTCTTGAAGCTGAACATAAGAGTACTAGGTTCCGATACCATTTGAGGATCAAGAACCTAGAAAGGAGGGGTAAATAAGTTCCCAATTAAAATCATACTTGCCATACAACACACAAAATTTTACACGATTTCCTAACTTGGGTACTTCCACACTCAAAAGGTACAATCTATGCACACCACTAGACTTTGTTTCTCTATCAAATATGGTTTAAAGGTCACCGCACCCTATATAAGCTTTGAGCTCCACACGAGAGTGTTTTATCATGGTGAAACCACTCAACCCTACAAGGTCCCAACAAGCTCAAAATGTGGTTTTAAGGATCCCAAAACCTTTACAAAATTGAGCTCTACTCTAGAGTGTTTTGGCCCTACAAAACCACTCAATCCCATAGGATCCCATCAAGCCCAATATATATGCCTTCTCATAAGAAGCACATCAATTTCGTAGGGTAAGAATCATATGTACAATCATATGTCTTTCTTGCTGAAGCTCAATTTAACATATAATTAACATACAACCAAAAAATGATGTGACAATAAAGGACAAGAGTACAAGACCATAGATATGACAATGATTACTTTGATATGAATAATAGTTTCTTAATTCCCAATAATTTGATGTCTTTTTATAGCTTTAGAGTTTTCAAAAATGCTTCAAAATTCATGAAATGGCTACCCAATGACTAATGTAGACATCTTCTTTGAAGTTGGGACATCTACCTCAGATATGCCTTAATTCTGAAGAGACATCTCATTCTAAGATGGGATGTCTCTTGAGAGATGTCTCTAGGGAGACATCACCTAAAAATAGTAGATGCCTCTTCAACTTTTGAGTTTTAATTCCTAAGGCTTCTTCTAGTAAATTTGTCTTCTTCCAAATCTTCAAATCATATTCATTGGACTCATAGCCTTCATTTTCATCCTTGTTCTCATCTTGCCCATCTGGTCCTCATTGGTTCTCATCCATATCCTACTTGATCATCATATACTACAAACAATTTATGTTCTCCATTTTCCTTAAGGTCTAGACATACCAAAAGGTCAACAAAGGGACACCTACCTAACAAATCAATAAGTTGATAAGAAGAGGGTATCCATAAATCCTTTCAATGGTAAATAAACCTAGCATGACCCTATAAAGAATGTGCCCCAAATCTAATGGCTATCTAGTTAGAAGACAATGGGGAAAAAGGACTTGTCTAGGCAACAAATAATCATACCTTCCTCCTTTTACAATAATTTCATATAAGATAATAACCAAGAGGATGGAAGCATCTTGGGACATTTGATGTCTATATACTTTCCCACTTTTAAGAGACATAGAATTACCAAAAAATGACATAAAAAATTCATCATGAGAAATTGGAATCACACCATTGGTAAAGATATCATTCATAGAATGTATAGTGAGCCTATGCACTTTAGAGTTGGAAATTCCAAGAATAGAATTCACTACTCAAGGTGAATGCTCAATCACAATCCCTCCTCCTCCTCCTCACACCCCCACCCTGCAAACCACCACGCCCCCCCCCCCCCCCCCCCCCCCCCCCACCCTCCCCACCAAAAAAAATAATAGATGTGAAAGCTTCAACAATAGCATTAGTAATAGTAATATTATAATAGAATTTTTGGATCAATATATCAGGTACATTATAAGTCATAGAGACACTTGAAGCCCAACCAATAACTTGGCAAAATCTCATGAAGATTGAAGATCAAAATCTCAAGTACATTATAAGTCATAGAATTTAGAGATAATGAAGATTGAACAAGTTACCTAAAACCAATGTTGAGAATCTATAAAATGAAATTGGGGCTAATAAATATTTTTCTTGCTTGTTAAAGCTCTCTTTGTGCTTTTGCCCTTATGAGGTGGCACCCTTAATGTACTAATCGTCTTGTGTGCCATGGATTTGAGCAAGGATTTCAAGAAATAGACTAGAATTTCAACAAGGAAGAGGTCCTAGTTAATTGTGTTGGGACATCTACGGCTTGAGTAGGATAAAATAAGAGAAATAATTGATTAGGTTTATATAGCTGACACCCTTGAGAGGATTTTAATCACATATTAGGACGTCCCAGAAAAAATGAGACATCTCATCCAAGTTGGACTTTCACATAATGGAATGTCCAAGAATGAGATGGGACATTCCAGGTGGGATGTCCCAATATGAAATTGGAATTTTTAAAGCAAAAATGATCTAATAAGAATAATGGATAAAGGGGTTACTACTAACGAAAAATGTAACTATAAAACAAAGCTAAAAATCTAATGTAAGTTAAGGAAAATTCTTATAAATACTTACCTATGCTAACGTTGCTTGCTCTTGAGAGGATGTGATGTTCATGTAGATTTATAATAAGATTATCTCTTTAGAGTCCCTCCTTTGTAATTATTACGAATCTATTGTATCCCATCTGTTTGATTTCTCTTTATGAAAATATTTGTTGTTTGATTTACAACAAGAGTATAAGCTCCTTGTTCCTCCTTCTTCTGTTTGATCCTCCATACTTTTCTAACCTACAAGTATTCTTTCTAGGAATCTTTGGAAAATACCAAGGAGTCATATTATTTTTTCAAGTATTCATGTGATAGTATTTCATTTTTAAATGAAAATTTAAGTATTTATGCCTAAACTTACCCCAATAATAACACTTAATTTTTCTTACTTGGGCAAGATGATCAAACCTTGGAGCGTAGCTCCATTTGGATGAAATTCTTAAGTCTCAATATGTTGCTAACTTTCTAATCCACTTTTATCATGTGTATCTCTTTCTTATTCTAAAACTATTCAAAGAGTCTCCTTTCCTTCGACAAGTCTCCCATTTATAAGCTTTGTATCTGCAAGCTCTTTTTCAATCTACTCACATGAGAATGTTACTTTTTAATTCTCAACCCTTACATTTCAGTTTTATTTTGAGAGATTCAAGTATTTTTGATAAGGTTGAAATAAATCTAAATATTTATCATTTAAGACCTTCTTCAATTTGATGCATAGAATTTGAAAAGATATAATTTTATTGCATAGTAAGTCATACCTTTCTTCAATAGTTCCTTAAAGTTCTTTAGCTTCCATTGCTAAGGTTTCATTAGAAAGAGTCATACATATGAGATGTAATTATGAGGAAGTGTCATCCATTTCATCTTCACTTTGTTCCTCATCCCAATGGGTATAAGGATTTTTATTTTTTATATTAACTTCGAATTGGTCCTTCTTTGGAAACCTATTAACAATTGGACATTTAGAGGCCACATTACCTCTACCACCACAAATCAAACATTCTATAGAGGATGCATCAAGATTTAAACTTTTATAATTCTTATTTCTTTCCTTACCTTTGATGCCAAATTGGTTAAAGCTCATGCCTTCTCTAGCAAGTAATCTTTAAACTTTCCTAAACAAGAGAGCCAATTCCTCTTTACTATTTGCTTCATGTTTAGATGGCTTCTTCTCCATTGATGAAATTTT
Source organism: Gnetum montanum (assembly GCA_015680685.1). Classification (NCBI taxonomy): domain Eukaryota; kingdom Viridiplantae; phylum Streptophyta; class Gnetopsida; order Gnetales; family Gnetaceae; genus Gnetum; species Gnetum montanum. Next base: position 1,112,159 of record MNCI01008086.1, on the reverse strand, counting down.
AAGGGCAATAGACTTTTCTTTGATAGCACCTTTGCCAAGGAGGTTTATCTCATGAGCAATGAGTGCACTTTGAAGCTCTTTGAATCTAAGAATTGAGAAGTCTCTGATTTCCTTCATGGCTATGACTTTTAGTTTAAACTCAAGCTGCAAAGTTCTAATCATTTTAATAATCACATCACTTTTAGGTAAATCTTTTCTAGTTCCATGAATGGCTACAACTAAATCATTTTCTCTAGAAAAATAGTCCTTAATTTTCTCTCCTTCTTTTATTTTTAGTTTATCATACTCACTTTGTAACACTAGAAGTTTTGATTATTTGACAATAGATGTACCTTCATATGTTGATTCCATCATTTTCCAAATTTCTTTAGCAGTGTTACACCCAACTACTCTGTTAAATACAGATTTACTCAAAGCACAATAAAAACAATTTTTTGCTTTCAAATCAAACATGAACTTATCTTTTTTATCTTGTTCCCATTTACTTCTTGGCTTGGTAGCTCTTGTGGTGCTGTCAATGGGTGACATGTAACCTTTAAGAATAGACTCCTAGACTTCAAACTCCATGGATTTGAAGAATCCTTGTATTCTATCCTTCCAGTACAAAGAGTCGATCCCATCAAACATAGCAAGCTTGATGTAAGTTATTCCTTTCATCATTTACTTTTGAAATGTTAAGCTCTAAAAAGAGAGTAACAGGCTCCAATACCACTTGAGGATCAAGAACTTAAAAAGGGAAGTTAAATAAGTTTCCTAATTTGAACAACTAAGAAAACCAAAAGTACACACAAATTTACATGATTCCCCAACTTGGGTACATCCACACTCCAAGGGTAGAATCCTTGCATACCTTTAGACCTTGTTCATTTAAAAAGTAGTTTAAAGGGCACCATAACCTTTATAATGTTTGAGCTCTACTCAAATTTTTTTCTTACTAGAAACACACTCAACCCTACAATGTTTGAACAAGCTCAAAATGTGATTTCAAGGATCCCATAACCTTTACAAAGAGGTGAGCTCTACACATAGTGTCTTCTTACTAGGCCTCACCATTGGGTTTAGGTGATGAGCCATGATTTTGAAGTATGCTCTGTTTGCCTTAGTGAGAGCATCATACTCCTTATGATACACCCCATAGCATTGCTATACTCATTCCTTTTTTGTCTTTCACATCTACTTACATTAATATTTCAACCAATTTTCACCCAGTGTTAGGTGTTGGCGACCGTTTGGGACGCGACTGCCAACGAGTGTCCTCGAACAGGATTTAGGTGCCTACTGGTCTCTAGCAACACCAAGGCCCAGATACCTCCAAATAACTCAGTAGTTAATGTGAGTATGTGCGTGTGCTGTTGCGGCATGCGGTTGTGTGCAATGTAACGATTGCGTGTGTGTGAAATACAAATGACTTACTTTAAGAGATTCAACCCACTTTATCAAGTACTGTGAGTTGTTGAAAGTTTCCTATTTTGTTCAAACTACCTAGTCTACACAGTCCTTATAATACCTGCTTGTAACAAGTAAAATTTTGCAAAAACATTTGAGCACAACTCCGCAAATCTACTCCTAATTTTCCCCAGAGATAGATATAGTTCCACAAGAAAACAAGAAATAGAGCAAGATTCAAAGGAAAAGGACAGAAAAGAAAAGAAAGCAGATTTGTGTGGACCTCAAATATTTAAGCAAGGTAAAATGATACGAGTAAACACTTCGCAATAAAGTTATTCCAAATTCAATATCTACGAATTGTTCAAACTTCCAAGGCTCAAAATAAGCAATATCTTCAAGACAATCCTACTATGCTACCAAAAACTGCTGCGTAAACTACCACGTACGAGACTCCATTTTGGCTAGACAATAGATGTCAATGATTGCATTTAAACAGAACCTTTAAAAGACTTGACAATTTCTGATTGAAATAACGCGGAAAATCACTTTAAAGATAAAGAAGCTATTCTGGTCCCATCAAAATACCAAAGATTCTCTAAACCCTCTTGACTACTAGATTGTTCCACGGCGTGACTACAAACAGAGGCTCTCTTCCAACAACCCAATAGCAGTTCCCAAACGTTACACAAGAACGAAATTTACTACTAAAATGCTCTTAAGGCTTTCATTCACTAGCACTTCTATGGCAAAATTTTAACAAAAATTTCTATTAGGCAACAAGAACAATAAAAGCAATTTAAAAATCCCAAAATTACTTGCCAAGGATGATACTATCTTAACCACTAGCTAAGCAATTTAAACAAAAGAAAATGAAATGCATAACTCACAGGACCATAACAAAGAGGCTGAAATCTTTATTTTAGCAAGCCATATTGTAAAAAATCTTCTTTACAAATCTTCCAAGTGTGATGATGATGCTCCTTGATGTGTCCTCTCTCCCCCCCTTTTTTTTTATCCCCCCTTGAAGCCTATTTATAGGATTCCAAGGTAGGTAGGGAAGTTACA
>MNCI01008086.1:1082759-1109184 GCA_015680685.1 Gnetum montanum | reverse complement strand
AAATTACCTGTAAAAACCTTCAGAATTGCTGCAGCCTCACCACCAAAATCGCAACAACACTTTCTGCGTTTTTATTTCATGTGCGGCTAAATGTCACGCGGCAGTTTGCAGGGTTTCTGTGCACAACGAACCAGCAACGTCAACGGCTGCGGCGGCGTGGAGAGACGGATGCAGTGATGTTTGTTGGCCTGGTCGTAGATTTACGGTGGCCATGGATCGTCCTGTAGCACCGCGGTCTTCGTTTTCCTTTCGCTAATTTTGCATAATTTTTGAACACTCGGGCGTTGCTAATTTTTGATTAATTCCTATTTCTTTTCTAATGTTGTCTTTCAAGGATACAACCGAATTTAATCAATTGGCAACTTTGTTCTTTTACATGAATAATGTACTTCCTTCCTTGCCATAGTACTAATTTCTGATTTTATCAACAAGATAATTTGGCACCTTTATCTTATATTCAGAAGGCTTTAACATCAAATTTTTTTTTACCAGTGAATCAATCTTCTAAAAAAAAACCCATCAACCTTCAACACTAAAGCTGTAATTTACTCATAACCATAGATTCCTCCAATATTTTGAATAAAATATTTTAACTGCTCCATGGAATGGCCAAATGTGCCAACATTAGGTAACCTAAGGAACTCTACAATGGCCTCAATTAAGTAAGAGATGGTGATGTCTTTGATTTTCACCAACGCATCTCTTTATTCATTATTCTAGAATAGGTAGGTCTTCTTCATGTATCACTATCCATTGTTAAAGACAATGGGCCACATGGAAGACCTCTATAGTTGTGTATGGACCTTCTTTGATTTCAATTCCAAGAAGGATTCCAAGTTATATCCCCAAAGTTCAACTCTTGAAGGATAGAACTTTGGACATCCTTGATCCTAATATTTTCCATGCAGGCCTTTGTGAGGGTGAATTCCATGCTAGGCCTTGGCCTTGAAACCTTATCCTACATAGACTAGTCAATTTCTGTAGTGGGAATTTGTTGAACTGATTTCACTTTAGGCTCTTCCCAAAGGGATCCAGTGGCATGAGTTACCTCGACTACTTATTCCTAGGATTGTTATGATTATTACTACTAGTCCCTTCCTCCTCTTGGTTGCTTCTCCTTAGGTTGTTGATGAGATATGGTTTGTTACAAACTAGGCCCTACCAACTAGGCCCCATTGACATAGTCTATTGCATCAACTAGGCCCCGTCGACGTAGTCTATTGCATCGATGCAACCCCATCAGTGCAGTGTCTATTTTTTCCTATAAATATGCATGCTCCCACCATGTATTGACATTCTTTTATCAATAGAGTATCCAAACTCTTGCAATTTTATTCTGTCATCTTAGAGAATAGTCAATGAGTGTCCGCAATGTGGATCTAAGTCAGTTGTATAGTGTCTTATTCGAGTGGCAATGTATCTAGACACATTCCATGAATGGTAATAAGATCAAGATTGATTCTTATTCATTATAGCACTTTGACTTAGATTAAATTTACTTTCCATGTAATTTACATTTCATGTACTTAGTTAATATTTATGTTTCATGCATATTAATGAATTGGCAAAATGAGCACGACCAAGCAGAATGAGCGTGACTAGTTTCAAGTGTAAACATGTACTCACTTGGTAATCCTAGCAGCATTATTGCTTGCTTTGCCTAGTAGCATAGCACTTGGTAATCCCAGTAGTGGATACGTGGGTTCAGGACATGTACAACAAGTTGCGAATAGACACTCATTGCCCATAGGCTAGTTTAAACTTTACTTTCCATTGTTAATTAGTTTAAATAATTGATTTTTTTATTATCACTAGGAGTAGCATAAGGCCGCAACAACATCAAGAATCATATGCCTCACTTTGGACTAAACCATATGTGACAAAGCTACCACTAGTCCAAGTGGGAAGACAACAAATTGTGATCAAGGTATAATGATCTAGATGCCACAACTAGTCCCATCCATGGAATTCGACCAAATCATGTGTGAACACTTGTGATTTGTATGGCTAGGCATAGGGGGGTACATCGCCGCTCATCAGTTGTGAAGGTCCTTTTGCTTGTGATCCTTATTTTGATGTCATCTATGATCATAAACATAACCCCAAATGATATTTTTACTTTATAACCCTTAGTTATTTTAATACCTTTCTTGTTAGATTAGGTTATACTTAGTTATGGGATGTTGAAAGTTTGATCATTAAATTCTTTCTTGTGATCCTAGCTAGGTGTACTATTTTAATATTATTTTATTGATCAACTATCTAAGTTTTTTTGTTAGGTTAGTCATTCATGATAAGTAATTTAACATTATTTTAATGGATCAACCTTGGGCAATTAGAAAAATTGTAAAAAATTTTCAATAGGAAACCAAAGGTTTGTGTCCCCCATGATGTAGAGCTTACCTCCAGTAACATGAGGATTGAAAAATGAAGGAAAACAAAGTATCAATTTGAAACTTATGTCACTTAGAAGGGTCTTGGGCTCTAAAAAATGGCAAAATCTTCTCTCTCTATCTCTTTAGAAAAATGATGCAAAATGAACTAAGTATCACGTGTATTTATAGTATTTTTTCACTAGATCGATAGGGATGCATCGACAATCTTGCATTAACTCATCTAGCTTCATCAACGATAATGCATCAACACAATTGTTCTCAGCGAACTTTGCATCTTGAAATTGGAGGAATTTTGGAGAGTTCTAGGATGAGAAAACAACCCAATAGAAACAAAAAAGATACATAATGATGGAAAAATGTGGAAGAGGATGTTGTTGGCTTGGAAGAAGAGATTTCAATGGATTTGGATGAACTTAAGATGTCAAATAATGAAAAACTATATTTTGGGATGTAGGTTGATGGGATTAATCATGAAAATGACCAATGGATAGAAATTTTAACTTGAGGGAGACCAAAGGAAATGCAAGTGGTTCCTCTCCAAAGTAGGCTTATGTCCCTACTACCCTTTCATGCTCTCATCGTAAGGAGTCTATAGGCACTAAGAATGAATAATGGTTATTTCAAGTTAAAACCCAATCCACAAGAGGAATCGTCTTCAAATTATGTGATTCTCATAACAAACATATCAATTGATCATGATATGAGGTAGTGAGATGGTAGTTTATGAGTTGAGCGTGATGGTAAAGAGAGAATGGTTGATAGGTGATCCACATCTATGTTACCTGAGATCCTTGTGAAGTCTATAATTAAGATGATTTGATACCATTTCTTTCTTAATTGAGACCAAGTCCATTCCAATTTTAATAACATTGCATTAACATATCTTTTTCCTTTGATCATCAAGAGTTCATGATGATTCCCAAAGGATGATCTCTACTTAAAGAAAAGAATAAGAAGAGAGAAGAAGAAAGGAAGGTCTTAGTTAGAGGGGTGCCTTCAGGCCTAGGTAACATGTCTTTCTAGCCACATGACTAGTGCTTATCGTCCATTATTATGTCTAAGGAATGTGCTTTAAATTTTCGTTAGTTTTTTTTATGGAAATGACACCATGTAAAGACATTATTCTTATTTATTGGTTGATGATTAGAAGTGGTGATATACCAATGGAAAAAATTCCTAAAACTTGAGAACAAAGTTAAGAAGAGGATATGAAAATTCCCCTTAAGGTCATACCCTTTTCCATTCTGAGTCTGTTGAGTAACAAGATCATGAGTTACTATTAGTTGTAATGTGGAAGAACCTCATTCTCCAATGATACAAAATCTTCATGGAACAAACAATATGGATGGTTGTCATGGATCCAATTCTTGATACCATTAGAAAATTGACAATTTGTTAATACAGAACATGATCCAAAGATGAAATTGGCCATTCAGTAAATCAATCATAAAATTCATGTCAGTATTAATTAATAAACCAAAATTTTCAATATCAATAGTAGTAATGGCAATATCAAAGATTACTTATAAAACAAAATAAGATAAAATTAATAGAGAATAAAAGGAAAGAAAAAAAGAAAAAATATCTAAAATAATTGATAAGATATTAAAAAATGAAAATAATATATAAATAATAGTGTAAAACAAAAAGGTGTAAAAATGAATTAGTCTTACAAGATGTCAGTATGGATGGCCATCTCCCCCATAATTGAGTTGAGAGGATGAAAGCCAATAAATTGAGTGAGCTTATTTCAAGGTACTAGTGTTGGTGTTGATTACTCTAGATTTCACGAATAGCTTAACTTGTTACATGTTGACCAATAAATGTTTCTCTAGGTGTGATGGGTGGTAAATGGTCATGGTATTGAAAGGAAAAGTTACATGAATAATGTAAGGTCTCTCCCATGGTGTTTGAAACTTAGTACATTGTTGCGAGTTCATGGGGTTCCAATAAAGAACCTTATTGCTAGGTTAGAATTTAACTCTACTTATTCATGCATCATGATGTTATTTAAAGCACACCTTATGCACTTCATTCATTATCAAGGCTACTTTCCTATTTTTTTCTAACACATTTAATGTCGTTAAGTGTTTCTTCTATGCTAGACTAAGGTAAGGTCAAGCTCATAGGTAGTTAAGAGTGTATGGAGCTCAATTTGGATTAGAAGTATTTGTAGCTTTCCATACACTAACTTGTAAGGATAGTAACCTATAGGAAGTTTTCAAGTTGATTGATAAGCCCAAAGAGCATTATTGAGTTTTGTGCTCTAGTCCTTCCTATATCAACTAATGGTTCATGTTAGGATCCTTTTTATCTTCCTATTAGTCACCTCAACTTGTCCATTAGCCTAGGGGTGATAAGGGGTTATTAGTTTATGTTCCACCCCTAAGAGTTACATTAATTTCCTAAAAGTACTACTTATGAAATCGGCCCCATTGTCAGAAATAAGTGCCCTTGACACACCAAACCTATTTACCACATGTTGCTAAACAAACTATGTTGTAGTGGAAGATGAATAGCCAATGACAACTACAACTTCAGCCCACTTGATGCAGTAATCAATAGCAATAATGATGCATGTCTTCCTATTGGACATAGGAGTGATGGATCCCATGAAGTCAATGCACCAAAGATCAAATGGCTCTAATGGTTAGATCTAGTGTTAAGGCCCTTCCATTCACATTGTCATTGCTCCATCTCTTTGGCAACACTAACACAAATGAGAAAAATAGTGGATGTCCCTAAAGATTATTTTCCAAAAGTATCCATCCATGAGTATCTTTGTAACTATTTTCCTTCCTACATAGTGGCCCCCACAAGAACCTTCATGAGCATCTTGAATGATGCACAATTGGTTGGCATCAAGTACACACCATCATACTAATCCATCTGCACAAACCTTGTAAACATTATCTTGGATTTCCATGTAGTGTTTAACTTGGTGAAGAAACTATTATTTCTTCTTACTATCCCATTATTGTGAAGTCTCATGAGTGAGAAGATAGAAGATGAATTCATTGTGCCAATTGGTACCCTTAGGTTTTTAAACTTCAATAAATTTGACAAAGTTCACTTGGAAATTGATCAGATAAAGGCTCCTCATCTTCCTTGCCTTTCCATTGTAATTAAGATAAGTGGTCAACAACCACATTCTTAGTTTTCTTCCTATCTACCATTTTAAGATCAAACTCTTGTGGAATCACGAGTCACCAGATGATAAGGAGGCTTACCTCTAGCTTGTTCATTAGAAACTAGATAGCACTGTGATCTGTGTGCACAAAGATTTTGTTTCCAAACACATAGTACCTAAATTTCTCCAAGTATACCACCATCATGAGCCCCTTCTCAGTGATGGTATAATTTAGTTATCCACCAAAATACTTCTATTGGAAAAATGGATATAATAAGGATGTTTTTGATCATCCAATGTTGTCAACATCACTCCTAATACATAATTGGATGCATCCATCATAATGTGGAAGGTTCTAGACCAATCTAAAGCACATAGAATAGGAGTGTCTATGAGATTTTTCTTTAACTATTGGAATGCACTTTCAAATTTCTTGATTCAATCAAAATGTGCATCCTTCTTTGTCAACTCCACTAGTGGCCTAGTGATTTTGGAGAAGTTTTCAATGAAGTGCCAATAGTAACCAATGTGCCCAAGGAATGACCTTAAATCTTTTACTATTTCAAGTTATCTAGTAATCCCTTGGATGACATGTACTTTTTCCAAGTCCATCTCAATCCCTTTCTCTAAAATTATATGCCCCAAGACTATACCCTCTTGGATTATCAAATGGATTTTTTACTAGTTGAGCCTTAAGTTGATCTTCACATAGCATTTCAACACTTTCTCAAGATGGTCCAAGGCTTACTTAAAGCTAGTACCATAGGTGGAGAAGTCATCCATAGAGACCTTCACATCACTACCAATTTGCTATTGAAAAATGTTGAGCATTAAACAATGGAAAGTAGCAGGGGCATTGCAAAGGTCAAAGGGCATCTTTTTGTATGCAAAAGTCACCCAAGGACTTATGATGGTTATTTTGGCCTTATCCTTGAATGTTATCTAGATTTGGTTATAGCCATTATAATCATCTAAAAAATTATAGTAGTTATGCCCTGCAATAGTATCTAATAATTGGTCCACAAATGGCAAGGGGAAATGATCCTTGAAGGTTACCATATTTCTTAGTCTAAAATTTATGTAGACTTTCCATTTTCTTCTTTTCTTTGGTACAATTACAAGTGGGCTAATCCACTTACTTTTTGTAATGGGATAAATGAACCTTGCCTCAAGAAGTTATTCAATTTCATCCTTAACAATTTTCTTAAGCTTTAGATTCAACCTCCTTTATGGTTGCCTTCTAGGCTTGATGGAGGAATCTATATAGATTCAATGCTAGCATAACCTTAGATCTAACCCTATTAGTTCATGATATGATCATTGAAAAGTTGTTGGCCATTTTCTTACAACTTTTAGTAGTTTCTTTTTCTGATCTTGGGCAAAAATAACATTTATTATCACTAGTTTGTCATTATTAAGAAAGGCATATTCTAAGGTTGCTAGTAGAGCCTTAAGTTTAAGGGGCTCTTACTTGAAATCATTTGGAATTTTCAATTCCTCATAATCTACCTCTTCATTTATATGGGTGAGTTGGCATTGGATATGCTCTAATCCATCCAAATTATCAATGTAGGTACTTGTGAGATTTTCTATTAGTTCCTTGGACATTATGGATTCAACATTGATATCTATGATCAACCATTGGATAGCTTCCTGTCTTGTGGCTGCTATATATAGGTACTTCTAAATATTTGACATTTTGGCATACTAATTGCATGCTTGGATAGATGTACTTTTCATGGCCCATAATTTTTATATGCAATCGTACCCTATGTCACTATATGCAATGCATGGAACTTGCTTCTTCTCTATCTTTCCAAAACATTTTTCCTTGGAAATCTCCAAGGAAAGATATTGAATCTCCATCTTCACATCAATTATACTAAGCCAAGCACTTCCCATGATAATAGGCAAGTTCTATTTGCAATTGTTCACATAGATCACCAAGAAATCAATTGGGAAATACTAATCAGAAATAGTGGTCATAATGTCCTCCACTAATTTCAAAAGAATAGTGATGGATTGATCTGTAAGCTCTAATCTAATGTTACATTTCTTGAGTGAAGGTAGGTTCTAAGTCTTGTACATTTATTGGAAAATTGAGTTTACCCCAAAACCTAAATCAAATAAAGCCTTGCATGGATCATTTCCTATGATCTACAAATAGATAAGGGGACTCCCAGGATCAAATCATTTCCTGAGAAGGTGGCTAGCCTTTATCTAATCTATGACCACATGGATCAACATAATAGTATGGACATTGGAGGATCTTTAGTTTGAAGGAGGCTCAAGAGTGGTTTCAGAAGTAGTTGAAGCAAGGTTAACAACCACATGTTTCTATGAGGGTTTATGTTGACTATTGGTTCTAAAGAAAGCCTTCTTTCTAGGCTTTTGCTCAAAACCACTTAGATGGATATTTTATTGTAAATTAACTACCCTCATAACGCTTCTTTTCTCTAGCTATGGTGGAATTATCCTTGCATTAGTGGAGCAAGTAGTAAGAAAATGGTATTAGATGGTGCAAGGTTAGATGAGATATATTGAGAAGGATAAGTAGAGGGAGAAACAGGTAGTAGAGTATGGGTTCAGTGATATTCAACAAGATAGTAGTGATGAATAAAAGAAGTGTTACTTACAGAGCCACTAGGAGATACAAGCCACTAAACATAATATCCATAGGGATCTAGTTGCCTGTAAGGGTACTATTGTCATGGTGGTGGCATCCCCCATAACCGTGGATTTTACCACTACTGATATTCCTCTTAAGGTTGAGGTTGCACTTCACTTGGATAATATTGTATTTGGTAAAATTGCTACTTGCAATTACCTTGTAAACAAGGCAATCTCTTGGGTGGTTGTCTTTTTATAAATTTTGAGTTTAAGGCATACACCCCAAATTCTTATAAATGCAACAACATAGGACAACATCCTTTGAGATGTTCATATAGGTAAATATCGCATATGTCATCATCTATGTTTGAATTGCTATCCTCATCGACCATTGTAGCCTTACCTTTATGTTGATGATAATTCCTTTTTGTATCTTTCCTTCTTCTTCTATCTTGGTCACTACTCCCCTACTTTGTCTTCTCCTCCATAATCTTAAAAATAGTTTGAAACTTCTAATCTAAGGAGTTCCACATTTTGTCTACCTTAGCTAATATTTTAGTAACAAATTTTTGTATCAACAAGGTCTTTCTCTACACCACTTCAATTAGTGGTGCTTTCTCCTCTAAATCATAAAACTATCCCTCCCTCTTGTGGAAGAAGGAATTCTTATTATATAGCTCTGCACTTTCTTATTCTTTCAACTCCCCTTCTTCTTTGGTCACCTATTTGATCAACCTTTGTATCTAATGGGCTCACATCTCAGAAAGCCTCCCTTAGGCATAGACCCTAAGAGTTTCTCATGTTTTGTTTCGAAGCCCATCTATGATGTGGCAAAGCTACTCCCTTGGAGAAAATCGATGGCTTGGGCATTGGTGTAATAAAGAGTAGTATCTACCCAGGGCTACATCCAAGGATTTATGATTTCCTTGCTTCCATCCTTGGATTTTCTTCCTTAGGTTGGACACTCAAGATTACATTTGATACTTATCATTGAATAGCTCCAATATGGTACTCCACTTGAAAATGGATTCTAGCTCTAAGGACTGGTACCAACTTTTTACCTCTTTGATGAGTGTCCTTGGAAATGGTTTAAGTTTCCACCATTCATTTTCAATATTTTATAAGGGACATTCATCATGGAAAGCTTGCAAGTAATTGTGGGGATTAACATTATATCCCCCTTCAAACTTGAAGATATTATTCATATCCAACCATTTAATCTTGTTATGCTTTTAATGTCTAATGGGAACTTTGACTGCTTTTGAAACATTCAACATGTTTCTAGTGACCAACAATAATTCTTCATCATCATCATGTCCATGGTGGCCCCTATTATGACCATGTCTCCTATGGCAAGTCCTGTTGTGCCTACTTTCCTATTACTTTTCTTATTGTCTATTAGATTTATTCTTATGCGATGGAGATTCATTTTTGTGAGTAGAAGCCATTTTAGTAATGTTTCTTACATGTTTCTTAGAATAATGTTGTTGTTATGATTATGATAGATGAGAGGTATTTCATTATGTTCACCTCACAATGCTTACATATGAATTCACTAGTTAATACTTATTTAGCATACTTAGCTAGACTAAGTCCCTGACAACAATGCCAATGATGAGTGGTAACTATCTTCTATGACCAATCATACAAATCACAAGCATTCACTAGTAATCTAATAGAATATCCTAGACTTATTTTTCCAAGTGGCTGATACTTCTTAAATAGTGAATTGTGGAGTTGCAAGGTTGTTGTCTTCTTAATTCACACTTGTGTCTAACTGTATGTATAGTTAAGTGTGGTTAAGGTATGAGATATGTATTTTTATAATTATTTTATTATTTTTCTCCTAATAACCACATGGTGGAATAATGAAGTAATAATTAAATTAACTAACTAATTGATTGTTTCAATAATTACTATCTTAATGTAAAGTATTTATTCCTATTTACCATACACATCCTAAACTAATATTAACACTACTGGGTTACCAAGTGGTTATTATTGGGTGTACCAAATATCCACTATTGGGATTACCAAACATTAACACTTTATGCTCAAAATTTTCGTACTCGTGTTTATGATTATTAATTACTGAAGAATATAAATGTAAAATGCATGGAAAGTAAAGTGTTGAACAAAAATAATAAACTAATCTAAGTGTTGCAATAGATGTAGGAAATCTCGATTTTATTACTGATCATGCAAATGTGTCCAGGTACATGACCACTTGAATAAAAATTTGTATAATCTCATATATCCACATTGCAAGCACTTAGAAGAAAAATATTCTAACTCTAGAGCAAAGAAATTGCAAGAATTTGGCTAACCTTATGATTGAAAAGGTGCCATAAATTTGAGGGGTGAGTGCATTTATATAGGCATTGACTAAATCAATGTATCCTACCATGCATCAATAGAGATATATTGACAAGACTACGTCAAAGATCATGCATCGATGTAGCCTATCTTGTTGATGTTTCATGAGTTGTTGATAGTGTCCAAGATAGTTCAAACCTTTTTGGGCCAACTAGTTTATGAGGATGACCAATTTATAGAGAAAACCTAATTAATCTATTTCCTTAACATTTTATGTGACATCATGATTTTGGTATTAATTATGGACTCTTATGGATCTTGAGATGGTACTTTTATGTGTAGCATGTGGTCCCATCTTATAACTTGTTTAGATGCACCAATGTGGTTACTTCTACTAGATGGTTTTTAACCCTTACTACATGTTTATATGTAGATTCAAGTGGTATGAGCTAGGAGCTTAATGATATTAAAGTCTTGATCAATTAAGCTATTTTTCTCGTTTTCAATTGTAGTTTCATTTAAGATTTTATATCATGATGGACATAATGTCATAAGATTAATGTATAGACAGATTCTATTATTGATTTTTTTAAGATCATGGTTGATGTTATGAAACTTTTATATGATTCTAAGATTTATTTATTATCACACTCTAATGTGGATTTTCTATTCATATGATGCACTTTTAGGTTTTAAGTTTTATAATTTTTCTCATTGATTAAATCTTAAGCTTATAAGCATTATGACATCATATGTCCTAAGTATTAAAAATTTGTAGAATTTAATCATGGAAATTCCTAAGTTAAAATTTGCGGTGTGACATATTCACTTCCATCATTAGTAATAAGATATTTTATAAAGCAGCTAGATTCCTTTTCACTCTAGCCTCAAACAACTTAAACATTTCTAAGACCTCTACTTTTGAAGAAATAGTAGAAAGTTAGGTTTTATGGATGAAATCATTATTAACTATGACAAAATATGATGTTCCATCAAAAGAAGACACATCAATAGGCTCAACTATATCTAAATAAATCATTTCTAGCTCTTTAGTTGTTCTTTTGTTAAAAGAAGATCTTGGAGAATTCATTATTCTTGCTTTACCAATTATACAGTCTTTACAAAACTCTCAAGAAATAGAAGAAAACTTAGACAACAAGTTTTTGGAAATAAGGACCTACATACTTCTTTTACTCAAGTAGCCAAGTCTCTCATGCCAAAGAGAAACATCATTTATTTGTGCCATAGCTCAAAATTCTTCATAGCTTTAGCATACATTACATACATTGATCCTTTTTTTGGTTCATGGGCTAAAACAATAAAATGCCTTGTAATCTTCTATGTACCATATTCAAAGACAATAGAACATCTAGCAACATCTAACTATCCTTTTGAAATGAGTTTCTTGGTTAGGACAAGAACATGTCTAATATTTCTTAAAATAAGTTTATGACCATTAAGCTTTTCCAAAGTTATATTTTCGATTCCTTTAATTTCACATTTTCTATTATAATCTAAAAATACATAATTATATGAAAACTTGCAATAAAAAGTAAACATGAAAGGATCTTAACATTAATGAAAGAAGGCACTAGAATCTAGAATCAATACATTTGAAGAGAAGTATTGAAAAACATTTGTCTCACTAAAAGTAACAATCATGATAGTAGTCTATTCACTTTCCATGTTAAGGATTTAAGCTCCTCTAAGGTCTCGATCTAGCTTTTGTTACTATCATGTTTTATTATTTTCAACTTCCTTTATTTTATCCTTATGTTTTAACTTTAGCAATTGATGAGTCATCATTTGGACGACCATAATATCGCATCCGTGATATCGCAGCCCAACCGCGATATCGCATACGTGATATCGTGGCCAATCTCCTCATCTATAAATAAGAGGTAGACATATGAGTTAGAGATCATATTAGGAAGTAAGTCAGTTTTAGTTTAAGTGTTTCATTTTCTCTCTCTCAACCCTTTTCCTTTCCNGATAATCCCAGTGGTAGTCGTGCACGAAGTCCAAGATGTGTACAGATAATTAAGGAACGGATGCTCATCGCACTTAGGCTAGTTTAGATTTTCTCACCCTCTCTCCTAGATTAGTGAATATTACTTTCCATTGCCTTCAGGAGTAGCGTTAGATTAGAAACCACATCATACACCTCACTTTGGACTAAACCATACATGACAAAGATAATACTAGTCTAGGTGGGAAGACAACGAACTACGACCTAAGGCTAACTGTCTAGATGCCACAACTAGTCCGTCTGCAGAGTTCGACCGGATCGTGCGTGTAACACTCGTATTCGTATGGTTGAGTGTAGGAGTACCTTGCCACTCATCAGCAATCTTTGATATGATGTCCCTTTTTCTTGTAGTACCTACATTCAATATCATTTCCAATGGATCTTCCTATGCTTCTACTTTATGTATGACCTCTTTCTCTGAATTTAAAGCCACTCATATTTGCTATAAGAGCCTCACTAGAAGACTTCAATATAAATCTTTTATTCGCATCTAACAGTTTTGCAAAAATTGTATTTTAAGTGGGGATCGAAGAAGAAGTAGCTATAAAAGTTATACAAATCTGCAAAAACCATATTTCCAAGTATCAAGTAAGGAACTCAAAATACTTGTAAATCATCTCATTAAGTAAATAGATCATTCATCTCATCCAAATGAACTTGCAAAGAAGAGTCTTCTTTCATTTTAACTTCAAGACTTTATCGATAGTATCATGCTGATTCGTACCAGTGGTTTGATCATACCTTTACTTTAGCATTTCACATAATTTATGAGTAGTTGGTACATTAGCATGAGATTATAAAATACTGTTACTAAGATAGGGGCATAAGAGAAAGAGCTTTTTTATCCATTCTTGTTTAGTCTTCATCAAACATGATAGTTGGCTTGGTAATTTTTTTTTTGTCTTTCAAGTCTAGTTCATAGTCTCTATGGCACAAAATATCCTGCATCAAGATTTTCAAATCTACCTAGTTTTTAGCTCCAATCAATTTGTTAGTAGTTTCTAGCCTCACCATAACAAAAACCAACAAGATGCTCTAATACTACTATTGGTTAGTTAAGCAAACTTAAAATGGTTGTGAAAATAGATTTCATTAAATATTTAATTTAAATAATAGATGCATTCAACATTGATCTTATCAAATTAGAGGAGAATAGAGAAAGGGATCACCACTAGAGTGATAGGAAGATGTTTGTCTAAGTCACAAGACTTGGGTTCTAGCCTAGGCACAACCACTCAATAAAGGGTAAGCATTCACTTATCTACCATCTTCCCAGGACTTTGCCTTGGTGGGATGAGTATTGAGCCTCTGGGTGATGATCCTTATAGGAGAATAAAGAAGTCAGAAGAAAATTACACTTTCAATTTTGTACTATAAATCAAAATACAAAACAGAGCATGTGTATAAAAATACAAAACAGAGCATGTGCACAAAAATGGACATCAATGTTGTAATAGATAAAAACATTGGATACTCAAAATAAAATTATTTTTCAATGTAGAATTCATAATAAAACATAGAAACAAAACCTGCTATAAATCAAAATGCAAAAATAAAACTTAGCTATCTAATCTTGCAAAATAGAAACTTTGAATTTGATGATGTTTGATGCCCACAAGAGAAGAGCATAAAAGAGGAGGAGAAGAAAGGAGCACAACTTGTTACTAGATGCTCAGAATCAACAATGGATTTATACAAGAGGGAGAGAGGGAGAGGTTGGATCAATTACACTATCTCCAATAATTTTATCAATGATGCATAAATAATTTAGCTGATAATTCAAAATGAATAATGTAGCCAATAATTCAATCAATGATTTAGCTTCCAATAATTCATGAATAATGCTTCTATAGGAATTTGATTTCATTGCCAGAAAATAGATAGGATAAAGGTTCCATGATAATGATGTGTTAAATAGAGTATTAAATAATTAAGAAAGCTTTCTTTCCTTGCGAATTTGATTTTGTTTGCATTGATTTATGCAATTGAGATTTTTTAAAAGTGTTTTTAGATGTTCCTAGAGATCAAAGGCCATTACTCTACTCAAATCGCCCTTAGGATTGGAATTTTAGAGTTTATTTGCACATTCTTAACATTGTACCTGTGTTTTATGTTTATTTTTACATGTTACCTATTTTAGAAAATGTTCAATGATTATTAAAAAAACATCAATTATACTTGCATAATAAGTTCATATAGAATATAATATTTAAGAAATATGAACATTCATGAATTATAAGTAGCATTTTAATTTTAGTAATGGTTATTTAGGAGAAAAGAGGCATGAAATTATGCTGTAGAAATATAAATAATTTTTAAAGCCTTTAAATAACTTTTTTTTTGAATTTATTCTATTATTTTATGATGAAACTATGAAAACACTAATAATTTTATTAGAAAGATGTAAATAAAAATGTGGCTAACATGCAATAAAAAAAAAACCAAATTCCAACCCTAATCCCCCTTTCCAGATAATAAGCTAATGGTCAAATAATACATACAACTTTATTGTTTAAACGTATCATCATCTAAATCCATTAGAGGTATCATGGTCTCTCTTGCTTGCAAGAATATCAACATTTTTAAAATTGTTTAAAAAGAGTTAAATAAGTTATTTGAAAGGCTTTATTTCATAACTTTCTAGAAGATGTCTTAACACTTCTTTGTAGCATTTATATCCTTCAATTTAGGAATTTTTTCCTTGGGGATTTTTTCTTGAGATTGTTTTAAATCTAATAATGACATTTTGAATACTTTTATCATGTACAATTCCATAATTCAATAATTCTTTAAGATCTATTTCCAATTCAGTTTTCAAATTTTCATTGCTTTTCATTACAAATGGCAATTCATTTGCTTGATAATTAGTAAGTTGCCTCTCACCATAATAACAAGTTGAAAGGAATTTATATGGTAAAATGGTTTTCATAACAACTAAAGTATGTCTAATAATTAGTCATGGTGAACCTAAAATATTCCAAAATTATTTATGATGATAAAGTATAACGTCATAATCCTTGGAATTTGCATCCTATGATTCAAATATTTAATTTTGAAACTAAAACTGAGATTTTATTATACACATACACCATTAGGATCTATTGGAATGGAAAACAAAAATAGACTCAATAAAGTGGCTAACTACCATTGGATGTATCAAAAATAAATCATACAAATTGTTGGCCATAATATTATATTTTTGTCTCAAATGTTCAGTCATATGGCAACTAAGAAAAATATGTGACTTATCCTCAAGTGCTCTAAATTGACATAACCTACATATGTGCTCCTCTCTAGGTAGGCAAGTCCATCTTCTAACTTCTATCCTTAGATAATACAAACTTAAATGAAATTTGTTGATAAAACTATGAGCTCTAACTAGGATATTAGCTATAGAATACTAGACCAAAGAATCTAACAAATTGCCTCTTATGTACTTAGGTAGAATTTTTTTCTTACCCTCTAGATTTGACCAATACCTTGCTAATACCTGTTGTTTAACCAACTTCTAAATATGTGTAGGATTTCTCTATGTACCCTCCATTTAAATATTTTAAGTCTTGAGTTAATTTGCACCTTGAATTTATTGGCCTTGTTTACTTATATTTTCAAGAATTACTTTAGAGATCTTGGGTTGCTCTAAGTTTGAGAGATTTTGGGTAAAAGCAATAAATTGATATAGGGTTTCAGCTTCATTCTAAAAGCAACATAGAATATAGTGTTTGAGCTTTTACTTGCAATTCCTCCATAGAAAAAGTCTTTTACACCCTTGCAATAGCCTATCAATTCTTTCACAGAAGGCCTAACCTCCACACTATACATACATATAGCATAGTAAGATAAATGGCATATTGAAATATTTGTTTCCTGACTTTCGAAGCCCATATTCCTAATGCCTTGTACATGTTTTTAACTACAAGAGCTTTAATTCCTCCTGCTATTCTTTCCTTGACACATTTATCTCATTTGTAGTTGTTTCAAAGTAAAGGCCCACGTAATGAAAGGAATTCACAATTTCTATTTTAATTGAGCCAAAGCTAAAAGTATAGTTTACATTTCTTATACCCCAAATCATCATTTTTGTTTTCTCCAAATTAACTTTCAAACTAGAGGAAAGATGAAAACTATCTAAAACCTGCAACATATTTTGCATACATGATTTAAAAGTAGAAATTAGTGCAACATCATATGCATACAAAAAGTAGAGTTATTGGCTAAGATCCTATTTTGATAAATGCTTTTTATCTCCTTTATATATCTAGTCTTCTAATTCATGAATAAATATATTGAAAAGAGTTGGAGATGATAGACAACCTTGCTTCACTTCAGTAATGCTTTGAAATTGAAATATATTATCTAACATACTATCCTTGAACTCAATTATGACTTTCTCATACAACTTTTAAGCTATTGCTATAAACTCTCTAAGAATGCATAAATAATTAAGTTGCTATAACTTTTTTCAAATCACTGAGTCATATGCTTTGCAAAATCAACAAAATAAATGAAAACATTTTTGTTGGGTTTTTTTGACCACTTCAATGTAGTGTCTAAGGGTAATCAAATGATCACTAGTGGAATAGTTTTACCTAAAGCCTACTTGGTTAATGGCCCTTACATTATTAATTTTTACATGGTAGGCAAAGGGAAAGACAAGATATAAGATATGTTGAGCTTGTATTTTTAATTCTCCTAATTTAGGCTATCAAGTAATAGGCATAATGAGGACATTTTAATTTAGAGTCACTAATGAGGCTAGGCAACAATAAGGTATTAGCCTAGTGAAAAGATACTTGATTTAATAGTTCTAACTCATGAATTCAATTTTGGGCAATGTTGAGGGAATATGTTTCACTTATTTTGGGTTTCACCCCCAACTAAAGAGGCTAGGTATAAGAAGGAAGCTCTTGGCTCTTGGAAAGCTTATGCTCCCACTCCAATCAATGCCAATTCTATTCATGAGTGATCGTAAGATGCTTGTTTCTCAAGTCATAAAACAAATCTACCCCTATAGCATGACCTACTTAGAGATGAGCATTGTACCATGACCTGCTTAGGGATGAGCATTAAAGCCTGGAACAATGGTCATTTTAACACAAAGTATACTTCTTCAAGTAGTGGTTCATCCAAAGTTTGTTTCGGTAAAAACTAACCTTTTTAAATTTTGGACTATTACAACACTTTTCATCAATAGCCAAACACAAACCTTCTATAAAATGCTAGTGTATAAGCCAAGCCAAAAATGCAAGCTCAGAAGCTTTTCAATCACATTTTGAATCTGGGAAAAGAATTGCATGTATAGCCAGCTTCAGCGTTTGTACAAAAAAGAATCGTTAAATATGAAGGCAGAGTTCTAAGAGCATCATCGCTGTATGTTAGTACGTCACAGTATGACAGAGTCGTAAAATGCTACTTTAAAAGGTGAACCATATTGCTCATGACATCATCATCAGTGGCCGCCGGAACACCGCAGAAGATAATGTACTCCACCCACCGTATACACCCAAAACAAACAAAAAAACAAAACAAAACGAATATGATGGCGGGGCAGCCGCAGCCCCAAATTTCTCAGGAAGCCAAGCCTGCTGCCGTAGGCGTCAGCGCAGCAGCATCCACGGGTGCAGGGGAAGGGGCAGCCTTGCCGGCAGCGCCGCGGCGGCGTGAGAACGGAACCGCGTACGGCGGCGACGGCGAGAATTCGAGCGGCAGGGCCGGCACGTCCATCTCGCCCGACAAAATATTTACAACATCACACATGGACGGCCGCGCTGCCGGCAACCGCTGAAGGCACAGCAGCGCCAGCGTGATGAGCAGCAGCGCCTCGGAGCGGTCGAAGTCGTCGTCGTCGTCGGCGAGGCCGCGGTCCACCAGTTCCAGCACGTTGCCGGAGCGGGCGAGGTGGCGCGCCCACGAGATGAGATTCGCCCGCTCCAGCTCCGTCATCACCGGCGACGCCGCCATCTGCAGCGGCCGCCGTCCCGCCACCACCACCAGAATCACCACACCGAAACTGTACACGTCGCCCTTCTCCGACACCACACCGCCACCGCCGTACTCGGGCGCCACATAGCAAACCGTGCCGCGCATGCTCGGCGTGCTACTCAGCACGTCCCCTGCCACCAAGTCCCGCGACATGCGGCTGCTCCGGCTCCGGCTCCGGCTCCTGCTTCTCTTCATCATACGGTCCTGCCTGCGGTCCTCCTCCATGTCGCTGCGCCACCACTCCATGCTCAGGCTGCGTCCGCTGCCTCCGCCGCGGGACTTCTTGCGCTGCTGCTTCTTGTTGCTGAGCTCCTGGCAGTACTCCTCACGCCACCATTCCCGGCTCTCGCGTCGCTTGGACTTGGACTTGGACGATTTGCTCGCCGCCGTCGCCGCCGCGGCCGAGACGTCGGCGCCGTCCTTGCGGATCTCGCCGCTGATCCACTCGATTACGTAGTCCTTCACTCGCATCTCGCCGCTGCCGTCCTGGCGCCACCACCAGTCGCGCGCGTGCGGCGGCGGGTTGCTCGCGCTTTTCTTTGCTCCTCCTCTTTTGGACGACGCCGGCGGGACGCCCTCGGCGCTGGCCAGACTGGTACCGTCATCGTCCGTGACGGCGCTCTTGGCCGTCGCGACGTCCACCGTCTCGGACGCGGCGGTGCCGTCGTGGGTTTCCGTGGCCGTGTCGGTGTCATCGGCGGCGGCGGCGGCGACGGCAGCGCCGGCCCCCGTCTCGTCGGGGGACGAGAATTTGGCGACGCTCTCCGGCGAACGGAAGTCGCGCCGCGTGAGGTCCTCGCTCTCGGATCCGTCCGCCGGCGCTCGGTCGTCGTCGGTGTCGTCTACGCGGACGACGTCGAGGGCGTTGCGGTCGTGGAAGCGGGCGAGGCCGAAGTCGGCGAGGCGGGCCGACATGGCTGCGTCGAGGAGGATGTTGCTGGGTTTGACATCGCCGTGGATGATGGCCGGGTCACACTTACTGTGCAGGAACGCCAGGGCCCGCGCGGTGTCTCCCAGGACCTTCAATCGCGTTTTCCAGCCCAGAACAACACGGCCCGACTTTCCGTCCCCGAAGAGCGCCTCCTGGAGGCTCCTGTTGGCCATGTATTCGTACACCAACACCTTCTTCTTGCGTTTCTTGTCTACGCAGAAGCCCAGCAGACCAACCACATTCGCAGAGGGGGAAGAGGATGAAGCCGCGAGCTTGGCCATAACGCTGAGCTCCGTCTGGAACTCGCGCTCGCCCTGGAGCGTGCCATGTTGCTCCAGAACTTTCACGGCGACGTCGGTGCCGACGCCGGCGATGCGCAGGTGGCCCCGGAACACGGAGCCGAAGCCGCCATGGCCGAGCTTGTTGTCGGCACTGAAGCCGGCGGTGGCGGACTTGAGTTCTTTATACGAGAAGCGATGGATGCTGCTGCCCGCGGTCTGCCAGGGGCTCGTCTTCTTGCTGCGCAGTAGTCGCCGGTAGAGCAGCACCAGCAGTGTCAGCAACATCAGTCCTGCCGTGACGCCGCCGGCGGAGGCCACGCCCACGACCAAGGTCGAGGACGCCGAGTTTTGATGATGGTGATGTTTGTGCTGATGATGATGGTGAATCCCTGTCTTGATGATGCTCCTCACTGGGTCTGGCATGGCTGTTGCTGCTGCAAGTTTTCAGTCCACCATTTTAGGTATGACCTTCCCAGAAACCTCGAATCGCAGACGAAAACGCTAGTCTGCGGTATCGTTTCCAGGATTCGCCAATTGCAAGCACAAGCTCAGATTCTGGGGCAAACCTCGCGGTACATATAATCCTCCCGGGGACCCAGATGCAGAGAATTAGCGAGCTGCGACGAGGTATTGTATTGTTGAAATTGATAGGAAATTTTGAGATTTTGGGGACAAGTATATACCACCGGTAAGCGTTGGATCAGAAAGGGAGAGAAAGGTCATACGCAACAATATCGCATCAAGAGAACTGCAGCGGGGGCAAAAACTGGATATCGGAGGCAAGGCAAAGCCCACGAGAGGTAAAAAAACAAAAAACCACGAACGAATCAAAGATGAAAAGGCGAACTTCAATAGAGCTGAGGAGCACCACTTGCTGACGATAAATCCAGGGTTTGTCACAAGCAGGCAGCAGCAGTGCAGTGCAGAAGTCAGGAATTTTCTATTCTGCTTCTGTGCTTGAGCGTCGGCATGTGACCCACCGCTGGCGCTGATGTTGGCGTCGTCACTAGTCCTGTTGCCCAAGATTGACCTCTGTATGTTTATGAAACCAAGCCAAGCCAACACGAATCGCAGTGCAAACGCGATCTCCTCTCCGCTGGGCTGGGTCGGGTCGGTTCATTTGAGACCGGCGGCTTATGGATGGATTATTTGTAGGAAAAGCTGTGCCTTTCGACAAAAAGCCGAGAGCACCGCCTGCGCCCCTTTCCAAACAGAATTCCGTATTCCAGTGTAACAGTTCTGTGAGTCCTCGTCTCGTATTTATCCGAAAACACAGCACAATAAACTTGCACGGTAATGAAAGTTATTTATCCGAACACACACAACAGCCATGCCTGTTTCCGAAACCTACCTTCACAGCGAGAAAAAGTTAATTTATCCGAACACACACAACGCCTTTGCTGTTTCCGAAAGCTACTTACACCGTCACAAAAGAAATTGCCGATTACCTCTCGTGATATCGGTCCGTTGGGTTTTAGGTTCACCTGCCGGACAGAATAGTTACTTTCTTGGCTGCGTAGCTAACAGAGACCGCTGGGCGCCCACTTTCTAGTTATAGAACCGCAGAGCAGATGCGCTTAACTGTGTGCGGGCGGTAAAGGCAAATTGTATTTATTGCACGGCAGATTACCCACTTAACCGCTTGCGACTGCACCATGCCTGGATCAATGAGGAGCGAGGTCCTTCATGTCGTGTCACAGAAGCTTTAATTGGGAAGATGTGGCCTGTGAATGTGAGTATCGCACACTAAATGGGCCTCCACGGATCCACCCTTTGAAAACGATTTTCATGGCATAAATATGAAAAAGCCTGGACCAATTTAACATCAACCACAAAAAATCGCAATTGCCAACAGCAACAGCAACCCCATGACAAAAGATTCATGCATATTGACAACTAATACCTCACTAAGGGAAGAAAATGAGGCATTAACACCTCGTCAATATCAAGACCAGGACAGGAGAGCCCAAATCAACGAAATCACAAATCAATGGCGTAACTGCTCCGGCATAAGGGTAGCAGCAGCATAATAATGAAGTGGTCGTAGAAGAACAATAATGTAATATGTCGAGACGGTCTACGGTTACGGATCCATCCATCAATTGGGAAAGAGGACATTGTTTCCTCCATTTCCGTGTCCAAAAGTTCAACTGGCCCACTCGATCATGGTAAGTGATTTACGAGAAATTTCATTCAATTGTTGCCTGCCCCAGCCCAGATTTCCCCTTTCTACACGATTGCGTGCCTCAATTCTTTGATTGGAAAGCAACGCAGTTGCAGCTTTGCAGTGTGAGCAAAAAGAGGATGGGTGCGGCAGCAGCCTGGAAATGTGCCCGGGATGGGCTGGATTGCATTGCCAGTTTGCCACATTCTTCCCGCAAGGCTCCCACTGAAGACGTGTGGGTTCATCGCATTTGCCTTTAGATTTCCGGAGATTTCCTCTTTGCTTATCGGAATCATGGCCAGGTTGACTCGCACGCAATAAGTCTCTGCAGCGTGAATGATTAAATCGGACTTTTTAACTTTTTCCTATTGCATTTGCAGTTTGACTGCAAACACAAAGGCAGAGAACGTGAACTGTTCCACGCCTTTTTCCTTTCCCGATGAAGGAGCAGCTGCTCCAATGCCGGGGTTTGCGTTCACGCTGTGGCCCTGAAATCTTCATATTTGTGGGAGCCTACGTTGCTTTCAGCAGCCGCTGGTGCTCCGTTCGCCCCACGTTTTCATTATATTCAAAAGGGCGACTGCGCTGTCGTTTAAGTCGAAGACTTTGTTTGTGTGTTGGGGTGGGTGACACTGACGTCGTTTCTGCATCTACTCCTACTCGTACTCGTAATTCTCAAGTCATTGCTCACGCTGGCCTTACCTTGATTTATTATTATTCAGGAATATGCTACACATTTGTGACGCTTACTTAACATAATTAAATACCGTCAGTGCGCCTTGCAGCCGAAGGAATGAAATCTTGCAGGAATCAGCACCTTCCAAACAAGATATTTGATGCAATTCAACCATCTGCTGATCGAGTTATATATTAAATTTGATGTGCGATCATCTAAATCATTCGCTAGAACAAAAAAGCTGGTGATCACAATATGATTTTATGTACCCAAATCAGCCAAATCCCCTCGATTGCATTTCCGAGGAAACTTAAATTGAGGATTTATCTCAGCGCCTTGCTTACATCTGTATCAATCACTTCATCCATCTTTGAGGTGGAACGCTAGAAGTTTGAAATCTGCTTTTTGGGTTGTTTGTAAAAGGGTTGCATTGCTTTACCGTAGTTTACGTACCAATTCCCGAATTGCTTTTACGTGATCTTTTTGCATAACTTGCATATGACCTGCTTTTGTTCAGTCACCTTCTTGTTTTTCATAAAAAGGGTTGAATCATTTTACCGTCGTTTACGTACCAATTCTCTAATTGCTTTTACAGGATCTTTTTACGTAACTTGGTATTTACTTACATATGACTGGCCTTTGTTCAGTCCTCACATTCTTCTTTAGAAATAACTTGAATAGTGGATTTTAGAACCTGTGTCTTGGTTTTCATGTCGAAACTCTTGCTTTTAAGGTAACACATTATTATTATATGACATATTTTTATGTTCGCAGGGTTGTCAAAAATTTTTGTTTATGGAAAGTCCACTTATAAATACCAGACTTTCAATTTTAATATACATGTTATCTTAATTTTTGTTGTTATATGGCTTAGATACATGTACCCATAGCTTCAATTTTGATAATTGTGGTACCTTTTTGTTTATTTTAAGCAAACGAAAAAGGAATTTCACGTTAAGGTTAAATTCCTTTGAGAGGATCGTTTTGCCCAACTTAGTGTTGCCGACCACCATTTAACTTATGACCTACCTTCATTCAATTCTTAGCTCTTTTTCTTCTTCAAAAAGAACTTGAATAGAAATTGATTTTCTTAAGTTGAATTGCTCTTCCTCTTCTTTCAAAAAAACCTTTTAAAAGAACTTAAATAACAATTGATTTTCACTAGAATTAAACTTATGACTTAGGGTTTTTAGGTCAAGACTCTTACCAATAAATAATAATGAGGTGTTATCTTAGCGGTACAAGTCTTGGTCTAGTAACCCTAGGTCATAGGTTTTATTCTACTAAGTAACATTGAGTTACAAACTTTTATAAATCTTAAGGTGTACCTATGTCTCACTTGTTTTGGATTCCGACACTACCCTCCATCTTACCCTCTCCCCAACACCCTCCCACCCAAAAGAAAAAAAAAAGCTCTTACCACTAAGCTAATACATCATTATTAAACTACATTTTTAAATTCATAATCATTATTATCCCAACTTTGTCCAACAAACTAGGGTAAGCTACATGATGAGTGGCGAGGTACCCCCTACGCTCAACCATACGAATACAAGCGTGTACATGCGATCCAGTCAAAATTCGCAGATAGACTAGTTGTGGCACCTAGACAGTTATACATTGATCGTAGTTTGTTATCTTCTCACCTGGACTAGTAGTAGCTTTGTCACGTATGGTTTAGTCCAAAGTGAGGCATATGATGTTGGCCTAATTCTACATTACTCTTGATAACAGAAAAGATAAATTGATTAAACTAATAATGGAAGCAAAACCTAAATTAGCCTATGGCAATGGTATCTGTCCTTAACTGTCCATACACATCTTGGACTTTATGGGATTACTGCTGATAATGACAGGAAAAGTAAATAACAATAAATCAAGCTGTTAACTAAAGAAGGCATTAAATAATTAAAACAACAAAAATTAATCTAAGTGAATGCTGCAATGATGAAAGTAATCTTAATCTTTATTGCCGATCATGCACGTGTTCAAGTATGTCATGCTTGAACAAAGGTGTTGTGCAATTACAAATGTCACAACGTAGGCATGCACTAGGAATAACTAACTTGAAAGAAAAAAATTGAAAACTGAAAACTAAACTACCAAAAGAACTAGGAAAAAAAACTTTACTAAAAACTGTCAATTATGTGCCTGAGTGCTGTATTTATAGGCTAACACAGAAATCACAATATCGTGTATACGATATCGTATCCAAGTCACGATATCGAGTACTCGATATCGGGGCCTAACAAACCACGATCCATCATACCCCCACAACTGAATAAAAACTCATCCTTAAGTTAATACAATGAAAAACAAGCCCTTTACAAAACATTATGAAGGTATGGAATTATTAACTATTACTGACTGATGAGACACGATATGCATAAGCCGTGATATCGCATCCCCTGCGATATCGCGTACGTGATATTGCGGTCCGCCGCCAAATCTATAAATAAGAGGCGGCACTCCCCTCATTTCTCATCCTAGGCTAGAAGTAGCGAAGCTCTGGTGGATTGATCACCCTAGAGATAGAATATTTTCCATCCCCCCACAGTAGGAGTTCCCCAAGTGAACGGTTCTTTATTCGAGCAGCTTTGTACCTGAATGCAAGTTGTGTACGGCAATAAAGACGAGCTTTGTGGATAAACCTTGCAGTACATGGATAGGTTTATTTAATGTTATTTATTGCTTTCTTAGTAGTGCAGCATGAGTACGACTTGGTTACGAGCATTGACAAATGTGTACGGCTAGCCAAGGAATCGGCTAATCATCGAGATTAGATTCTCTCACCCTTATCTACTAGAACGTGGGGTAAGTATGACTTGGCTACGAGCACCTACGGGTATGTACGGATAGTCAAGGAATCGGCTGCTTATCACGCTTAGGCTAGTTAGGTGCCTCAGTACGACCGCTTCGAGCATGTGCGTTACGTGTGGTAATCCCAGTAACGATTAGTGTTTGGTAGCCACAGTTGCATAGTTCAAGGTGTGTATGGTAAGTGGGAACGGATGCTGATGCTAGTTAATTTAGACTTAGGACATTACTTAGCGTAGTTAGTTTTCTCAACCCTTCACCCCTTAGCATAGGAGATAAACCTGAAAAGACCAAAAAAATCATATACCTCAGACTTACTTAACCATACACCGTGACAACAAGAAGTAAGTTTGGGAAGACAACGATTAATTAACCCCAAGTGTTCCTTGCGACGTTAGGCATTTAGCCTGCGGAGTTCGACCGGATCGCGCGTGTTATGCTCGTTTCGTATGGTTGAGTGTAGAGGTACCTCGCCACTCATCATAGGCGCCATTGCTAGGGACTAAGTGTTTGTACGCCAATTAGAACATTAGGAAATCTTTCACATCGTTGTGAGCCTTAACGAACCTTTGGGTTAATTAGTTAAATAAGAACATATATAATGGTGAACAACACACCAATAAAATGGCTTCTTCTCATAAGGTTAACTCACCTAAGGATAACACGGAAGAAAGTCAACANCTCATAAGGTTAACTCACCTAAGGATAACACGGAAGACAGTCAACAACATACACATAACCTGAACCAGCCAAGTCCTAAACAGTATAAGATAGTTTATACTCATCCCGATGAGTATATTCTTGATTACACTTTTATCCTCCATCAGGATGAATAGTTGCGCTGGAGAGATTTGTTTGGTAACATAGTTTTACCACCAGATCGAGCTGTTCCGAACATGCTCTTCCGTGCCTTAGCACAGATTGGCATGCAGGACTTATTCGCTGAATATGTTGCTGAAGAACATGATATAAGGGATTATCATCCCATCGCTTTGCAACATATGAGGGACGAAAGGCAGGAGAGCCAACACTCATTGTTGAAGGGCAAGGTCCCCCATGTCCTTAGTGAAATAGGAGACGAGGAACCCTTCAT
>MNCI01008086.1:1062050-1079512 GCA_015680685.1 Gnetum montanum | reverse complement strand
AAATTTTTGATTTTCTTCCTAAACCCTACACCTTCGGTAGTCATCATTACTACATCTCCTGATCCATATTAGCCATACCACAACCTAGCCAATGGACTTACACCGAAGCAAGGTATTAATTACTTAATGATTCAATTACCCTTGCTAATGTATGGTTGTGTTGTGTGTGCAGATGGTGATTAAATAAACAATGGATTGGATCTAGAGCTGGAGCAAAACACTTGGAATGGAGAAGCGCTGAAGCAGCTATGCAAGGAGCAAGATCGATGGCATGCTTATGGATGGACAATGACAGTGCAATCTTGGCATTGGAAGCAGCAACACTTCTTTCTATCTCTCTGTTTCTCTCAAGCTGCCAACAAAGGCCTAATGTCATTGTAATAAGGTGTTCACCTTTGTTGTCATGAACACCATTTTTTTCAAGTCTTATAATAATGATTTGTTCACATGTCATCCCATTAGTTCCATTCCCCTCAATAATTCCATACCTTCCCAATATTATTGTAAGGAACTCAAGGACGAGTTTTCATTCAGTCATGGGGGTATGATGAGATGTGATATGCACAAGCCGCGATATCGTGTCCCCTGCGATATCGCATATGCGATATCACGAATGCGATATCGCGGTCTGTCGTCAAATCTATAAATAAGAGGCGGCACTCCCCTCATTTCTCATCCTAGGCTAGAAGTAGCGAAGCTCTAGCGGATTGATCACCCCAGAGATAGAATATTTTCCATGTGCCCATAATAGGAGTTCTCCAAGTAAACGGTTCTTTATTTGAGCAGCTTTGTACCTAAACGCAAGTTGTGTACGACAATAAAGATGAGCTTTGTGGATAAACCTTACAGTACATGGATAGGTTTATTTAATGTTATTTAATGCTTTCCT
Organism: Gnetum montanum; assembly: GCA_015680685.1. Lineage (NCBI taxonomy): Eukaryota > Viridiplantae > Streptophyta > Gnetopsida > Gnetales > Gnetaceae > Gnetum > Gnetum montanum. The sequence goes on along the minus strand of MNCI01008086.1, from coordinate 1,078,623 downwards.
AGTAGTGCGGCATGAGTACGANGCTAGTTAATTTAGACTTAGGACATTAGTTAGCGTAGTTAGTTCTCTCAATCCTTCACCCCTTAGCATAGGAGATAAACCTGAAAAGACCAAAAAAATCATATACCTCAGACTTACTTAATCATACATCGTGACAACAACAAGTAAGTCTAGGAAGACAACGATTAATTAACCCCAAGTGTTCCTTGCGACGTTAAGCATTTAGTCTGTGAAGTTCGACCGGATTGAGCATGCTACGCTTGTCTCGTATGGTTGAGTGTAGGGGTACCTTGCCACTCATCACTGACTAACCATGTTGCAATATGGGTTACATAAAAATTAGACACAAAACAGAAAATATAAAATGTTGGAACTCATGTGGTTCTTGGAGGTGGTGGCTCCTCCATTGATGCTTTCCCTTTATTTGGTACCGCAGATGATGAGACGTGATATGCACAAGCCGCGATATCGCGTATGCGATATCGCGTCGTCCCCTGCGATATCGCGGTCTACTATCAAATCTATAAATAAGAGGCAGCACTCGCCTCATTTCTATATAGTGGCTAGAATTAGCGAAGCTCTGGCCGATTGATCACCCCAGAGATAGAATATTTTCCATGTGCTCGCAGTAGGAGTCCCCCAAGTGAACGGTTCTTTATTCGAGTAGCTTTGTACCTGAACGCAAGTTGTGTACGGCAATAAAGAAGAGCTTTTTGGATAAACCTTGCAGTACATGAATAGGTTTATTTAATGTTATTTATTGCTTTCCTAGTAGCGCGGCATGAGTACGACTTGGTTACGAGCATTGACGAATGTGTGTACGGCTAGCCAAGGAATCGGCTACTCATCGCGATTAGATTCTCTCACCCTTATCTCCTAGAACGTCGGACGAGTACGACTTGATTACGAGCATCTACGGATGTGTACGGCTAGTCAAGGAATTGGCTGCTCGTCACACTTAGGCTAGTTAGGTGCCTCAGTATGACCGCTTCGAGCACGTGCGTTACGTGTGGTAATCCTAGTAACGATTAGCATTTGGTAGCCACAGTTGCATAGTTCAAGGTGTGTACGGTAAGTGGGAACAGATGCTAACGCTAGTTAATATAGACTTAGGTCCTTAGTTAGAGTTAGTTAGCTTCTTCAACCCTTCACCCCTTAGCATAGGAGATAAACCTGAAAAGACCAAAAAAAATCATATACCTCGGACTTACTTAACCATACACCGTGACAACAACAAGTAAGTTTGGGAAGACAACGAATGATTAACCCCAAGTGTTCCATGGGAAATTTAGGCATTTAGTCTGCGGAGTTCGACTAGATCATGCGTGCTACGCTTGTTTTGTATGGTTGAGTGTAGGGGTACCTCGCCACTCATCAGCAGACTTCTGAGATTGCTGACGTGTGAGAAGTGCTTACAATTTCTCTTCTTTCATCTGAGGATCATGTACAGTCCATGTTGATGTTCCAATATTTGATGGAGTTAGCACCTCCCATGGACATGGTAGTTGTGGAAACATCTAGTTCACTTTAACATACCATGCAACAAACTATCGTTGTTTCTCATCATAGGCTCTAACTTTATCTCGTAATTCATGGTAATTTGTTAATCGTCAAGCCAAATTTGCTGCTACATCTCTTTGATCATGGTAGCTTGTTTTAATCACTTCTAATTCAAAGTTTTCAACTTCTAATTTTTGCAACGTTTTCTTATGTTTGGCAAAATTTGTCTCATACTTAGCGTAAGTGGTAGCTACCTATTTCTCAAGCTCATTTCTCGGGCACCCTGTTGTTAACATAGCTAAGTTGGCATATTGTATATTTGCCAACTCCATGTACTCTATTAGGTCTTGAATCTATAGATCTTGAACTTTTAGTTCTGCTTGGTGGACGAAGGCATATGTATCTAATATGGCTCATCAGTTAGTGTGTTAAGCACTAAAAGAGTTAATGTAAGTCTTAGCCATACAAATCTCCTTATCANTAAATAGCTTGCTGCTGAAAATCTTCAGTTGATGGTAATTGAAAAATAGAAGAATGTTTTCAAAGAAAGTTTTCAATAGATGTGAGAACAATTAGCACAAGTCAACCAAGATATGAATCACTTGGCTAGGGAAAATAGAACCCTCTCTANGTTGATTTGTGCTAATTGTTCTCACATCTATTGAAAACTTTCTTTGAAAACATTCTTCTATTTTTCAATTACCATCAACTGAAGATTTTCAGCAGCAAGCTATTTATTCTCCTCCTATAGGGCCTTGAGAACCTTAGCATGTGCTTACATTTGAGCTTGTGCCTTGAAAGCATCCCAATCGGCTTGTTCTTTCTCCCTTATCACCTTTTTACTCTCTTCCAAAATTTATTTAGTTGCTCATTTCTGAAAGCATCCAATTGATTAGCTGCGATGAATTGGGATGGATCCCTTCATTCAGCTTGCAGGGTGACAAGCTTTTCTTGCAGTCTTTGTAGCTCCACTTTCGCATGCTCGACCCTAACTTCAGCCATGAGTAATTTTGCTTTAGTTGAAATGAGATTTAATTGTACTGTTGTGACATCTTGAGGGATGTCAAACAAGGAAGTCATGACTTATCTTATTTGCAGCAAGTGATCCAAAACATCCTCATGTTCTGCATGAGTCATTGAGGAACCAGCCAAAACCTAAGCATCATGTGCTCTCGTGAAATTTGTCAGTGGCATAATAGGGACATTAAAAAATTATTTGATGTAGTCTACGACCACCTCTACTATGCCTATCACATCCTACTATTGCATGACCACAATTGTGGCAGCTTCACCAGTTTCTAATCTAACTTGGAAGGATGCAGCATTCCCAAAGATCTACTGAGACCACGAGGACTCTCCTCCTAAAATCAATAAAATGTGTCCACTCACGGGATCAGTTAAAAAAATGGGCTACATGACATTGTCAATGATCCTAAATAAATTCTCAGCATCATGACTCCCCCAACTAACCATCTCAGCAATGGTTCTAAGGTGACTGATGGATGGTCAATAGTCCTATTGTGGTGGTGGTAATTGTTGGACTTGTTGGCTTGTGGATTGTGTGCTAGGCCTTACTTCCTATTGTTGGCTAGGCCCTACCATTTGAGGTGTAGTGGGCCCAACTATTCACTCTTCTTCTTACTTTGATTACCACCAATGTCTTTCCTTGGCATTGGTGGTTTGAGTAGTTCAGCATATAAAGCATTTTGGGCTTTTCTAAGAACATCATTTGTATAGCCCAAAATTCCAACACGTATGCATAGCTTCCTAATGAGACAAGGGAAAGGCAAGGTAAGCTTCCCTATCTTTCTTTCTTTGAATTGCCTTAGTATTTCTATCAAATATAAATGGGACAAATTTCCATTAAATTTTTCCATCAAAATTACACTACCCTGCGCCACATAAGTAGATAGTCTATTTAAGCCTTTGGTGGGGAAAATGTGATAAGTGCCAATCTTGAAGTAAATCCTCTCTTCTAGGGTTAGTTATCCATAAGCTTTATTTTCTTTGTCATAAGCCCATTTCAATCATAACTTTCTTACATCCATGTTCGAGAAAGTGGATAGATAAGTAATCTTTGGTCCTTCATTTGGAAGATTCAAGGCCTTTGCAATGGCCCTCGCATAGAAATCAACAAGAATGCCACCTACATTGGTAATGGTGCCTTCTTCCTTGCCATGCCAAAATTGGTATGTCTCACCCAAATACCAGTTACCACTTTCTGAGAGAATTGGCCACAATGGAGATGCCTTTAGTTGAGTCTTTACTAGTTTGAGGGAAAACTCGAGGAAAGGCCTGAAATTGAGCTCCACGATCATGGTTGAAAAGGTGGACTACTCCTGAATGGCTTGGAGAAATTCTAGGGACAACATGAGATGTTACCATGGTTTTGGGGCTCTAACTTCTCCACCTTTCATGTGGCCAGATTGCACTATCACAGGGGTTTCTTGATGAATGCTGAATGAGTGTGCTTCCTACTCTACATGTTGTATGTGAGGTCCCTTACCTTTGCCTCCTCTCAGGCATTTAGCTACTCCTTGGGAAGGTCCTACTTAATCTCCTCTTTTTGGGACCATCTGTAATCACACAAAGATCAACGATAGCTAAGGTTGTGTAGAGAAATTTTTATCAAGTCATACCTTACTCATTGCCTTAGTTAATAGTCCATCATTACGTAATGTGATTTTAGAGTTAAAAATATTTCTAAGAAGTGGCTTCAAAAGGTGTTATTATTGACCTTACATCATTGGGTTTTGTCAATTTCTTTACATGTGGCACTTACAATTTGTTTCGGTGGCCTAAGTGATTGATGAAAATTAACTTGGCATTTAAACATAAAATGTTTCTTCAGTAAATATTGAATTTCTTACCTCTATGATATCCTTCAGATGATAGCAATTTTCAAAAAAAGTATGTACACTTCCTACTGCAGTACCTCCCATGACTAAGTGGAACACTCTAGGTTCAAATAGGATTAGATAGAATTGAAATTAGAATGTTAGGGAGCTAGATATTGTGCTTGGAAGATGGAGAGGTAAAGCTCTAAGTCACAAAGGAAAATTTCAACAACTCCCCTAGTGACAAATGAAGGAAATGAATGTTGAAGTAGGTGGGGTTGTATCTATATATAGGTAGGCAAGACCCGATATCATGTACGTGATATCAAGTTGGACACTATATTGCATCCTCATCGACATGCACCAAATGCAGGAACTGAGTGGAAATAATGAATTTTTGATATTTAATGGAGGATTTAAGATTAAATTAGAAGGTTTTTATTTGGAAAATTAATTTTGAGGCACCAGAAGTGTGTCATGGTGGAGTCATATATTAAAATTTGTGAAAAGGGGCTAGGATGAAGGGTGTATAGTAATTGTTGAGGAATGATTGATTAAAATAATAAGGGAAAGGATAGTTCACTTAGGAGAGTAGTTGGAGGGTGTAAAATAATGCGGTCGTGCACAACAAGGACAAGTTACAAAAGTTACACAAGTGGATCCTCTTTAAAGTAGGCTTTAGCCTATGATGCCCTTGTGGAACGACACCTCTAATGTTCATGGGCACTAGAGAAGTTGAATGCAAAATATATTTGTGAACAAAACACACATGCTAGAACCATCAAGTTGAGATAATAACTCTACATTACACCAACCACAAGTTATGAACTTTCAGACAATAAGATGAGATGGATTGCAGAAGGGATTGCAAAAATCAGGGCATGAGGTTTCTAATGATGGTTACAATGGAATCTTGTGTGTAATTATTTGTTAAATAATCATGTGTTTGGCTTTCCAAGTTTCAAACCAAGTCCATACCACATTACAATGACACCACATCACTTCATCCCATTGACAAACAACCATAAGTCTACCAATGTTGCAAGGAGTAACATCACTTGGTGTTTTGTTTAAGGGAGGAGCAGCATGGTTGCATACTTTTATTATTATTATTATTATTAATGGCTCTATGAAGTCACCTACCTTTAGGCATGGGTACATGTCTTTCTAGTGGGATCCACAGAAGCTTATTTAGTGCCATTTTGAGTTGCTCTTACTCCCACTTTTCATTAGATCTACAAGGATATAGTTACAACCTTGGCAACACAACAGAACATAGGGAAGTAGCCAAAGAGAATCTATGAATCCCCTTGATGTCACACCCTTGTCATTCCACCTTAGTCCTTCACTTGTCTCTCTAGACATAATGATTATCAAATTATTTATGCTTGGATGATGAGAAAGATTACCATTTTGACTAGAGCATGAACCTCTTATTAATGGAATAGGTGGATGGATGTCGTGGTCTCAATGTCTGAATAATTAGTCCCTTATGACTAGGCAACATAAATAAAAACCTCACCTTAATGGACAATATGATCAACTTATTCATGGTTAATATTACAACAGAAAATGTAAAACAAAAATTAAAAAAAGTAAAAGAAATAGAGAAATAACAAAAAAATTGTAAAACAAAAGCATAAAATAACACTTAAGAATCTTGGAAATTAGAATGGGGGGTGTCCCCCATGACTAAACATTTGGTCATGGCTAGGATTAATAAGTGGATGAATAAGATCCATGCATGTATGAAACATTAGGAACCCTTCATGCCCCAGCCATTGGGTGTTTATTGGTGGTATGGTGGCTGGGTAGAGAAATTGTTGGTCACACACCTGATTATAGAACGCATAGTGGGGTAGGTTAGATGGTGTGTGTACATTATGAGGGAAATCTGGTCCACTATGGCACCCTTGACTATATGGCAATATGCATGGATCTATGTGTCCCTTCACATTGGCGAATTCATTGGATCATATGGATGTTGGAGTGTGAGGTGAAGGCTTGGGTATAGTGATAGGGATTGTTGATGGAGCTAAGGAAGGTGTGGCACCAGGTTGACCTTAGGCTGGTTTATAGGGTGGAGTAGGTTTAGAAGCGTGATTCTTCTTCCTATGGCCATGCCTAAAGAAGGGATGCTTCCAACATTGAGTAGGGAACCTACTGTCATTAATAGTTGTTGGTTGGCACAGTGGTGCAGAACCATTTAATACATCTGATGGTGGTGTAGAAGGAGGTGAAGGATGAGAATACCGAGGGTGAGGAGAGTGTGAGAAGTATGAGGTGGTGGTCCCTCAAGAGAAGACACAGGTCAATGGTACTCGAGAGAGTGATAATGGCGATCGGAGGTAGAGGATTCAAAAAAAGTTGAAGAAATAGAATGGTGAACATAGTAGGTGTTTGGTCTTAGTGGATAGGGAGGATGTGGCTAGCTAGATGGTGGCCTCCCCAACAACTATGAGTTTTGCCACTGTGGTGGAGCAAAGTGTTGAGGCTAATAATAGCTCCCCTCAGGATAGTAAAATGGGTTATGGGATTGTTCATAATTACTTTGTGGAATAGGGATGTGCCTAAATAGATACCTTTGTATGAATTTTGGGTGCAGTTTCCTTGCCCAATGCTAATATAGATGTGATAAGACTAGGCAATGGTCCTTTGGATGGTCATATAATAGACATCACATCCATCCTCATTATCTGTAGTTGAGCCTTTGACCTCGTTACCCTTAGTCATTCTCCCTAGTTGTCAAGCAGTGTTCTTAACTATTTTTGATTTATGTGCCCTTTGTTTGTTTCAATTGCTAGGTTTATTTTGGATGACCCTCTCCTCGACAGTGTCTTCTAAGTTCACTCTTTCTTCATTTGCCCATATAGTCATCTTGTTATGCTTCACCTTAATTTCATCTATCAACTTCTGTATTGGCAAAGGTTGGGACTATATCACCCTTTCAGAATTGGTTGCTTCCTCTTTCTTATAGTTTTGGACCTTTGTTGTTTCTAGAGTTGGGTCCCACTTAGATGCTTTGACATTCTCCCAGTTAGATAATTCTCTCTCTTCTTTTGCTAGATGCTCTATTAGTTCTTTGACTTGGTGGGCTTGGAGCTTATATAGTTGTCCTTGGGCATACTTTCCAAGGTTCACCCTTGTTTCATTGTTAAGCCCATCTATAATGTGGAGTATTTTCTCTTTCTCAGAGAATCTATGACTTGGAAATTTATTTAGTAAGGCATGGTATCTATCTAAGGCCATGTCCAAGGGTTTCTGTTATTCTTGTTTCCATCTTTGGATTTGTCTCCTTAAGGTGGACACTTGTGCATAGGTTTGGTATCTTTTATTAAAAAGTTCTAACATGTTTGACCATCATTCGATTGAATTTGGTTCCAATGATCTATACCACACTTCGGCTTTATTGATTAGTCTCCTCGGAAAGAGCTTAAGCTTTTGCCATTTACTATCCACATTATTGAGCACACAAGCATCATGGAAGGCTTGTAAATGGTATTGTAGGTTTGAATCATAATCTCCTACAAATTTTGGAATATTATTCAAGTTGATCTTAGGTAGTCGACTCTTCTTGTGACGCCTATGAGATATCTTAACGACCTTAACAATGTGCATTAGGCTTTTAAGGACTAATAGGGGTTTATCATCGCTAGACAAGTTGTGATTACAATCTCTATTTGATCGATGGTGACAATGGGACTCGTGTTCATGTTGATGACCTCGAGTGTATTCATGGGTTCGATTTTTGCTTTAATTCCAACCCTTTTGTGGAGCTCTATCTCTATACCTACGTTCATCTTCATCAGAACTAGAAATTGAAGTTGAGGAGGAAGATGAAAAGGAGGAACTGGTAGGATATCCATGGCTTCTATAATGTTCCTCAAGGTCCCTTGGTTTATCATTTCTAAGTACCGAGGAGGTCTTAGGCCTTGAGGCCTCCCCTAGCTTAGGATTGACGTCATCTTCTTCAAGATTGTCTACCTTAGGTGAATGTAGTCTTTGAGTGTCATTAGGGTGGCCATGGTCATGAAAAACCCCTTAATAAGGTAGATCACTCCAATCATCTTCATTGTATATTTTGTTAGTTCTACAATGAATAGGTGTGCTATACAGTTCATAATCATTTCCGCATGAGTGAGACATGGTTGTCGATTTGTGGTGTGTGTTTGAATACTTCTCAAAAGATATATTGTTAATACCCTTTTACAACGATCTTGTGTAATATAACTAATCTAGATAACTAGCACCATCCATGGCAATGGAGTCAATGATGGGCGATGAGATATCCCTACACTCAGCCATACAAATACAAGCATGTATGTGCAATCCAATTGAACTCCATGGATGGACTAGTTGTGGCACCTAAACAATTATACATTGGTTGTAGTTCATTGTCTTTCCACTTGGACTAGTAGTAGCTTTCTCACATATGGTTTAGTCCAGAGTGACACATATGATATTGCCATAATTCTACATTACTCCTAATAACAAAAAAGATAAATTGATTAAACTAATAATGGAAGAAAAACCTAAATTAGCCTATGGCGATGATATCCATTCTTAACCATCCGTACATGTTTTGGACTTCATGGGATTACTGTTGGGCATGCCAAGTATTCACACTTAAACACTCGTGATTAAGGTGTACACATTCTGCTTAACTACAGGAAAAGTAAATAACAATAAATCAAACTATTAACTAAAGAAGGCATTAAATAATTAAAACAAAAAAAATTAATCTAAGTGAATGCTGTAATGATGAAAGTAATATTAATCTTTATTGTCGATCATGTAGGTGTCCAAGTACATCACACTCAAACAAAGGTGTTGTGCAAGTACAAATGTCACACTGCGGGCATGCACTGGGAAGAACTAGCTTGAAAGAAAGAAACTGAAAACTAAAGACTAAACTACCAAAAGAACTAGAAAGAAAAGAACTTCACTAAAAATTGTCAACTGTGTTCCTGAGTGCTATATTTATAGGCTAACATAGGAATCACGATATTGCATATACGATATCGTATCCATGTTGCGATATTGCGTACCTGTTATCATGTACCTGATATCAAGACCTTGCAAACCACGATTCATCACTACATGAATTCTTTTTCACCATTCACCTCTATTAAAAGCTATATTTATATTTATTTGTAATTTCTTCTAATCATCTTTCATTAATTTTTCCCCATTTATTTTTTGGTCTTCCTTTGAGTAGCTTTTCTAGAACATTAATGTAGCAACCTGTTTTTATAGGCTATTATTTGATCTTCTTTACATATGCCCAAACCACTTAGGATGTCATTCCTATAACTTATCAAAAATAGATGTAACAACTCAAAGATTGTATAAGTGATTATTGAAACTACAAACCATAATTTAAAGAAAAATTTTTAATTCTAGAGCAAAACTGAAGTTAAGTAAGATTGTCCACTTTCTCCAACTCTCTTTGGTATCTTTATTAATGAAATATAAGAATGGTTATGCAACAAGTAAGATAGTCATGCTATCAAAATTGGATCCCAAGTAGTGACTCTTCTTTCATATGCAAATGATACTACCTTGATCTCCATTACCATAGAAGGTATGCAAAATATGTTGCAAATTTTTAAAAATTATTATTGCTCATCTAGTCAAAGACTTGGGTTCGAGCCTAGGCACTGCCACTCAAAGAGGTTAGGCTTTCACACATCTACCAAACCTTTTGGGACCTCACCTAGCAAGATGAGCATTATGGCTCCAAGTGATTATCATTTTTATTACTACTCATTTAGTCATTGAGTAAATGTTGAAAAAACCAAATTGATGATTTGGGGTATAAAAAATACCTATTATAACTTCTATTTTATAAGTTTCCATGTGCAAATGGTAGGTTCTTTTAAATATTTGGATCTCATTTATATGGATAATTACAAGTGGTAGAAGTGCATTAAATAAAGAATAGCAAGAGGTTTCAAGGCTTTGTATACTTTCAAAAGAAAGTGCAAGGATTTCAAACATTAGGCTTGGAAAGCCATAAACAAAATTTTAACACTATCATCTATCCTACTATATTGTATGTATATGTTATTTGAGAGCTTGGGCTTAGTGCCAAACTTTGAAAAGAAATTGAAAGAGTGGAAAAAAAAAACTTCTCTTTTCAATGAGTTAAAGGTGAAGATGCAAACACCTTACTCAATGTTATTATGTGAATGTGATTTATTACCTTTAGAAGGAGAAGCCTTATGTCAATTCATTGCATACACTCATAGCTTGCATATCTCAAGGCAAGATAAATTCTCTAAAGTAGTTCTTGAAGATTCACATGACCATAATTAGTATTTTTAGAGAATATAATAGTTGAGAAAATGGAATATTATTTAGGAGAAAGTGCAATAAAATCCTAAGCATATTTTCCATCTAGTCAAGCAAAAGGTTTTAACACAATTGTGGTCTAATGTAGAAGGTAAAAAAAAATTTTATTTACATCTTATTAAATCTAATAAACTATATGCAAAAGCTCACCATCTCTTAGCTACTACTCTAATCAAGTATTAAAGTGCCATTAGCAAGCTTCACATAAGTTTGCATCATCTCAGAATTGATTGTGGAAGATGGGTTCAACTCCCTTGAGAAAAGCACAATAGGTTATGCAGGTTAAGAGTCCTTGAAGATGAGTTGCATGTATTTCTTTTATGTGTTGTGAATACCTACTTGAGACAACGTTATAATGTTGCAACAAAAAACTTATATGATTTATTTTTGTTGCTCCTATTAGTACTTGGTAAATTTGTAGAGTCTATCTTTTTTTTTCATAAAAATGTAACATTTGTCTAATAAATCCTATGGGTCTTCAAATGTAATAAAGCCTTAGTTTCAATTTCAAAAGCTACTCCAAGTCTTCCTCTAATATTTGTATTATGTTGTTTATCTCTTCTGGCAACATCCAACATCCATTTAAGTATTTGTATTTCTACTGCATTGATTTGTTATTCATGATTCTTTTGTACTATCTAGCATTCAGCACCATATAATATGCATTTTCTAATTTTTTTGTAGCATTGGTATGTTATACCTATATTTTATCCAAATTTTTATTGTTGTATGGCCTAGGTACATGTACCCATAGCTTTATTTTTTATAACCATCCAAACTGTTTTTAGTCTATAAAAATAAAAAAGGATTTCACTTTAAGATTTTTTATAATAATCTAAATACACCACAAAAGAGATGAGAAAATGAAAGCATGATAACATGGCTAAATCAAGAAACATGAGCATGTCTAGGCTAGTCAACAACATGTCATTAAAGCATCTCTAGTTATGTGATAACAAGTTCCATTCTCAATTGTGCATATAACTAGAAATCCAACCAGTAAACTCATTCAATGTTAGAAAAAATTTTCTTTTCTTTATTTTTTCATTTTGGAAAGCAACAATTTAAGAGATGAACTCAAGACATTATGATGTTTATTATATTATTAACTAAGTTTTATCAAAGAATTGTATAGTATAAGAAAAGCAACATGGGAAATGAATTGATGTGGTAGAGATGTGAATGTTTAAATTGATAATGAATATTACAAGATAAGACAAATTGCACAAGAAACATATTAGTTGAAATCTTGAAGAAGTTTCTACCATAGACAAACTATGGAAATGACAGTTTAGATAGTTTTTTAATGTTCAAAGATCTTGAAACTTATCAATAGAAAATATGATAGTTTGATCATGTTCAAAGATACAAAACCTTAAAAACAATATGAAAAACTTGTAATATCATCCTTTAGCTTTTTATAGAAGTGAATTGTAATATCTCATGATTTGAATCCTTGATCTTTATTTCATTATTTTTTTAATTACAATGTTTTAGCATAGTTTAGATGTTAGTATATTATAATTATATCTATTCATATTATTAATAAATAGTTAATAAGCTAAGTGTTGTAATGACGGAAAATGTCGGCAGCTGGAAAATACCAAACAAAGTTCCGTGTACACAGTTTTAACCACGGATCCGTGCGAGGGCTATGCTAGAAAAACGAATCTGCGGTGCCTTGAACGGTCTTGTCGATCAGATAGGGACTTACTAAATCAGTAAACCGATGGAAATTACGAACATTGCGTGGAACGATTTGATTCGACGAGTCGCAAAGTGAGGGGAAAACAATGTAGATGAATTACAACGATGATAACGCTAACACGGTAAGAAGAAGCAGACACGAGAGAAACACGTGGTTTCAAGATCTACGTTTTAACTTGAAGAATGAATATTTTGTATATCACGTTACAATGGGGAGACCCCGATTGCCTTGTGTGAAGCAGGCACAAAATAACAAGATAAATTGTCTAAGCAGAAATGCAGAATGGAGTCCGATCTATCTCGTAGACCAGAGATGGGATGCAAGGAAGGTCAAGTTCTAACATCTATTGATCAACTGCTTCTGACCAAAAGAACTCGCAAACTACACCAGATGATCTCTCGATCTCTGATCTGCTCCTTTTGCCTTAGGTAGTCTTTGCTCGACGATCACCAATGGAGAAAGTTGTATCTTCGCCGAAGGACCGATCGCTCTTGCTGCCAATGCTCAAGCAAAATATGCTCTATCTCCGTTAGAAGGTGATGTTGTCAAAAGTTGCCAAAGTGCTGCTCTCTCTGCTTCTGTCTGTCTCTGTGTTGTTTTTCTATCTGTCTGTCCTCCATGTGTTTTCGCTAACTGAAGTATTTATAGGTTTGACGACATGTGGAGAAGGTCTGGTCATGATGACATGTGTTTCAAACCTTTCTAAATGCCGTTGACCTAACCATCTTTGTGTTGAACTTTATGATTACGCATAATACGCTCATTTGCGTACTGTGCATGTGAATAAAAGATGTGCGTCGGGCATGTCTCAACTAACTTTAGGCTACATTACGCTTATTCGCGTTGCGTCGCATGCAAGAGCATAACAAAGCATGAAAATAATGGATTCAAGCTGTTTTACGCTCATTTACGTCGCCGAGCGTAGTGAAGCGTAAACGATGATTAGCTTGACGATGCATTACGCTGAGATACGCTGCGTTGCATAATGAGCGTAAGATGAGCTATCCGCACGCCAAGAGAAAAGAGTTGATCTGTTGTGCTTTTTCTGGACTTTCTTTGACTTTTTCGAGCTCATTACGCTGCCGTGCGTAACAGAGCGTAAACTCGGCCTTGAACAAAAGACTTAGCAAAATATACGAGAAATCGCATGTTACGCTGCTTAAGCCTCTCTAGATGCCGAAGTAAGTCGCCTTCTGATACTAGACTATGTTGAACAGAATCACGCTAAGCGTCATTACGCTACGTCGCGTGATATANNCCATCAATGGCCACTCAAGTGTTGCCCTGTCAACATAGAAGAGCAAGGATGGAGGGTATGGGAGATAAGATGATTTGGCAGGAAATAGGTTTGGGGAAGACTCAAATGAGTTAGGATGGTGGAAGTATGGAATACGCTCATTGAACACACAGAAACGTATGCATACTTATATTAACAAGAATGCTTTCAGACGAGCATAGCGCATCAGTCTGAGATTTCTCTGTTACAGACTATAGCGGGAATGCTTGTAGAAGGAGCATAGCGTGTCACTTCTGCGATATCTCCGCTATGACATTTAATTTCGTTACGCTAGTTTGTGGACTTGATGGCAATGCGAGTGCGGAAAATGGGTGCTTACGTATGTAGCGTTTGCATACAGGAAGTAGATGGTAGGGATGAAGCGAAGCAAGAACTGAGGGTAGGATCATAAGGGGAAGAGGGATGCACTTCTAAGTGGACAAGCTAACCTGAGCAGCCATTTCAAAACACTGTTTGTACTTCATTGCTCAGATGAACGCACCTTTGAACGACATCCTCGAAGCAAGTAACCTGTAACCAAAGAAGGAAACAGAGGATACCATTGTCCGTGCGAACTGAAGGAAAGGTTGTTGAAACAAGTGCTATTGGAGGCAAGATGAAGTGATCGGGCCATGAAGGAGGAACTATAGCATGAGGCTCGAGTTTTCACCCTTAACGCTCGGCCCAGCATATCGCCGCCAAAGAACATCAGACTCAGCGCATCTGACTGGTTATGCAAAAAATCGANAACATCAGACTCAGCGCATCTGACTGGTTATGCAAAGAACCGACCAAATGAATCTGTGAAGCCAGGGCCTGATAGCGATGATGAGCAGAGATCCCCAAAGCCGTAGTTGATGTGCACGCCTTCGGGGCTCCGGATGGCGAAACTAACCTCTCAGAGGTACCACCGTTGGAATAAACACGGTAACGGCATCTACGAGGGGTCAGTAGTATGCCCTTTGGCACATTCGAGGAATCAGTAGGATGCCGGTGAGGTAGTGACGTTGGGACTATCCCAACGTCCCATCCCATGTATGTTGCAGCTGCACAGAGATAATCCCGCTTGCTTTAGTTGCATGGGAGCAGTTTGTACACCCCAGTTTTAAGTCCTGGGAGACTGTCATTGCTGGTTTTAAGTCTCAGCAGACCATGGTCCCAGTTTAAAGTCTGGGCGGACCGAGAAATGCTAGTTTTGCGTCATAGCGGATGGTGACGGGGCTGATTTATGGTCTCAGCAGACCGTGCTGTGGATGTCAGTTTTATGTCATGAGCCAGGGACAAGTTTGTGCTGGTTTTACGTCTCAGCAGACGGTTACTTACCTTTGTCAGTTTTATGTCATGACGGACAACCGATGCCAGTTTAGCGTCGTGGCGGACGCGTGCAAAAGATGCCAGTTTTTCATCTTGGCGGACCTATACAACATTGCTAGTTTTACGTCGTAGCGGACGGTCACAACTTGCCAGTTTTGCGTCGTGGCAGACGGTTAGTACCAGTTTAGCGTCGTGGCGGACGGTCAGTACCATTTTAGCATCGTGGCGGACGCATGGGGGGAGTGCCAGTTTTACGTCGTAGCGGACGTTTGTTGCCAGTTTAGCGTCATAGCGGACGATTGTTGCCATACCTGATATTCACACTGGAGATGCTGCTAAATGTAGTACCACTTCAGATATATGTGATTTACAGGATTCGGTAACTCACTATCGTCTGCATCCACCAACTTGAATGCCCCGTTGCTGTACACATCAGTCACCAAGAAAGGGCCCTCCCAATTTGCAGAGAATTTGCCTACTGGTTCACGAACGGCCTTGAGAACTAAATCTCCTTTCTTAATTGGACACTGCTAAAGATTGTGACGATGCTTTTGCCTCTGCTTGTCTTGATACTTTTCGATTGTATCAAGCGTCTGTATTCACTTATCCTCCACTGAATCCAAATCCGTGATCCGAGACTCGGTGTGTTGAGCCTCATTTATAATGGTGGAGAGGACCATTCTCAGAGAATGAATTTGCAACTCGAGAGGTAGCACTGCTTCAAATCCGTAGACTAGGCCATAGGGCGTATTGTCAGTAGCCGTCCTACATGTAGTACGATATGCCCATAGCACATAGAGGATTTTTTCGTGCCACCGTCTCTTGTTGTTATGGAGCATTTTTTTGAGCAAATTGATGATGACTTTGTTTGTTACTTCAGCTTGACCATTCACTTACGGGTAGTAGGACGAGGAAAAAGATTGTCTAATGCGAAGGCTATCATAGAAGGATTTGGTTTCCGTACTACTAAACTGTGGTCCATTGTCGGTCACGATAGTCATCGGGAGGCCAAATCTGGTTACAATATTGTCTAGGATAAAATGGGAAATCTGTTGATATGTGATCTTTCGTAAAGGGACAACTTCTACCCACTTCGTAAAATACTCAGTAGCGGTAATTATGAAGCTATGACCTGTGGAAGATTTCGGTGTGATGGGACCTATGATGTCTAGTCCCCATCATTGAAATGACCATGTTATCTGAGTTGTATGCAACTCTGTAGGTGACATGTGTATGAGATTTGCGTGACGCTAACACATGTCACAGGTTTTAACCTTTGTTAGGCAATCTTTTTCCATGCGTGGCCAGTAGTTTCCTAAGCGACGGATTTTTAAAGCCATAGCCTAGGGTGCCACGTGTCCTCCGCATAGTCCCTCTTGAACTTCGCCAACTATATGTTGTGCTTGGTTTTTGTCGACGCAAGTAAGTAGTACGCCATCAAAAGAGCGTCTACAAAGAGTACTGTCTCCTATGATGACGTATTGCCTAGCCCGCTTGCGGATCGCATCTTTCTGCGTGCGTGTCAGTTCATGCGGTAGCTCGCCTTGTAGGAGGTAAGTTTTAATGTTGTCGTACCATTCTGGC
>MNCI01008086.1:1025105-1045001 GCA_015680685.1 Gnetum montanum | reverse complement strand
GGATAGTACTCGAGAGAATGATAACAATGAGGTGAGGTAGAGGATGCTGATCCCGTTGGAGAAACAAGGTGTTGAACATAATAAGCATTTGGTGTTGCGACATATGAAGGGTATGGTCCAGTTGGCGGTGGCCTCCCCCATGACTGAGGTTTTTGCCACTGTGGTTGGACATAGTATTTTTGTACGAACTCTAGCTGTAGCATTCCTCCCCAATGCTCATGTAAATATGACAAGATTGGACATTGACCTTTGGGGTGATTGTACAAGAAAATATTACATTGATACGTATGATTGGTAGTTGAGTTCTTATCCTTATTCTCTTCAACCCTTCTTTCTGATTGTCACATGGTGTCCTATCCTGTTTCTCGATTTGGAATAGTTCGTTCTCTAACAATGTTGGCATATTCTCCACATCTTTCGTGTACCCAGTTTGTCATCTTATTAACCTTTGCCTCAATTTCATCTAGTGATTGTAGGATTTGAAAAGATGATTCCACCTTCTCAAAGTGAGTTGATTTCTCCTCTTCATGATCATGAACCCTTGTTGAGTTAAGATTTTGGTCCTATTGAGAACTTTCAACATTCTCCCATTTAGTTATTTCTCCTTCTTCTTTTGCTATCTGCTTAATAAGCTCTTGGAGTTCATGGGTTCGTAGCTCATATAGTTGACCTTGGGCGTACATCCCTAGGGTCTCCCTTGTTTCATTACGGAGCCCATCTATGATATGGTACATTAGCCTCTCCTCAGAGAACCCATGGCCTGGGAAGTTATTTAATAGTGCATAATATCTTTCTAAGGTCATGCCCAAGGGTTCACATTGTGCTTGTTTCCATTATTGGATTTGTCTCCTCAAGGCTGACACTCTTGCATAGGTTTGATATCTTTCATTGAAAAGTTCTACCATTGTTGGCAAACGTCGAATTAACTTTGGTTTTAATGACCTATACCATACTTTTTCTTGGCCAACGAGTGTCAGAGGAAAGAGCTTAAGTTTTTTCCACCCATTATCAATATTGTTCCATGTACAGGCATCGTAGAAGGCTTGTAAATGTTGTTGCAGATCTAAATCATAGCCTCCTAAAAACTTGGGGAAGTTTTTTAAATCAAGCATAGGTAGACAACTTTCCTTATGATGCCTGCAGACTATTTGAACAGCCTCATGTATTTTTGTTAAGCTTGTAGTGGCTAGTAGGGGTTCATCGTCATCAGGTAAGTTATGCTTTCGTGTGTTGGGACAATGTTGTCTTTGTTTATGTTTATAAGAAACCCCCACCTCGGGTTGGGTACTCCAATCTTCATTGTCATAATATTCATTGGTTCTCCAATGAATTGCCTGACTAGATTTGGCATTATTATAGTCTTGTAAGAGAGACATGGTTGTGAAATTGTGTGTGAATTTATATGTGACTTTTTTATATATAATTATTTCTTTCTAAAAGATATATTGTTAATTCCTATACAGCGACCCTGTATGATATAACTAATCTAGATAACTAGCACCATCCCCAGCAACGACGCCAATGATATGCGGCCCCGTATACAAGGCCGTGTTGACGCAGCCCTGTTTATGTAGCCGCCTATCCCAGCCTATAAATAAGAGGGCCTTCCGCCTTATTCGAAGAGCTTCGGTAGTTGTAGCAAAGCCCTTTCATTTTGTTTCTGTAGGAGTTAGATTATTTTCTCAGTGTATGCCTGCAGTGTGATGCTTGTAATTGTACGACACCTTTATTCGAGTGTGACGTACTTAGACGCACACATGATCGAGATTACTTCATCATTGCAGCATTCACTTAGTTTTAATTATTTAATTGTTATTGTTATTTATTGCTTTCTTAGTTAATATTTATTTATCATCATTTACTATTCCTATTGTTAAATGTGAAATGAGTATGACTTAATCATGAGCATTTAAGTGTGACTACTTGGTAACCTAGTAGCGTACCTAGGATCTATGCTTGGTAACCCCAGAAGTAGTCGTGCACGAGGTCCAAGATGTATACGGATGATTAAGGAACGGATGCTCATCACACTTAGGTTAGCTTAGACTTCATTTCCTATTACTCATTAGTTTAATCAATATTATTCTCCATTGTCTCTAGGAGTAGCAGTAGTTTAGGATCACATCATACGTCTCACTTTGGACTAAACCATACGTGACAAAGCAAATACTAGTCCAGGTGGGAAGACAATGAATTGCAATCAATGTGTAACTATCTAGATACCATAACTAGCCTGTCTGTGGAGTTTGACCGGATTGTGCGTGAACGCTCGTATTCGTATGGTTGAGTGTGGGGGTACCTTGCCGCTCATCACTCATTAATGAGCTTTGATGAAGATGAATGTAGGTCTCAAGGTAAACACCCTAGCAAGAATGGGAGAGGAGAAGATAGACATCCCAAGAGAGGCAAACATCACAATGAAGATGAAGATGAAGACATAAAGAAAACATGGGAATAGGAGAGTAAATGATGAAGAGCATTGAAGGGGCCATCACTACTACAATAGAGAATAAATGAACTTGATGATTATGATGAATCCCTACGAGCTACTCTAATCATGATCAATATAAGGGAGACTATTTACATTACCATAAGGCATTAAAGGAATAATTGCATCAAGAAATTTGATATAAGTAACATTTCAAACTTTGAGGTAGGCTACAATGCATATCAACAATATCACCTACACGTCTTCCATGATGCATGTGTGTATCACAAGATATTTAGAATGGTTGGAAAAAACTTAAGTTGTTTTCAAGAATAGTAATTAAGAAATAAAAGAGTTGGTATCAATTCTTGAAATAAAACTTCATTCAAAGGTAGAGATGATGCTAAAACTCTTTAATGATAAAAACTAGAATTATTCAAGAGTGTCCAATCTAAGAAGGCATATTCAAGGATGAATATTAGGGATCCATGAATTCCTTGATGTAGCCATGGTAGGTATTACTCACTTTTTCACAAATTCCTAGGGCATGGTATTTCTCACAAGGAGCAATTTAGACATATCATTGATGGGTTATGAAACAAAATAAGAGATGCCCTTGGGATTTATGCTTAAGAAATACTATTAGGAATGAGAGCCCATAAAATTAAAAGAGAATAAGTGGAAAATGAAGAAGAGTTGAGAAAAAGAGAACTTGTGGAAGAATATAATAGAGATCCATTCATGCACGAGAGGTAGGTTCATGGATGTAATACAAGGGAACATGAGGATTTCATGAAAGAAATAAGCCAAAGAAATACTTTGCACATTCAAAAATATGTTTATGAGATTGCAACAAAGGTTAAGAAAATATAAGATTCTATAGATGAGAAATTTGCAATTACATTAAAAATAGTAGAGGAAAAGATGGAATAAACATTAACCAATGAAAAGAAAAGAAATAAATAGACGTGCTTTTACTATAGAAAAGGTTGATGATTCTAACTTGGAAAAAGATGATGAGTGTGAATTATGGTAGTATAAATATCCTAAGGGATGTTATCTCATCATGACACATTTAAAAAAATTAGGAATCCTTATTTGAAGTAATGGTAAGATGCTTGTTTCTCAAGTTGAATACCTAGGTTTGAGCCCAAGTGCACCCACTTGAAGAGGTTAGGCTTTTTCTTATCTACCAAACCTCCTAGGATCTCACTTAGTAGGAAGAGTATTGTGGCTCTAGGTGATGATCCTTTGTAGGGGAATATGTTATCAATTCCAAGTTTATCAAAAATTAAATGCCTATAAGGTTGCCCTATCCACAAGGCAACTACTGATAGTTCTACCATTAACAAACATACTATCCAAGTGGGACTCATTTTCAACCTCAAAAATAATACCATCAAGAGTGGTAGAATTCATAATCATGGGGATGCTACCACCTAGGTAGTAGTATAAATACCTAATCCATATAGCTACTATGTTAAACAACTTGTTTTTCTAGGAAGTGCTTCTACCCATTTGTCTTATCATTATTATCCATTGAAGTAGCACATACTAACAACTCCATGTTTAGCATCATCTTCTTACATTCCACATTAATCACATCCTTACTAATCCCATAATTTACTTTCTCTAGATCTACCACCACCAATGCAAGGAGAGCTACCAACATAGCCTCAACAAAAGAATGCAACAAGAGTAGTTTACACAAAGATGGATGAGGATACCAAAAATTCAAAGTGTAAGTCTAAAAAGTGCTCTTTCTTTAGGATGAGTCATGTACTTGGAGAAAGAACTAGTAGGTTTATAAGTTTATCCCAATCAAAGTAAGGGAATATGACTATAACACTTGCTCCAATTTCTATGTCTCCAAGTTGTTCAAATAATTTCATGCTTCCTTCAAATGAAAGTAGAAACATCAAAAATATCATGCTTACCTAGATAATGAGCAATTGGATTATAGGGAAGCTTTCTAAGAAGAAGGTAATTTGGGAATTCCATTAATATATTTACAAATAGGTAGAAATACACCATGCAAAGCATTCCTAGACTTAGGTTTAGGGGTAAATGTCATTTTGCAAAATATGTATAAAGCCTATAACCCATCACCATTAAAAAAATGTAACATTTAACTAAAACTCATAGACCAATCTATTGTAGTCTCATTAGGGTAGATAGAAGATGTAGTGATCACCATTAGTGATTAATTCTACCTAGTAGATTTACTAGTTATCCATGTAAATAAAAATAAAGGTGAATTGTTAATCAGTATGGGGAGAACATGACTTAGCACAATTGATACTAAGTTAGGAATTAGAGATTTATACTTTGAAATATCCAAGGAGGATGAACATGAAGCTAAGCAAAGAGTTCTATATATCGTGTATAGTGATATGTGGTACAACTATATGCAAAAATTGTAAAAAATTAAATAAATACATATTCCAACATAAAGTACATGTACAAAAGAAGTGTGTATACAAAGATGCCTATATGATGTAGTCATAAAATAAGAAGGCATCTAGTCATTCATTAGTGAGGAAGAATATAAATATGAAATATGCATGGGGCCTATTGAGAAACTCATAAGTGCATATATGAATAAGACAAATGAAATGGAATAAGTAAAAAAGAAACTTTCCCAAGTAAGATATTAAGAAGAAAAAGACATGGATTAGGGAAAGTTGGAGATCCCAAAGAAGATTGAAGTAGAACCTATATAACTTAAGACATTACTAAAATCACTTGAATATGTATTTCTAAATAATGGAAAACTAGTAATAGCCAATGTCAACCTAACTTAAGAACAGAAGAAGAAATTACTTAAGTTTATTAACAAATGACCCATAGCCTTTTATGTGGCCATACAATAAAATCAAAAGGATAGATGCATGTATTTGTCAATATTACATTTATATAGATTTAGCTATTAAACCATGTCAATAGCCATAAAGGAAACTAAATCCTAAATTGAAAGAATTTATTAAGCAATAACTTGAAAAGATAGTTAAGGAAGTGTTCATCTATCCCATTTCACATAGCGAATGGGTAAGTCCACTGGTCATTATTCCAAAGAAAGGTGGCAAGTGAAGTGTCTATATAGACTTCAAGTTGTTGAATGTGGCTATATTTAAATATCATTTTTCTCTATAATAGTAAGACACAAATACTATAGTTTTCTATATGAATATAGTAGATATAATCAAATTAGAATAGCTCTAGAAGACCAAGAGAATATCAAATTTATGGAGGACATTTATATACATATAGATATCTTTCTGTCTTTGTAATGCTCATGTGACCTTTCAAATAACTATCCTTAACCTATTTCAAAAGTTGATTGGCAATGTTGTGAAGGTCTTCATGAACAACTTCTCCACATATGGTTCCAACTTTGAAAAAGCCTTGACCTATCTTGAGTAATTGTTGAAACAATGTGTTGAAATCAACCTAAAGCTCCATTGGTAGAAGAGTTATTTAATGATCCAAGAGGATATAGTTCTAGGGCACAAAATTTTACAAACAGAGATTAAGATGGATCCTAACATAATAAATTTCATATAAGGCATTACCCAAAGACCTCAAATAGTTAAAGATATTCAATCATTTCTTGGTCACATTGGGTATTACAAAAGATTTATTAAGAATTTATCTAAGATTGTAAAATCAATTGTTGAGTTAAGAAAAAAGAATGCACTATTCATTTGGTTGAAAGAATGTAAAAAGAATTTTGTTCTCAAGAAAAAGTTGGTAAACACTCTAATTCTTCAAGCATCAAACTAGTCAAAGCCATTTCACATAATGATAGATGATTCTAACTATGCATTAGGAGTAGTATTTACATAGCTTGATGATAAAAATGTCCATATTATATTCACTACACAACTTAACTACATCAACATAGAGAAATAATTAATGACACTTGTTACACTCTTAAAAAGTTCAAACATTATGTGCTCTACTACCTTTTTAAAGCCCACATCAACCATAATGCCATCATTTTTCTAATAACTAGGCCAACGATTAACCCTCATGTTATATGATGGCTTGTAATGCGTTAATAATTTTATCTTACAAAGATAAAAGGGATGTCATGAACATAGTCATTAATCATTTATCTCATTTGCAATGGTATAAACACCTTAATGAAGAACTAGTCAAATCAATTCCCAAATGAATTACTGTTTGCAAGAGTACGAACAATTTCAAGTTCAATAAACAAATAATTGTTTGTAAATTATCTCACTTATTTAACCACATAAGAAATCACTATTGAATAAGATGAAAAGAAGAAATAGTAGTTTCTACATTAAGCCAAAAACTTCATGAAAATAAAGGGTGACCTTTACAACATATGTGTTGATGACATGATTTGATAATATATACCAAATAAAAACCAACAATGAGTCCTCTAGGATTCTCATGAA
Organism: Gnetum montanum; assembly: GCA_015680685.1. NCBI lineage: Eukaryota > Viridiplantae > Streptophyta > Gnetopsida > Gnetales > Gnetaceae > Gnetum > Gnetum montanum. Next base: position 1,038,146 of record MNCI01008086.1, on the reverse strand, counting down.
GAACCATATAGAGACCATTATGGAGAAAATCAAACAATCACTAAGATTCTCATGGCTAGCCATTTCTAGCTTACTCTATTTCGAGATGCAAACTAGTTCATAAAATCTTATGATAGATATCAAATGAATAGTGGAATAATAGCTAGATTTAAAGGATCACAAAATGGATACAACTATTGAAATCATTTGATATTTCAAACATTAATTTCATGGGTTCCATCACACCTATGTCAAATGGAAAGTCATATATAATTATTATCATTGACTATCTAATAAATGGATAGAAGTTGCTATAATTGTCAATTTTACATCAACTACAACTATTAATTTTTTCCAATAACAAGTAGTAAATAAATTTGGTATATACATGGTACTGATCTTAGATAAGGATACTCATTGTACAAGCACTACATTTAAGAAGTTAATGCGACACATTGGAGTTGAACGTAAATTACTAGAAACATCACAAGGACAATGAGGAGATATAAAAAGTATTGGAGCACTAAGTTAAATCATGCTTCATTGACCTAAAAAACAATTTGGAAACTTACTATAGGATGTTCACCATATGAATTAATGTATAGAAAACTATCTAAATTGTTGATTCAAGTTGAACTCCACACAAGACTAATAGTCTCTAACCTAGATATTGATATTTATCTAACATAAAAAAACATTAATAAATTTAACCTACTATATGAAAATTGAATGATAACCCTCATGCATAACATGATTCACAAATCCTACACCAAACAAATGACATGACACTAGAATAAAATAAAATAAAATAAAACTAGGGAACAAAGTTTTGTAGTATAATCCTAACGATATGCCTTAATGCAGTAAATTCCAAACATTTTGGAAGGGACCTTATATTATCCATACCACCAAAAAAATCTAGTGCCTTACATATTTACCATCTAATGAATCCACAAAAGCTAATCCTCATAAATGTACAACAAATCAAATCATTTAGGAAATCCCAAGAGCCTATGTTCTAGTTATCCTTATCCACCACATCAAATTCTCAATCTATTTTTCATATCTTCACCTCAACTCACAATTGTGAGGGAAATTAATATTTTAAAAATTAGATTCAAAGTACAAAAGCATAGAAATAGAGGAGAAACTCTAAAACAACAAAAAAGAAAGACTTAACAGTTTTGGGAATGCCTTTTTAGATTTTCATCCTTACAACTAATCCTAAAATACCTTCCCTCTTGGGTAGGAAAAGATCATACCTTGCCCTTATTCAAAAGTACCCAAATGAGTTTTTACTTTCTTTTAAAGGCTTCTTATTAATAAAAAAGAAAACTATAGAGAGAAACATTTAGGAATTTAGCTGAAGCATTAGTTGCTAAATAATGTCATCTTAAATTGACAAAGGAAGAAAATTATCTAAAGAATCTCTGTGAAAATTCACATTACATCGAAACTTCTAGATGGTATAAAGAATAAGAGGATGAAAGAAATGCCAACTATGAGGTAGAAATCCTTGAAGTTCAGGCATGTCACCAAACAATATTTCATCTAATCCTAGTTGAAAACCACATAAATACCTACTACACTAAGTCTAAGAGCTATGAGCAAGGGGACAAGTAAAAAATAGTTGATAAATGTATCTTCCATGTTGTAAATATGACATCTTGGGTCATGAACACCCAAATGAGAGCACACAATACCAACAAGCAAACCTTGATGAATCAAGTACTACTAAGAATGTCTAATTTTTTAAGTACTAATGTTCCATATCTTCTAAATTTGTTACTTCCATAACTACACATTGTGATTAACCTTCTAAAGATAATTAAATCTTGGCCAAATATTAGTATTATAACTAATAAGAGTATACACAATCTTGGGTCAATATGGAAAAACATGATGACCATCAATAAAGAAAAATCAATAAAACCATTATAAGAATCTTGAATAGCTATCCTTTTGTTCAAACTCTCTAACAAATAACAAAACAATAGACTTTTTAGAAACATTAATGTCATAGAAACTTTGCCACTTAGACCAAGCTTGCACCACATACTACAAAGGTGTAGACTCTTAATAGCCCATGGTTCATTATTAATTAGAAGCCGCCAAGGAGAAAGGTTATCAAGCATAAAGGTTGAAATAGTAATATTAATGAAGTTTCAAAAATTACTAATAAAACTCAAAGCTTTCCAAATTTACTTTATGATAATAGAACCTAATATAGTAATGCCTTTTATGAAAAGGATCCAATTGAAAAATGAATATCTCTTCAAAAACCACTACCTCTAGTCTTATCCATCTGAATGCACTTTTGAAAAAGAAGCTTCCAAGGCTTTCTACCAAATAAGCATTTAACATTCCACTTGGCATATAAAACAATACCCATCTTATAAAAATTCATCAATGCTAATCCACCATCCTCTTCATGAGAAGTTCAGATATCCCATTTAAGATGACAAAATCCTTTTCTAGAATGGTTGCTACATTAAAGAAAATATCTCACAAACTGATCAATGCAACGATATGCAAACATACTAGGGGCCCAACATGAAAAATATTATACATGAGTAGCTTACATTATATTCTTACAAATAATAAACTTACCAGCCATTAAAAGCTTCTTCTCCTTTCACTTTATAAGTTTTTTTTTCAATTTTCTTCACTATAATATCCCATAAAGTTTTTGAAGATCCGCAAAAGGAAAATGGAATTCTTAATAATTTGAAAACATTTGACTATTCTAAAAAATGCCAAGATTTAGAAAAAACCCATTCTTGAAACCCCTTATTGCAAAAGATAGAAGATTTGGAGCAATTAATTTAAGAGCTTGAAAGTCTACAATCTTGATCAACATGATAAAAAAGATGATTTGTAATAGCTTTGTCATTTTTTATCATAAAAAAGGAGCCATCTACAAAATGCATATTTACTAAAGTAGGAACATTAATTTTAATAAGGATGCCTTACAACAAATTATGTTCTTGATCCTTCTATATAGCATGACATAAAAAATTTGCAGCAAAGATGAAAAGAGATAAGGAGCAAAGGGTAACCTTACCTAACTGATCATTCAAGCTTGAAGCTCTTAGTAATACCAATATTTATAGCCAAAAGTGCATTATTGTATTCAAAAAGATTCAACACCATCCTAGTAAATTTTTTGTGAAAACCATATTTGTGAAGACAAGCATCATTCAATTCTATTGTATACTTTAGCATAATTAAGCTTCAAAAAAGTAATGTCTTGATTGGAGTAGACACTACAAAGAGATGCTACATATGCTTAAAGTTAGTCCTTTAACAAGGATAATAAAACCTATGCATTAGAAAGATAAAATCCACTCATCCCTACTTGTATTAAAGCTTTGTCATACATCATGGAGTGGATCAAGTTTATGAGCAAGGTTTTTTTTCTTTTTTCTTTTTCTTAAAGGGGATGTTGGACTCCTAAAAATAATCTTTGTAGTAAGAATAAATTAAAACTATATTACATGCTAATTACTAAGGTGGTGTGTGTGTATTGGAACTCGAAATAATTATAATATAAGTAGACCCCCAAGATATAGTCCAATTAGAACTTTGTAACTCAACATTGTCCACTAGAATCAAACCCATGTCTTGAGCTTTCAAATAAAGAGTCATTATTAGTAGGCTAATACCTCATTAGTAGCATGCTAACCACTAAGGAGATGTGAAACTTTATAATAATATAGAAAGAAAAAGCTATTCTATTATAAAGATGTCTATTTACATGTACAACCTTACAACAATTCTTGAAAAATCAAAAAATGAAAAACTTAATGCACTTCCTATAGCAAAGTTAAAACATTAATAAAAAATTTTGTATCCTTTGATTTCTTTGCTACTACTTTTTTTTTTCTATAATTTGAGTTAATTTTTTTTCCTATCCTCAAGTTTAACATATTTTATTCTCTCCTCTACTTTATCTTTATTTCTTATCACGAGTCTTTATCACTAGGCTAATACCTCATTAGCAACATGCTAAGAACTAAGGAGATGTAAAACTTTATAATAATATAGAAAGAAAAAGCTCTTCAATTACAAAGATGTCTATTTACATGTACAATCTTATAACAATTCTTGAAAAATCAAGAAAATGAAAAATTTACTCACTTCCTACAGCAAAGGTAAAAACATTAATAAAAAATTTTGTATCCTTTAATTTCTCTACTACTACTTGTATGTTTTCTATAATTTGTGTTATATTTTTTCCTATCCTTAAGTTTAACATATTTTATTCTCTCCTCTACTTTATCTTGATTTTTTATATCCTCTTCTTCATCTTATTTTTTTCTATCCTCAACTTTAATTTTTTTCTCTTAGCTTTTTTTTTTGTCTTTGAGAAACAAACATGCATTAAATAAAAAACCTTTATTATAATAAAATTTACAAGGATTAAGAATATTATAACATGTAATTGGTTGAATGTAAGTCTTCCCTCCTACTTGCAATACTAATTCTTTTTTGTTTTTTTGTTGAATATGTTTGATTTCAATAAAAAACAAAAAAAAATTTGTGAGAACTAAATAGTGTGAAACTAGATTTGATATGCTTGATGAGACTAAGAAGACTAATAATTTATTTCCAGATTTATGAAAAATCAAGCAAAGATTAAATAGCTCAACAAAGTATAGACCTTTAGAATGTTCTTTAAATGAATGAAATCCCCTTATGAATGCTCTCTTGCATGCTTATGTATAAATGATCCTATATTTAGAACATGTTATACCATTAAAGCATTTCCTATTTCAATAAGTATAAAAAATGGAATAGAACTTAGCTTAAGTGACTTGAATGTTTTACTTTTTCATAACATCATTATAGTACAAAATAATGATTTGATTACAAGATAGGCTTTGATAATGTCCCATATGAATTTGAGAATCAAACTCCCAAAAGAAAAATTTACAAGAAACATTTTTAGCTTCAAAATATCTTCAAAGGCCATCCCAGCTCATGTTCCACTTATGAGATAAATTTTTGGTGACCTTGGATAATTTTATGAATCAAAATTTTTGTAAGTATTGGAGGTGATACAAATTCTTCTTCAACTTTTTTTCTCAACCACTAAAGCTATGTTAACTGTAATTATAAACCATTATGTTCATGTCACTTACACTAAAACTACATTTCAACATAGAATTTAACTTGACATAACCTCAAATAGCTCATCTAAGACACTTTTGACATCATCGGCTTCAAATTTTGGCATTTAGAGAGTTTAACCTCAAGACAAAAATTTTTCTAACTGTTGGACTGATGCTAATGTTGATGTCAACATTAACACTATAAACATGGTTCCTAACACCTCCAAGGCTCATCTCACTTGCATTTTGATAAGTATCTTGGATTCCCAAGCTCTTTGATGACTAGTCGACATTAGTTTTGGCACTCAAAAAAGAAATTTTGATAGGTTTAAGGGCATTCTTGGTAGTCAAGACTCAAATTTTTTCTCTTATGTAAGTGACACTAACTTGAATGTGAATGTTAGCATTAGTATCATCATGCTTGCATCATCTTCCTCTAAGGTGTTCAAGTTTAACATCCAGCAGTATTTCCTTAATCTATAGGATTCTCAGGGTCTTGAAACCATTAAAATGACTCATTCTAGCTTCAATTTTGGCATCTCAAAGGCCCATTACATTACATTAGGAAAATTTTAAAATTATTCTAACCCTTTGGCTAATGTCAGTGTCAACATCAACACCTTGGGGACATGCACATTAACATCCTTGACCATCAAACTTTGTAGTTAACATCATCTCCTAGTATCATGGGCTTCTTGGCATCATCATAACACCATTTGATATCAATTCTAGTGTCAAATGAGGTCCCATAAGGCTTATACTAGCACTTCATGAGAATTGGTAAAATTTTTCTAATTATTAATGACATTGATGCTAACGTCAATGTCACTTGTCCATGTTCCTAGTCATACTAAGTTTGAAGGTAAAACTTTCCTATTTTAAATTCCAGATGAACTCAAAGAAGATTTCAATTAAGTTTGGCATCAAATTTAGCAACCTTAACCTTATAAATATGGGATTAAAACCCATATTTTTGGATAGTTTCTTGATAGCTAGAGCTCTTGTCAAGATTTTGGGAGATCAAGAGTGTATGCAATAGATCAACTAGTATCTCTTGCATTCTTCACAATCAACACCACTTATTTTAATTCTAGAACTAATGTTGATGTAGAGTCAACATCAATCAAGTAGCATTTGGATAAGTTCTTCAAATTTAGAAATTTTCAGCATTAGTATTAGTCTTTAGAGTTAGAATTTTTTAACTCCAGTATTAGTGATGGGACCCTTAGCTAGAATAGCTCCATTTTAGCTCCAAATTAATTTTGGACAACGTTTATAACTTTTCCATCCATATATCCATCCTCCAAAGGTTCAATTCCATTCTATAAACTCATAGTTTTCTCACAAATTAGGTTCATATTGTTAGATTTATCTCACTTACATTTTTAGTCCAATAATTGTAGTTTGGCCATCCTTAGGAGGTGAACACTTATATTTTAAGTAATAAAATATTTTTTTATTTGGGAAAGGAACTGATATCCTTTCTTCAATATTATAGCTCTCATAATCTAATATTTTATGGCTTTTTATTTATGTTATGCACTTAGATTTTATTTTTCTAGTGATAAACACGTAGTCAATTTCAACATTTAAATCTAGTATTTTTATCATTCTCCTATTGTTCCTAGTTTACATGTGGTAGGCTAAGTGCACATTATATTTGATATTTGTACCCAACATGTCATTATCATTAACTTAGTAAAGGTTATATCGAGGTAAAGACCATATGTGGCCATAAATTAAGTATTGTAACACTTAGTTTGTGGAGGTATTCTTATGGGATTAGGAAAGAATAATTTTACAAGAATATTTTTGGCATTAAAAGAAGAGCCAATAGGGTTTTAGTGTCTCAAAATTATAACCTAGCACCCTATAGGTTCTTTCCAATACTTAAAAATTGCCTTACTCTTGTCACCTTAACTTATCTTGACTTTCCCATTTGCACTTGATCTTGTTTCTTCTAAGTATTAGTGAAGGAGACACTTGTTGATGTCATGTCTAACTAGAGTTTTAACAGTTTTCACATCTTCCAAGTTTATAAACTAATGGAAGCATGGAAGGGATAGGCTCTTGTAGCACCCATGACTCATCACAACTACAAGGTTACATGCACTAAGTGAGAACTTTGAGAACAAGTTAATGAGGATGGCTGTTTATGAGACAATGAATGGTTTGGGATCATTCATGTTGAATCCTAGCCACTCCATCTGTTGGCGACCGTTTGGGACACGACCGCCAACGAGTGTCCTCGAACAGGATTTAGGTGCCTGCTGGTCTCTGGCAACACCAAGGCCCAGATACCTCCAAATAAACTCAGTAGTTAATGTGAGTATGTCTGTGTGCTGTTGCAGCGTGCGGTTGTGAGAAATGTAACAATTGCGTTGTGTGTAAACTACAAATGACTTACTTTAAAGAGATTCAGCCAACTTTGCCAAGTACTGTGAGTTGTTGAAAGTTTCCTATTTTGTTCAACTGCCTAGTCTACGTGGTCCTTATAATACCTACTTGTAACAAATAAAATTTTGCAAAAACATTTGAGCACAACTCCGCAATCTACTCCTAATTTTCCCCAGAGAAAGAGATAGTTCCACAAGAAAACTAGAAATAGAGCAAGATTCGATGGAAATAAGCAGAAAAGAAAAGAAAGCAGATTTGTGTAGACCTCAAATATTTAAACAAGGTAAAATGACACGAGTAAACACTTCGCAATAAAGCTATCCCAAATTCAATATCTACGAATTGTTCAAACTTCCAAGGCTCAAACAAGCAATATCTTCAAGACAATCCTATTATGCTACCAAAAATTGCTGCGTAAACTACCACGTACGAGACTCCATTTTGACTAGATAATAGATGTCAACGATTGCATTCAAACAGAACCTTTAAAAGACTTGACAATTTCTGATTGAAATACCACGAGAATTCACTTTAAAGATAAAAAGAAGCTATTCTGGTCCCATCAAAATACCAAAGATTTTCTGAACCCTCTCGACTACTGAATTGTTCAACGGCGTGACTACAAACAGAGGCTCTCTTACAACAATCCCAATAGCAGTTCCCACACGTTGCACAATAATGAAATTTACTACTAAAATGCTCTTAAGGCTTTTAAACACAAGCGCTTCTATGGCAAAATTTTAATAGAAATTTCTATCGGGCAACAAGAACAGTAAGAGCAATCTAAAAATCCCAAAATTACTTGCCAAGGATGATACTATCTAAACCACTAGCTAAACAATTTAAACAAAACAAAAAATGAAATGCATAACTCACAGGACCATGACAAAGAGGCTGAAATCTTTATTCTAGCAAGCCATCTTGCAAGCAATCGTCTCAACTTCTTCTTTACAAAACGCTCTTCTCCCCAAGACTCAAATTGTCTCCAAGTGAGAGCCTAAGTGCTAACTAGTAGCCTTCAAAGTGTGATGTATGAGACCTCCCAAAAGTCTCTTCTCCAAAAGTTTTTTCCCAAAAATTATCCTCTAAAATCCTCTCTCTCTTCTTTCGCATGAAGCCTTTTTATAAGGTTTACAAGGTAGTTACATGCCAAAATATCCTAGCTAACTTTTCTCCCAAGTAACTTGGCCAATCAATTAGGAGTTTACTTGCCCAACAAGTTAGGAGGTTACTTGCCCATTTAATTAGGAGGGAGTTAGGAAGTTATTCATAAAGTTAGGAGGAATTAATATTTGCAAATATTATAAATATTGCCTTTGTAAGTAATTTATTAAAATAAATCTAAAATCCCTAATCTAATTTAATTTAATTTAAATTTTAAATACTAAGTGTCATTAATCTCTAAGATTTTACCATAAAAATATAATATAATATCCACCTTATTGGTGGTAGCGGTAGTTAATTTATCCTTTCTGCATCCCCGATAATTGAAGTTAAAATTCGGGATGGCCGAAATATGAGCCCGAAGGTGAAGGCACTGATCCTGCAACTGCCCACAATCGATTTAAAATATCTTCTTCAGCCAAAAATCATTACCAGCAACCGCCATCACAGGAGAAGACTCAGCTGCCGCGTTAGGAAACGTCGTCGTGTGTTCCGTAAGGATCTGCAACTGTTGTAACCTCTACCTCTCGAAAATGCCCTGTAGGTTTTGATGATTATGTGATTTAATCCTTGCTTTGTAGATTTTCGCTGCCTTCCGTCTGTGATAACTGGTAAACTGTCTGGCTTTCAGAATTTTCGTCCAACATTTGGTGTAGATTCTTCAAGCAACGTCCACCATGGTTTTAAAGGCATTTGCCATTGCTGCCGATGAAAACCCAGATTTGTTCATCGCGCAAAATAGGCGTCCATTCTTCTAAAATCCACAAGTGCCTCTGCTAGAATCGATGATATATCTGTTGCGTTCTACCCTAAACTGGCCTCAGTTCTGTTTGGCTTTCTGCACACGATTGCTGCCCGAAACCCCCTTTAACTCGGCTCAGTGGTGAAAGAAGGGCCTCCCATGTGCTCCACGAACTCAGGTTCGGCGTCTGGCGAGTTGGCAACATAAATCCGACCGATGCGTGGGCGCAATCCTGAACGGCAAGCCAAAGGATTTGTCCCAAAACCACGGCATTCAGTTCTATTTTTCTAATTTCATTTTTTTTTCTCCAGCAGCGTTAATAATGGGCCTTTGGACATACGTGAATTTGGGTTCATCTACAATATGGAAACCTTTACATCCTTTGATAATTTTAAATTTACGGATTCAAAACCTGTTGGTAGTCCATTAGGTTCTTCACTTGCTTCCAACTCTTAGCCGATTTTTGATAATCCATTACCCACGGTGTTGTCTATTTTGCCAATATTAACAAGGAGTATGCTTTCTTGTGGTAAATAATCACCTCTTTTTTTATTCCAATCTTCACTCAAGAAAATAACTTGGCATTTTAATTTACTTTCCAAGAAGGCTTCAACATCAAGATTATTTACCATTGGCTTTCTTTTCCAAGAATACCCATTAACTCACAATACTAAACTGCAAATTTACAACCAAGGATTGTGCTAATTTTGAACAAAATATTCCAACTGCTCCATGTAATGGCCAAATGTGCCAACACCATCAAGCTAAATCAATCCAAATAGGTAGGTAGAATACTTGCTCATTATAAATGAAGTCTAGAGAATAGCAAGAGCTAAGGTCGAATAGAGATAGGCTATTGGGGATCACCTCATTGGAAATCCTAATATGAATTTTAGTAGTAGAAACTACCATTTTTAGGACCAGCATGATAAGAAAATTTGTAACATCAGCATCCATGATTATGGTAAGGAGAAACATCCCCATGTTTCCTTGCCTACAAATCCTTTACACCAACCTTAAAGTTTGGTTCTATAACATGTGATCCTCATTGGCTCAACTAATCCATTCCCTGTGCTTATACCTCAAGTTTTTACTCTAGTCATATATGTTTTAGTTTATCCCACTATCATAGGTTCATCTATAATAAGATTGTCTCTTGCCTACAACTTGTTCTTAAATACAACAGTAATTAATCCTACTCTTTTGGCACAAATACAAGGTGTCAAGCCATCTTTCAACCCATTTCAAGCCTTATCTCACACAATTCTAGTTCAACAGTCATAAATTCCCTTACCTTTTCCATTATCTACATGTCACATTCCACCATTCAATGTTAAGTCAGTAGCATCCATAAATACCTTGACATCTTTTCAACCAATCTTACCTACTTATAATCTAATCCCAAGAAATCCTACTTGGAATATCCTTAGAGTTATTTCTAAATTAATGTAATTACAAGTCTTTTTGTCTAGGTTGTAGGAAAATGAGGATCAAACCCAAAAAGTAATTGTGTTACATGAGGATAGTCTTGCAGTATCCATTGTCAATCTCCTTGTTAAACTTATTAGTTCATTGATACCACCTGCACAAGTTTCCAAGGAAGTTTCACTACCAAATTTTACGCAGTACAGTGAGGAATCTACCCTTTCCAATCATGCAATTACCTTTCACAATGAATGTATGTTGTTGGATGATTATCCCTATACTATCCTCATGAGCTTTTCCAACTCTTTGACTAAGAAAGCACTTGACTGGTAGAGATGCCTTCCCCATGGGTTCATTACCTCATTGGAATAGCTCTTCACCACCTTCATGAATAGATTTAAGTATAACATTACTAAAGGTAAAAATTTGTACAATCAAACAAACCCAAGTATATTTACATGTTCATCTAAAGATGGACATCAACCATGATGGAGCTTTCACATCCACTCTCTGATGAGTAGTTGCTAGACAATTTTTGAAGGGGCCATTAATGACTACATTAGAGGAAATTTAGTTTATCCTAGGCCACTTAGCCTCCCCAATGTCATTATTTCATCTAAGTATATTGAAGAGATGGAAATTCAACTTAATGACCTAGAGTGGGCTAATTTTCATAATAAGGCTAATAATGCAAAAATAGGAGGAATATACCTAAACCACTAGAAAAATAGTGGCACCAATGAATCAATCTCTAGCTACCTCATTAGGAAATAATAAGAGCAAAAATGGACATAGAAATTAAAATCTAAAGCTTAATGGTGATGGAAAAAATACATTCAATAGTGGAAAAATGAGGCCATCTAAGGTTAGGTTCAAGTACCATAAATTTTTTATGACATATATACAATTATATAACATGTTGCTTAAGGAGGGGCACATCACCCCAAATAGGTGTCAAAATAGACAAGGATACTAATGAGGCATGATTTTGTTGGTTGCGATATCGCAGCCATGATATTGCGTACACAATATCATGTACGCGATATCGTAGCCTGTCTCCTCATCTATAAATAAGAGGTAGATAGATCTAGTAGGTAGTTTTTAGTTTTCTAGGAAGTTTAAGTTTTCAATAGTTTGTTGTACATCAATTTTTCCAATGCATGCCCGAGTGTGGTGATTGTAATTGTACGACATCCTTTATTCGAGTGTGACGTACTTGGACACACACATGACCGGCAATAAAGATTGAGATTACTTCATCATTGCAGCATCCACTTAACTTAATTATTCATTTAATTGTTATTTTTATCTACTACTTTCTTAGTTAATGTCTCTTTACCCTTATCTCCTTGTAACGCGGAATGAGTACGACTTAATAATGAGCATTTAAGTGTGACTGCTTGATAACCCAGTAGCGTACTTAGGCCATGTGCTTGGTAATCCCAGTGGTAGTCGTGCATGAGGTCCAAGATGTGTATGGATGATTAAGGAATGAATGCTCATCACACTTAGGCAAGCTTAGATTCTCTCTCTCTCCTAGTTTAGTTTATATTATTTTCCATTGCCTCTAGGAGTAGCACTAGGTTAGAAACCACATCATACATCTCACTCTGGACTAAACCATACGTGACAAAGCTAATACTAGTCTAGGTGGGAAGATAGCGAACTACGATCTATGAGTAACTATCTAGATACCACAACTAGTTTGTCTGCGAAGTTCGACCAAATCATGTGTCAAACGCTCATATTCATATGATTGAGTGTAGGGGTACCTCGCCACTCATCATTGGTGCTGTTGCCGGGGACAATCCTAGCTATCTAGATTAGTTATATCATACAAGGTCATTGTATAGGAATTAACAATATATCTTCTTGGAAGAAATAATTATAAAAATTCACATATGATGAGTGGGGAGGTACCCCTACACTCAACCATACGAATACGAGCGTGTACGCGCGATCTGGTCGAACTCCGCAGACTAAATGCCTCAACGCCACCAGGAACGCTTGGGGTTAATCGTTCGTTGTCTTCCCAGGCTTGCTTGTATGTGTCACGGTGTATGGTTAAGCAAGTCTGAGGTATGTGATTTTTTTTCATATTTTTCAATTTATCTCCTAAGCTATGAGGGAAAGGGTTGAGAAACTAACTAACTCTAACTAATGTCCTAAGTCTAAATTAACTAGCGTCAGCATCTGTTCCCACTTACCGGACACACCCTG
>MNCI01008086.1:989958-1021792 GCA_015680685.1 Gnetum montanum | reverse complement strand
GTGTGGTTACACAAGGGCATTATAGGTTGGAACCTACTTTGGGGAGGACCCACTTGTGTAATTTTTTTTAATTTTCACTCCTAACACATCTTCCACACACCATCTATTACCCTCAGCATATTTTCAACGATATTCTTTCCCTTATTACTATCCCTCCGATTCAAACATTCCTATGAATCATCACATAGCCTTTTTCTCTCCCTTATCATCCAAGGTCCTTATTGATAAATTCCACACCATCATAACTATTCATGCCTTTAGAACTAGTTGAATTACCCTAGAACCCTTTAACACTCGTTTAGATGTCCTTAGTTTACATTGTTAACTTCACAAAAATCTTTAAAAATTCGGTATATTCCATAGTGCCTTAACATCAATAGGCCGTGATATCATGTTCCACAAAACTATACATACATGACCCCCCCCCCCTCCCCCCGCACTACTTACCATCATTTTCAACTGTTCACGTGGGGCAAGTCTTTCAACTTTCTCTCTACGACTTGCAATTGTGCATCCCTTGCTTTCATATCCATAACTCGCTCACTGGCCCTCCAATTTTCATTCCGTCTAAACCTACTTAAACCCAGAGTGTTCAGCTTAGTCGTGGGGGAGGGTCACACGCCGAATAGGGCATAAATTTTTTGAAATTTTTCATCGCCCAAAGGACATTATCAAGGGTAATTAGTTATAACATTAAGGATAAATGTGCCAAAAATAATTTCATCCCCTTAGTTATACCAGGAAACTAGATTTGGAAACCACCTAAGCAAAAAGGATTCAATATTATAATCTTTTGGGGACACTTTAATTAACGTGACACGGAGATAAAGTAATTTCATTAAGGCAAGTAGCAAGGTATAACCTAACTTTGGTAACAACCTTACTAATGATTGGCCCCGTGTGATTGTAGATGGCCCTGAAACATGGACAATAAGAAGGTCCTACTCAAGGTGGAAGCAAACAACCTAGGAGAGGTGAAGGACAAGTTCCTACCAGACAACATGCAAAGTAGGAAGAACAATCATTTAGCATCCACCAAGAGGACCCTACTACTGTACAATCAAGGCAGGCAGAAGGAGGAGCTGTGGAAGTGCCTGAACAGGGACAACATCTCACATTGCCCCAGGATTATGTTCAGGCTATCCATGAAAAGTCCATATTCACTGCAGTGATTGTGAAATTAAATTTTGAATCTTCCGTAGAATTTTCTCTAGATGCCATTAGGGATCACCTCACAGGGTCCCCGTTATGGCCTATCCTCTTTGAAAGTGGTGACTGGTACTTATGGGAAACGTACCAATTTTGGCATTGGCACAATAAAGAACAAGGCATCACAGTTAACATTTGTGGTGTGACTGTCAACTTCTCTGTTCAGGCCATTTCGGAAGTATTAAACCTTCCAAGTATAGGGCCAAAGGTTACTTGGTTGTCTACCCATTCAGACCCTAATACATGATGAGTTTGGTTGGAAAGGACGTATGGCAAGGAAGATAATATGTTTGGGGAGTTGACAATGGAAGAAAGGATCTATTTCAAAATAGGGACTTATCACCTCTTCCCCAAAAAGGGCTTAAAAAGAATTTCAATGTATGCAGAAAGAGGATGTGTAGTGTTGATGGGAAAGGTTAATGTTAACCTACCTCATCTATATTTTACAGAGATCCTGAGGCAGTTTGAAGAATGGAAGATAGGGAAGCTTGCGTTGCCCTTCCCTTTCCTTATTAGGAAGCTCTGCAGACATGCTAGCATTAGAGGATACACCAATGATGTCCTCTGAAAAGCTCAAAATGCTTCATATGCTGAACTACTAAAGCCACCAGCTGCAAGGAAAATCGTTGTTGAGATGCTAGGGCCGAAACAAGAAAAGGAACAGACGACAGGGCCAATTGTAACTCAACTTGTAGGGCCCATCCAACTTCCAAGCATGGGACCTAGCCAACAACAAGAAATAGGGCCTAGCACAAGCTAGTAGGATCAACCGCCACTGCTACAAGATTATAGACCGTTGATGAGCCATCTTAAGGCCATCGCTGAGACGGTCAGTTGGAGAAGTCATGATGATGCAAATCTCTTCTGCATCATCAATGATTCCATGTAGCCCATGGTTTCTTTGGATCGTGCAAGGGGTGAAGTGTCCATCCATATAGGAGGAGGGGAGAGCACTTGGTCATAATAGATCTTAGGGAACGTTGCATCCTTTCAAGTGTAATTAGAAACTAGTGAAGGGGCCATGGTGGTGGTCATGCAGCACCAAGATGCAGCAAGAGCTACAAAAGTGATCATAGACCACATTAAAGAATCATTTAATGTACCTATTGTGCCACCGACATATCTTTCAGGAGCATGGGATGCTTAAACTTTGGCAGAACCTCAATGACTCCTGCAGAACATGAGGATGTACTTGACCGATTACTACAAACAGGACAAGTAATGACATCCTTATTTGACATCCCATAGGATGTTACAGCAATCCAATCAGACCTCATTTCCACCAAAGGGAAGCTGGCCTTGACAGAGATGGGGGCCAAGCATGCAGAAGCAGAGGTGCATAGATTGCAAGAAAGGCTCATGACCCTACAAGCAGCACAGCAAGATCCTTCTTAATTTGTTCCTGCAAACTAGCTGGACACTTTCAAAACTAAGCAACAAACCAAACTATTGACGGAGAATAAGAAGGTGGTGAAATAAAAAGAAAAGGCTATTTGGGATGCCTCTATAGCACAAGCGCAAATTTACGTGCATACCAAGGCACTCAAAGCCTTACAAAAGGAAAACAAGCAGCTTGTTGCTGACAACCTTCGGTTGACCTCTGTGGAGAAGCAAAAGAATGTTCTTGAGGAACATTTTCAACAGTTGCGAGAACAACTCATTAGGGTCAACCAGGACATGAACTATTTAGCTAGGGAAAATCGAACCCTCTCGATGGAGGAGGTATGTGTCATATATTAGAATATGGCTATTGAAATAAGCGCATGGCAAAATGAGGCTAAAAGACATGAAAAGCTAAAGGAGAACTTTCAAGAGTAGGTGGGGATATATAAATAGATCATTGAGAAGGAGATCCATATGGCTAAGGCCCACATCAATGCTCTCAGTCCTCAACACACTAACTAGCAGGCCATATTGGACACATATGCATTTGCAAACCAAGCAGAAGTTAAGAACCAGGACCTGCAGATCTAGGACTTTATAAAATACATGGAATTGGTGAACCTGCGATATGCCAACCTTGTCATGTTAATAGTAGGACACCCAAGAACAGAGCTCGAGCAACAAGTAACCACCACCTACATCAAATATGAAATAGAATTTGCAGAATGCAAGAAGATATTACAAAACTTAGAGGTTGCAAATTCTAAACTCAAGGTGGTTAAAGTAAGATACCAGGGGAAAAAAGGTATTGCAATAGACTTGGCTCGATGGCTTGTAGATTTTCAAGAATACAGAGATAAAGCTAGAGCTTACGAGGAGGAACGGTGAGTGTTTGCAGCTTGGTACATCAAAGAAAATAAAATGTTTCCACAACTACCCTACCCATGGGAGGTGCCAACTCCATCAAACATCGAAACATTGGCATGGATAGCATAGGACCCCCAAACTGAAGACGAGAAACTCTAGGCCATACTTCAATGCCATCAAGTCCCAAGACCTGGAGCACAAGACAAGGGAAAGGCACCCATGGAGGAGCCACTGCCACCAGGAACTACATGAGTTCCATCAATTTTGTAGCTATAGGATTTTCTTTTGCATTCTTTATGTTGTGTCTCAATTTTGTTCTAATTCCACACTACGACATGAATCCATTCTCATCAATCAATAATCCCATACCTATCCACTGTGTAATCAATAGAGCTTATTCTCACTTTAACTCAAGGACGAGTTTTCATTCAGTCGTGGGGGTATGATGAGTCATGATTTTGTTGGCTACGATATCGTAGCCATGATATCGCGTACGCAATATCGTAGCCTAGACGTAATATCGCGTATGTGGTATCGCAGCATGTCTCCTCATCTATAAATAAGAGGTAGACAGATCTGGTAGGTAGTTTTTAGTTTTCTAGGAAGTTTAAGTTTTTAATAGTTTGTTGTACATCAGTTTTTCCAGTGCATGCCAGCAGTGTGGTGATTGTAATTGTATGGCATCCTTTATTCGAGTGTGACGTACTTGGACACACACATGACCAGCAATAAAGATCGAGATTACTTCATCATTGCAGCATCCACTTAACTTAATTATTCATTTAATTGTTATTTTTATCTACTTCTTTCTTACTTAATGTCTCCTTACCCTTATCTCCTTGTAATGCGGAGTGAGTACGACTTAATCATGAGCATTTAAGTATGACTACTTGGTAACCCAATAGCATACTTAGGCCATGCACTTGGTAATCCCAGTGGTAGTCATGCATGAGGTCCAAGATGTGTATGGATGATTAAGGAACGGATGCTCATTGCACTTAGGCTAGCTTAGATTCTCTCTCTCTCCTAGTTTAGTTGATATTATTTTCCATTACCTCTAGGAGTAGCACTAGGTTAGAAACCACATCATACACCTCACTCTGGACTAAACCATATGTGACAAAGCTAATACTAGTCTAGGTGGGAAGATAGTGAATTGTGATCTATGAGTAACTATCTGGATACCACAACTAGTCCATCTACGAAGTTTGATGGGATCATGCGTGAAATACTTATATTCATATGGTTGAGTGTAGGGGTACCTCGCCACTCATCAGACACACTCAAAGATGATGTACAAGTTGAAGAAGATCTAGTTGTCCCAAAGTGATATAATCCTAATAAATTTTATTATTATCATAAGGCTAGAAGGCATGATACTCATGATTACAACACACTTAAAGATGATGTGCGAGCCTTGTTCGAGAAGGGAAAGATCATTTTTAAGACATCTATTCAACTAAGAAATCAAAATATGCAAATCTTTCAAGATCTACTAAATGCATATTCAAGAAGAATTTCTACACTACATTTGAAAATTAAGACAAGTCATCCCAAGACTTCTTTCATAATCTAAATGTTCCATTCCTAGAATGCTTCCTATTTATCCTCCTGTTCAAATCATCAAGGCCTAAAAATCCTTTTGTCATCAATATTCCTTGAAATGGTGCCAATTCTTACTCTTCTTAAAATATGTGTAGAGCTCGTTTCATCATCAACAAGATACTTCATTACAATGAGAAATGTATGCACTCAAATGTTCCTTTTGCTTATCCTCTATCTCCTTAAAGAAAATATCTTCCCTTGCCCATACCATCTAGACATGTTGGCTTTTCCTTTTATCTTGCTTTATGCAATTCCTACTCCATCACATTTATTCTTCCTATTTAAGTTTTAATAGCCTTACTTGCTCCCCACCCTACACCCCCAATTAGAGTCCTAAAATGTGCACAAAAGAAGATTAAAAAAGATAAAGGCTGATGAGCAATGGATATTCCCTACACCCAACCATACAAATCACAAGTTTGTACATATGATCCAGTCAAATTCCATGGATGCCTTCTACCTAAGTGGCCTATGTCCTAGATGGTAAAACATGTGGTTACTAGTCATTATCTTCCCAATCATCACTTTTGTTAACTTCATTCATATGACTAAGTGTGATTAAGGTGTAAGATATTTATATTTATAATTTTGTAATTTTTTATCTTAAAACTAATTAATAACTAAATTATCCAAAACAAAGAGTATCCATTCCCACTTTTTGTACATATCCTAAATGTATACTAGCATTGTTGGATTACCAAGTGATTACTATTAGATGTATTAAGTACTCACCATTGGGATTACTAAGTGTTAATATGTTATGCTTGAAGTAGTAATACTAATGTTACTATGGAATGAAATATTAAACACTTAGTATAGAAATCTAAAATGCATGTAAACTAAAATACTTAAAAGTAAACTTAAGCTAATTCAAGTGTTGCAATTGAAAGAAGAAATCTTAGTTTTATTTTTGTCATGTAATAGTGTCCATATACATCTTTCATTCAAATAAAACTTCATACAATTAATTCAATCCACTTTGTGAGAACTTAGAGGAAAATTCTGCTAAGTCACACAGAAAAAAAATGCAAGAGTTTGGCTAGAGGAATAACCAAAGGTACCATAGATGAAGTTGGTGTGCACACTTATATAGGCTTTGGAAGAATTAATTTCAACACATATGTTCCAACGCATCCAAGGATGTATCAAAGGAGCTATGTTAACATACATGCATTGATCTAGCCAAATTATTAACACTCATCATACCCCAAAATTTAACTAAAAACTTATCATTAAGTGCACAAAATGGAATCAGGTTTCTCACAAAATTAAGTGCATCTAACTAGCTTGAACAAATCAAGAACAAACATATGGGCTAATTAATGGCCAAATATGCCTAGATGGAGATGGAAAAAGAGAAGGCAGTGTGGAATGCTTCAATAGTAGAAACCCAAATGTATGTCCATGTCAAAACCCTAGCTACACTAAATGAAGAAAAAATTACTATAGAAAATTTAAGGTTAACTATATTGAGAGTCAAAAGAATATGCTAAATGAGAACATTCATCAGCTAAGAGAATAATCCACCTGAGTTAACCTTGACATCAAGAAATTAGCCAGAGAAAATAAAACCTTATCCATGGATGAAGTCCACATCATACCTCAAAAGTTAGCTATTAAAATTAGTGCATGACAAAATAAGGCAAAAAAATATGAACAACTAAAGTAGCACTTCAAAGACCAAGTGTGCATGTACAAGTATATCAATGAGAAAAAGATCTAGATGGCTAAAGCCAAAATCAGTTCTATCATAGAAGAAACATCTAATTGGCATCCTATCTTAGATAAGCTTGCCTATGTGACCAAGCCAAAATCAAAAATAAAGACTCATAAATAGAAGATTTGACAAAGTACATGGTGGTAGCAAATCTTCAATGCACTAACTTAGCCATGTTAACCATAGGTAGATCCAAAACAAAACTAGAACAAAAAGTGACCATAGTCTATGCATTGTATCAAAAAGAGTTTATGAATAGGAAGGATGCATAGCAAAAACTCCACATAGAAAACTATAACTGATCAAAGCTAGCTACCAGGATTAGAAGGACATAGCAGTAAACCTAGTTAGGAGAATGATTGATTACCAAGAATTAATGGAAATAGCTAGATCTTTTGAAGATGAAAGAACACCATTTGCATCTTGGTATGTAAAATCTAATAATATGTTCTTATAGTTACCATGTCACTGGGAGGTACCAACTGATGAAGCACTAAACAATCAATGCATCGACTAGGCCACGTATACGAGGCCCCATATACACAGTCGTGTCGATGCGGCCCCATCGACGCATCTATCCATGCGTCTATGTGGCCCCATTTACGCGGAGCCTATTCTAGCCTATAAATAAGTGCGCTTCTACCACACTTAGGTACCTTTTTGGTAGTTGTAGCGAAGCTCTTGTAGTTTGTCTCCACAAGAGTTAGAATATTTTCCAAGTGCCTGTAGTAGGTGTGAGAAAGGTGTTTGGCTCTTTATTCGAGCACTAATGTACCTAAGCCCATTGGTGTGAACGACAATAAAGACAAGCTTTTCAAGCATTCGTTGTGGCAATTGGACTTAGTCAATTGAGCATTTAATAGTTTAATATTTTTATGCTTTAATAATTCCTTAAGTTTTCATTTTTATTACTTTAATCATTATTGCTCTTTTATAGCTTGTAAAAACCATAAGTACGACCATCTCGAACGTAAACCCAACACTTGGCAACCCAGTGGCGCTTAACGTCTAGAAGCCCAGTAGT
The DNA here is from genome assembly GCA_015680685.1 of Gnetum montanum. Classification (NCBI taxonomy): domain Eukaryota; kingdom Viridiplantae; phylum Streptophyta; class Gnetopsida; order Gnetales; family Gnetaceae; genus Gnetum; species Gnetum montanum. Next base: position 1,013,987 of record MNCI01008086.1, on the reverse strand, counting down.
GGTTAGGGGATGCTCAGGATGTGTACGAAAGATGTGATCTAATACTTATGCTAGGGAGAGTTAAGATATAGATTAGGATAATTATAGATTATGTAATATCCCATTTCTTATATTTTATTCTAAGCATTAGACCCTAGAAGATAAGTAAAAAAGCCATAAAAATCATTTGCCTCAATCTCACTTAACCATCGCAATCAGACACATCACAAGTGAGGTTGGGAAGACCATTCTAACACAAGGTTTTGCTAATTAGGGTATTGGTGTATGCAAAGTGCTTACAGTCTATGGAATTCAACCGAGTTTCATGTGAACACCCATGATTCACATGGTTGGGCGTAGGGGTACCTCGCTGCTCATCACCAACTCTAGCAAACATTGTTGAATTCACCTAAATGGTACATGATCCAAGATCTAAAGGAAAAAAAAGCTTCAAGAATTCTTGAATAGATATCAATCTTAAGAGTCTAACGATAAAGGAAAGAAGCTGATGGATGAGCCGTCACCACCTAGAACATGAAGACTACATCAAGCTTTATCTATTTTTTCTTCTTTTGATTTTTTTTTCATATGTTTCAATTATGCACTACATGATAATTTTGTAAACACCACTCAAACCATAATGTAGCATTCATAATAAAATTGGTCATGTATATAAGTCATAATGTTAAAGTCTATATATAACCCCATAAATTTTACAAGGAACTTTATTCTTCTTTGCTTTTAACTCAAGGGAAAGTTTTTAGTTGGTTGAGGGGGTATGATAAAACTAGCATTTATGCAAGCTACAATATTGTATTTATAATGTCATAGCTATGATATCATAGCCCTACATACATCATTGTAGATGTGATGACATGGGTTATGATCATGCCTATAAATACTAGTCCACCATCATGTCAAAACAACAACTTTTGGCCAACACTTAGTGAAATTCTTGCAGTTTGTTTTCATGACTTAGAGTTAGAGTTAGAGTGAATGCTTACAATATGGTGAACAACAGTTGTATAGGATCTTTATTCAAGTGGATTATTCCTGAACACAATTATGAATGGTAAGAAAGATCAACATTATTTTTCATCATTACAATAATTCAGTTAGCATAATGTTTACTTTTCCATAATGTTTACTTTCCTTCAATTATTTACATTTCCTAAATCATTTTACATTATAATGTTTATTAGTAAGGTGGAATAAGTGCAAATGATTTTGAGTGTAAAGTATAGTTTACCATTGGGTAATAAATTTGCATGGTGCATGATTAATACAAAGCATGGATGATACAAGGTTTGAAACTTAGTCTTTTGTGGAACATGATTTGAGTTATAATAAAAGAACTTATCTATAGGCTTGATAGATACTTATCTAATTTTATGGTGATGTCTATATTTGGAATACTTTTTATGGATTTTTTTACTCATTTAAGTTGTTAACTAATTTTCATCTATGAGATTAAGATTCATTAATTGTTCTTTTTGAGCTAAGTTTGAGTCTAAGTGTGCTAGAATTTGCAAGGATTTGTCTCTCAATTAGTTTCTATTTTAGGCTCTCAAATGCTTTCTCACATTGTTCTAACCATTGGAATGGTACCTCTCTCTTTACTAGGTCAACAAGTAGTTTTACAATCTTTCCGAAATTTTCAATGAATATCCTATAGTATGGCCAAGGAATGATCTAACCTTTTTAAATGTCTATGGTCTTTGAGTAATGTTTTGGATGACTCTAATCTTGTCTGGATCTACCTCAATTTCTTTATAAGATACATTATGTCCTAAGCTATGTCATCTTCGACCATTAAATGGAAATTTCCCCAATTGAGCTTTAAATTGGTTTCAATATATCTTTTCAAAACCTACTCTAAGTGGTCCAAAGCTTATTTTAAAGTTAAGTTCATATGTAGAAAAATCATACATGAATACTTCAACTATATTACTAATCTATTTTTGGAAGATACTAAGAATAAGTCTCTAGAAAGGAGTAGGAGCATTACATAGGGCAAATGGCATTTGACTATATGCAATTGTTCCTCATGGACTAGTGAACATTGTTTTCTCTTGATCCTCTAGTGCAATACAAATCTAGTTATACCCACTATATCTATCTAGAAATCTATAATACTAATGTCCTATTATGGTATCCAGGACTTGGTTAACAAATGTCAAGGGAAATGGTCTTTGAATGTTGCCATGTTTAATAATCAAAAATTAATACAAATCCTCCACTTACCACCTTTCTTCAGAATAATGACTAATGGGCTAATGGATTCACTATTTGTAATTAGATAGATGAACCTTACTTTAAGCATCTTCTCCAAATCTTGTTTGACAACTTCTTTAAGTTTGGAGTTCAATCTACATTAAGATTGGAGGTGTGGTTTAATAGCTAGATCTGTGTAGATTCAATGATGACAAATGAGTAGATCAATGTCAATGATCTCATCGTAAGACCATGAAAATGCAATTGGTCATTTATTCACCACTTCCAATAACTTCATTTTTTATTCTTGACTAAGGTTAACATTTATGATTATTGGTTTCTTGTTGTTAAGAAAAGCATATTCAAGTGCATTTTGTAGGGGTTTCAGTTTTGGTGGATCCAGTTCATATCTTTCTAGTATCTCTAACTTTCCCCATTCAATATCCTCTTCTTTTATGACTTATTGTAAGGAGGTTGTCTTCAGATTCCTTCTAGTTTATTAATTTCTTCAATATAGGCACTTGTAATTTTTTCTATTGGTTCCATGCATATGTTTGATTCTAATTTCTCTTCCTTAATTAGCCACTAGGTGTCGTCTTACCTAGTGATTGCTGCATACAAACATTATTGTACATACATTATTGTACATCATGTCTTGTTATTCAGATTATCTACATACAATTGCACCTATTATCACTATATGCGATACATGGAATTCTATGTTTCTAAATGACTTTAACTTCATCTTCCTTGGAAATTTCCAAGGACAAGTCATGAATTCCTAACTTAGAGTCCACAATGCTAAGCCATGCTCTTCCCATGATGATAGTAAAATCCCCTTTATTCTTTCCCATGTGTATGACTAAACAACAAATAGGATAAGACCAAATACTTATTGTAGTGATTACATCTTCCACTTTTCTAAGTGGAATAGCAATCGATTGATCCACTAGCTCTAATCATATGTTACTTTTGTTTAGTGGAGGAAGATTCCAAGCCTTATACATGTCTTAAGAGATAAGATTAACTCTTGCTCCAGAATCTAATAGAGCCTTACATGATTTGTATCCCACTATTTGAAGGTAGACTAAAGGACTTTCTAGATTTGTTCTCTTCTTAGGAAGTACTCCTGCTTTAATCCAATATGTAATAATCTATGTGAGCATGAGAGTAGTCAAAGTAATCTTCATTGATGTTGGAAGCATGATGTTCTCCTGAGGACCTTTTGTAGGCAAGGTATAGTTAGATGAATTCTCCATCCTTCAAACCTTTTTTGGGCTTACCCTAAGGAATGGATATTTTCTAAATCTTGGGTTACTTGTCATGATGTCCTCTTGTGTGGTGATTGCCTTAGTAGCACTCTTTTGTTATGATTTTGTTGGAAATTATCCTTGCATGACTAGTGGCAATACTAATGGCAATGGATTGGGAGCTTAGTATGAGGAACCAAGTGCAAGTTGGGATATGTAAGGATTAGGATTCATGCATGAGGTACTAGATCTATGGTATTCTAAAGGATAGTAAGGAGAGGAAGTATGGACAAAAGTGTTTCTAAGAGAGATTGGACATTTTACATAATATCCATAGTGATCAAGTTACCTATATGGATACTACTATCTTAGTGGTGGCATTTTCCACAATTATGATTATTACCATTACTGCTAGTATTACTGATGTGATTAAGGATAAGCCCCACTTGGATAGTATGATTGCTAGTAGGGCTGTCTAAAATTACCTTCAAATAATATAATCATCTCAACATATATTTCTTGATAAACTTTGACTTGAGTAAATATGCCCCAAAATCTTGCAAGTAAGCCATAATAGGACAACATCCCTTAGGATGTTCATATTGGCACATATTCCACCCTTCATCATACTCTAAACCTGAGCTGTTAATTCCTCTACTGTAGCAAATTTCTCCTTGTATTTGTAGTTTTCATGCCCATTATATATTTTCTTCTTTTCCTTCATACTTCTATTTCAGGCTTATTCAGTGCTTTCCTCTACTATCTTTAGTACTGTAGCAAACTTCTCATCTATAGAATCCCTCATTTTTTCAAACTTTGTTGCAATATTATTAACTAATTTATGGATAGGTAGAGTCTTTCACTAGATCATATCCTCTAATACGTCATCCTCTTTTGTTTCACATATCCTTACATGATTTTTCCTAATTACTCAATCTTTGTTATACTCTTTAGCTTATTCTCTTTTCCTTAGCTCTCCTTCCTCATTTTCTTCTTAGTTTATTAGTCTTTGGATCTAATGATCTATCATCTCAAATAATATTCCTTAGGCATATATTTCAAGGGTTTCTTTGGTTTTATTTTATAACATATCAATGATATCTTATGGTTGTTCCCATTAAGAGAATTCATGGCTTGGGTATCTATATAATAAGGAATGGTACGTGCACATTTCTAGATCAAGGTATTCATGTGTGTCTTGTTTCCATCATTGGATTTGCTTTTTCAAATTTGATACTCTAGAATAATTTTGATATTTTCCATTGAAGAGTTCTAGCATGGTACTTTATCTTCAAATTGATTTCAGTTCTAAGGATTTTTACTAGCTCTCTACTTCCTTTATGAATGTTCTGGGAACAATTTTAACTTTTTTCAGTCATTCTCTATGTTTTGTAGGGCATAAGCATTGTGGAAGGCTTGGAGATGGTATTGTGGATTTGCATTATATTTACCTTTGAATTTTGGAATATTATTCATGTCAAGTCATTTGATGTAAGTGTTCCCTAAAATCCTAGAAGGAATGTACATTACTTCCTTGATCTTGATCATGTTGCAAGTGGCTAACAAGGGTTCTTCATAGTCTTTGAGTTCATGAGCTCTATTGTAGTGATGATCCCTCCAATGCTCATAATGCTTTCTCCTCTCATGTCTCATTTTTTCTCCCGTTTCATCATGTTTATCTTCCTCTTCATCAAGATGTCTTTTTCTATGTGCATGTCTCTCATGATCTTTCATTCTTTTTCCATTATGATCCCTTAGTCTTTGTTCTCTCTTATTAAAATATATTCATGAATGTCAGGAAGAAGATAGAGGATTTGGAGAATGGTACCAGCTGGTTCTCCTTCTATGACTCCTTGATTCATCTCTTCTAGATCTATTAGAGGTCTTAGGTCCTAAATTCCTCCTAAGTTTAGAGTCCTTATTTCTTCCAAGGATTTCTACAAGAGCTTAATGTAGTTTTATTTTAACAAGGTCTTCAATGCAAATGATTGGTTCTTAGGAATGAGACCCATGAGTCTAATAGAATTTCTCAAGTTAGAATGGAGCATCATCTTTTTCTTCCAAGACAACTGTCTATGATACTTTCTTTCCTTTGTCTATTTCATATCTTTCCTCCATGATGGCATCCCTTCTTTCTTGGATCTCCATTGGCTAGTATGGCCTAGTCATGTTTTTGGTGACTTCATATCCTTCTTGCACATGGAAAAGATTTGACCTCATGAGAGCTACCTAAAGCATTGATGATGCTAAACATTCACATGAATAGATAATTTTATCCTAAAGGTCTCTCCATCTAATTATTCATCCTAGTGAAAAATAAATGTAAAATTAAGATAATAAGGATAAGTATGAGCGTATGAAATCCTAGTTTGCATCAATGCACTCCAATCTTTTTCATTATAACCTTTGTCATGGATTTCATTAAAATCAATACCAAATGAATATTTTTGTTTAGTTCTAGAAGTCATGTTAATTTATTTTGATGCCTAAGTGTGTATGTTTCAAAAACTTATTCTAAGTATGAGAGATATACCTTATGATGCTTGATACAATGAACTTTGTAAAATCAACTAACTAGCAAATATTGACATATCCCTGACAATGGTACCAATGATAAGTGGTTGGATATTCCAACACTCAACTATATAAGTCATAACTATTCATTCGTAACTTGATCGTAATCCATGGATGGGCAACGTAATATACTAACAAGTTCATGTTAAGTTCATGACTGATGAGTCATCGTTGGTTGGCTGTGTTGACAAGACCTCGTCTATGCTACATCAACGAGGCCTTATCCATGAGGCCTTGTCGACGCATTTCAACCTATGTCGACAATGCCTCATCAATGCGGTGTCTATATATTGCTTATAAATATGTGCCTACCAGCCACATTTATGGGAAGTCCATTTTTTAGTAGTGCCAAATCTTTTGCATTTTTTCCATTCAAAAGTTAGAGTTTTTTTTCCCTAAGTGCCCGCAGTAGGAGTCATTGAGTGTATATATCTTTATTCAAGCATTATTGTACCTAAGCACGACAGTGTGTGCAGCAATAAAGATGAGCTTTCTAATAAACCTTGTAGCACTTTGGATAGATTACCTCTTTTGTTTATGCATTCAATGTTTTTAATTATCTATTAAATATTCTTAATTATTTTGCAATTATTTTCCAACAATTGAGTTAATGACATTATTAAGCTAGATAGATTAAATACATAAGTATGACCACTTCGAGCATAACATGTATTCACTTGGTAATCCCAGCAACGTTATTTCTTGGTATGCCCAATAGCATAGCGTTTGGTCACCCAAAAATCAATACATGGGTTCAGGATATGTACAAAAAGTGGAAATGGGTACTTATGTTAGGATTAGTTAAACAATTAGTTAATTAGCAATTTAGATTAATTAATTAAACTCCTTTTTATCTACATTTCAAGCATGTGCAATATAAAATACACAATCATAAAAATTGAATACCTAGTTACACTTCACCGTCCCAATGTGCATCATAAGTGTAATTGGAAGGACAATAATTAACCTTAAGGCTAGATTCACTTCCTAAAGGGCTAGTGCACTAGAAATGATAAAGTCCATGGAATTCAACTAGATCGTGCATGAATGCTTGTGATTCATATGGTTGGGCATAAGGATATCTCACTGCTCATCATTGGCATTGTTCCCAAGCACTTTGTTTGTGGAGCATGCAATATTTAGATCTAAGTCAATATCACTAATATCGTTGTACAAACCTAAGATCATATCATTCCCACTATACATAAATTATAAAAGCACACTAAAAATTTCATTTTTTTTTACAAAATGCCTTCTTCTTCTCATAATCATAATGATACCAAACCACCAATCCCATAGGAATGCAAGGTGGTATACACTCATCCAAATGATTTTGTGCCAAATTTCACCTTCATCCTACATTAGGATGAACAGATGCAATGGCATGATATGGAGGGTAATGTCATTTTCCCCCTAATAGATCTATGCCAAAAATGCTAATTAAAATTCTTAAGAAGTTGGGCATAACAAATCTTCACGAAGAGTACATTATGGATGGATATGACACTCAAAACTATCATCCCATTGAAACACAACGTAGGTGAGACAAACGTCAGGAGAGACTCCATGAAGCCATAAAGGGAAAACATTATACTAACTCCTTTTTCCTACTAGATCAAGAGGATAATGAGGACCCTCCCTTGGAAGGTTCTCAACATGAAGATTCTCCACCCCCTGCTAATGATGGTGAGGGTGTGAACTTGACCCTACGATCAACTATTCATAAACTAGGTTCAAGGAAGAGTGATAGCCAAGGTAGGGACTCAGGAAAACATCGTAATAACAAGGGATCTAATGATCGAGATCATAAAAAGCGTAAGAGTGGTGGAGGACATCGTAGTGGTGGTGGAAGTCCACCTTTCACTTCATCTAATTTCAAACATTCCTCTCCATCTAACAATTCTCATAGAAGCTGTTGTCAAAACAACTATGATGAAGGTGATCAACAAAATCATAATGACCATGAAAGCCACCAAAACCAAAGAGGTGGTGAAAACCATTATCGGTGTCATCAACGTAGCGATGATGATGAACCTTTATTGGAAACTCAAAGTATGCTTAACATTGCAGAGGTAGTAAGAATTTCAACTAGGCATATAAAGGATAGTTGAATCAAGTACCTAGATGTAAACAATATTCCAAGATTTGAAGGGGATACAATTCTAATCCGCAAACACATTTGCAAGCTTTTCAAGATGCTTGTGCCTTAAAAAACATCAAGAATGAGTGGTAGAAACTCAAGCTTTTTCCAAGGAAGCTAAAAGTTGGTACCAATCCTTAGAATCAGAATCTATTTGAAGATGGAGTACCATGTTAGAACTATTCAATGATAAATATCAAACGTACTCTAGAGTGTCTAATCTAAGAAGGCAAATCCAAGGCTAGAAACAAGGAGCACATGAACCCTTGGATCCTACCATGGGCTAATACTATTCACTCTTACATAGATTCCCTAGCCATGGTTACTCTTAGAGGGAAAAATTTCACCACATCATAGATGGGCTCAAGGCAAAAACAAGAAGATCCCTTGGGGTGTATGCCCAAGGGAGGTTGTTTGAAATGAGAGCTCATCAAATCCAAAGGCTAATTGAGTAAGTAGCAAAAGAAGAAGGTGAGCTACAAAAAAGGGAGGATGCTGAAGAGTATAATAGGGACCCATCCATCAGAAAATGAGAGGTTTGATTTTGTGATGAAGAGGAGTCACACTTGATGAAGTGGTAAACAGAAAGACCTTGCCTATCCAAAAATCTATTTCTGACATTTCAGCCAAGGTTGATAAGTTATGGGACTCTTTGGATAAAAAGTTTCAAATCGCTTTGAAAATTACTAAAGAATCCAAAGAGCAAAATAGTGATCGTAATTGTAGATAGTGAAAAGAAGCTTAATGTGCCTATCAAAGAGGTAAGGGCAAAGTTGTTACAATAGAGGAAGTTATGGAGTCTAACTTTGATGATGAAATTGAATGTGACATCTATCAATATGAACATCCAAAGGGATGTTGCCCTATGACGTCACATTTACAAGAATCTGGAGTGTACACATTGAACCCCCACCTAGCATGTAGGCAAGGTCCAAGATGATTACCTTACCCTCAAGGCAATCCAAGATAGTTTCACCAACAATAATAAGCTTACTACCCAAGTGGAACTCCTCCACAACCTTATGAATAGTACCAACAATGCTACTAATCACAATCATGGGGAATGCCACCATCAATGTAGTAGTACCCTTATAGGCAACTAGATCCATACAGGTACCATGTTTAGCAACCTATCTTCCCTAGAAGTTTAGTAAATCATGCATCATTCCAACATCACTATTACCCTCTAGAATACTACCAAACACATTTACCATCTACTTGAGGGGAAAATCCATATTTATATCCTTATCATCCTCCACATCCCTCTACACCTACACCTCCACCTTCAACTCAGTTACCTCCTACTCCATCCATGTAAGGTGAAATTCCTCCATAGCCACAGCAACAAAATGCTACAAGGGTTATACACTCACAACTAGTTTTTCAAGCAAGTGGTCCAGATAACCAATCAAGGAAATGACCTTTCTTCTAGCTTAGTAATCCTCTCCAGCCCTCATAATATACTCCAGCTGATCACCCTGCATCCCCAGTACCCTCATCCTCTACATCTAATACCTTCGAGCACCCTTCAAACCAAGTGCGACCTAAGATCTGCACTGTAATGCTAACTCATGTTGTTTCTAACTGGATCAAGGTTGACAACATTCCTACAAAAAGATCTAATCCAAGAAGTCCACTCATCTTTCTACATATTACTAGACAAGAGCCATGTAAGGCTCTTCTTGACTTTGGTTCCAAAGTTAACCTCTCCCATGATATGCATGAAGCCTAGAACCTACCACCTCTTAGGAAGAGCAACATCTATTTAGAATTAGTAGAAAAGTCAATTATGGTCCCTTTGAGATTAGTAGAGGACATTGTGACCATAGTCTATCGGTGGTCTTATCCTACTGATTTTCTAGTAGTCAAGGTGGACAACTGAAAAAGTGACTTCCCCATCATAATGGAAAGGGCTTGGTTAAGCACGGTCGATGTGTAAATGGGTATAAGGGACCTATCTCTTGAAATATCTAAGGAGAATGAGCTAGGAAAAATTAAGAAGTGTATTCCATGCATCACATATAGCGAAAATGGATGCAATTGCATGCAAAAGATTTGGTCCATCAAAATCACATACATTAAGGCATGCAATTAGTCTGTGCAAGAAGTTAATATTCAATGGTGTATGTACGCAGCAACCACAAAACAAGAGGCCATCCAGTGGCTAATAGCTAATTCAGATAGTAGCACAATATGGCAATATTTGTACATATGAACCATAGTGCAATTCGCTTCCTTATGAATAAGCCGATGGTGAGCCCTTGTGTTATACGGTGGCTTGTGATCTTGCAAGAATTTGATATTACTATGGTAGGTTGAAAAGGGGTCAAGAATGTGATCATTGACCATCTTTCTCACTTAAGATCAGATAACAAAGAAAAGAAGAGCATGCTCTTTGATCAATTTCTAAATGAACTCCTCTTTACTAGAGCAATAAATGAACACGTGCCTAAAAAAGAAAAATGGTATAATGGCATCCTCACATATCTTCTCACTCAAGAGATGCCACAAGACTTGGATTTTAGGATAAAGCAATAATTTCTTCATAGGGTCAAATACTTCATGCAAATTAATGGACACCTTTACAAGGTGTGTGCCAATGGCCTGATTTGTTGGTGTGTCCTTGATGAAGATCACCTACGTGTTCTCCAAGATGATCATGAAGGACCTTGCAGAGGCCACTATGCAAGGAGATGCACAGCCATAAAAATCCTAATGGTATTGGACCACAATCTTTAGGGATGCCCATCAATTAGTCAAGTCTTGTGAACGTTGTCAACATGACAGGGGGATGGCCGCTCATATGGAAGGTCCTCAACAATGGATTCAACCACTAGAACCTTTTGACATATGGGGCATTGACTTCAGGGTCCCATCACATCCATGTCTAATGGGAAAGCATATATTATAGTAGCAATTGACTATTGCATAAAATGGGCTAAAGCAGCAGCCATTACATATTGCACATCATTCATTACTACCAGATTAATATAATAACATATCATCAATAGGTTTGGGGTGTCATGTTCAATAATTTTTGATAATGGAACTCATTTCATAGGTGCCACATTTAGAAAATTAATGCAGCGCTTGGGGGTAGAACATAAATTAACAACACCTTACCACCCCCAAGCCAACGGTTAAGCAGAGGTAACCAACCAAGAGATTACAAAAATATTAACATGAACCATTAACAAATATGGAAAGGATTGGAGTACAAAACTTAATAATGCTCTCTGGGCTTACCAACCAACTTGGAAAGTTCTTATTGGATATTCTTCCTATGAGTTAGTATATGAAAAGTTTCCAATGCTCCCAATTCAATCTAAGCTCCGTACACTCTCAACGGCTTGTGAACTAAACCTTGACCTAAGTTTAGCACAAAAGGAGAGATTGATCAATCTAAATGTGCTAGATGAAAATCGCTTAGTGGCCCTATCTTTGAATGAGATAAACAAGGCATTCAACAAGCAGCACCGTAACCTTAGAATTAGAAAAGTAAGGTTTCAACTAAGAGATAAGGTCCTCTACTAGAACCCCACACATGTACCTCAAAAGGCAAAATTTCAAACATTATGGGAGGGACCTTATATAATTGATCAAACCTTTCCCTCTAGGGCCATGATAATTTACAAACTTAACAACCCAAATAAAAAGTAGCTAGTCAATATCCAACAAATTAAACCTTTTCTAGAACCAAGATTGGCCAGTGTAAATACCACCTCCCCTAATGGACACCCATGTTCTATCTTTCGGATCTCCTCCTTCCAACTCAATGTGGGGGAGATGGCCATCCATGCTTACCATTACCATGGCCTCTTAGTTTTTCTACCCTTTTTGTTTTTCACATTTTTGATTTTACAAATTTTTAATTTTCAAATTTTTTTAATTTTATACCATTTTTAGTACATTTAAATTTTCTTGATTATTTTACACTTTCTCATATATTTTTACTTTATTTTGTTTCTTATGTTTCTTTTAATTAAGTATGATATTTTCTCACTTTAGCTAATAAGTCTACTTTATTATTGTAGGACACAATGCTGCCATTGCTATTTACTAATGATGGTTTGTGATTAATATATGATTGTTGATGTTTGGATTCTATTTTTGAATTCTAATGTCTACTAACGTTGACATGGTTTACTTTTCATGGGATAGGCAATGAGTCCATGTCATCCACCCATCCAAAGAATTCTATGGTTTTCCTTATTATGGGAATTTGAGGTCCCTTTTTCATTAAAGAAATTTTTAATCAATCAGTGACCTTGGTAGTTCTAGAATTAGGAAGGATCCAAAGGTTTGTAAAGGGTGTGACCTTAAGGAAACTCAATACTCTTTGTACTCTTCTTCTTACTTGAGTGCTTGAGTGTTTTTCATGGACTTCTTACCATTCCATACCACCAATGATAGGAAGACAAATAACATCATTACATGGTGTGGTTCCCATCATTCAAAAAAACAAAAAATAAAAAAAAATGATGGGAATTCAAAATACACCCCTTGGACAAATAAGAGGGCTACAAGCATTAGTTATGGAACTCAAAAGACATACACATATGCCTAAAGGTCCCCTCTAACTAAGGCCCTCTCTCTCTCACTTCCTACTTCTCTCTCCTCTTTGTGGAATGGTGGTTGTCTTGCAGGGATACTCTTGTGTCTTGAGTGGATGGGTTAATCTTAGAGTGGTGATGTGAAGTCACTGAAAGTGGATGGTTTTGGTCTAGACTAAGGATGGAACTTCTCAGGTCATTTTAACCACACTCCCACAAGGGACTTATTATGACCTTAATTTGGAGCTCCATTCCACCTTCTCTACCATCCATCCATGCTGCCATAACTCACCTCACTACTAGGTTCTATGTTATGCTCTGTCTTAGTCTAACGTATTGGGATTCTTGAGTCGATTCTTTTGGGTTAGTCCTTAACTTTTCATGATCATTAAATTGAATATGGGGCCTACAAACTCCTTAGTTGAGGTTATCTAAGGGCAAACAGGACATGAGCCTGCTACAGGGAGGATCCACTTACATAACTTTTGGCTTAATTAGTTAAGGTTCCTTACCTTTGACATCATTACAATCTTATATTTTGTATTTTACATTGTGTAAACCACTCAATACTCCTTAATCTTTCATTGCATTCATCCATTAAATCAATGTTTCTCCATTTTTCCAAATTTATGAACTTTAACATCCTATTCTCTTGATTTCATAGTATTCTTAATCTTCTAAGTTTTCATTTGATCCCAATTTCATCAAAAAATTTCTTGCATTTTGAAAGTTTGACCAAAGTCAACAATGGTCAATAGCAATGTCATCAAAGCCTCATCGACGCAGCTGACCCCATCAACAAGGCCCCATCATTGAGGCCTCATTGACACAATACAAAAATACTATATATACCACTAGACACCTTGGAATTTTTTATCATTTTCTCATAACACACGGGAAATTTTTCATAGCTGAAAACCTTCCAAAGTCCATAACTTTCAAACCATTTGTCCAAATCACTTTTTTTTTGATCCTACACTTACCAAAGGTAAGATCTTTATCATGGGGGCCACAAACCTTAAGGTTTCTGATGTAATTTTCAAAAAAAAAAATTTAAGTCCCCTAAGGGTTAGTAACTTTAATCATACATAAACATCAACTTTTTCCAAGTCAACCCTTCCAACAACCTCCAAGATGATTTATCAATGATAAGGCATAAATAGAAATAATAATTAAGTTAATTAAATCAACCATAATCACAACTTAGCCAAGTGTAACTACCCTCAAGAGTTAAGGTATCCCAATTGTTTTAAGGTTACACAATGATTGCTAATCCATGGTTCGATTGTGATTGTAGATGGCACCCAAACAAAAATGCCCACAGGAAGGAGAACCCTCACAACCACGAGAGAAATGACCCAGAGTTGGAAGGGCCCAGCAAGAACAAGGCCAAGAACAATAAGAGGTAACCCATGCAATGGTACCTCTTCATGAGGAGCCTAAAGTGGAATATGTTCGACAAATTCTAGAAGAAGAAATGCCTATAGAACAATCTTAATGAGGAGAAGTGCCTGGACCTGTGCCTAGGCTTGAGATCACTCTAACTTAAGCTTGCCTAGACATCATCAAGTCCTGAGAGATTCAAAGATCAGTTCCCCAAGAAATAAACTTCAAGCTATTTTTGAAGAAAGCTCTAGAGGATGTTAGAACATAATTGCAAACCTCTCCCATGTGGCCAGTCATCACAACCAGTGGGGAATGGTACATGGGAGAGACCTATCTCTTCTAGAACAACCAAAGGCCAGGGTCCATTGTAAAGATCAAGGATGTTCAGGTACTCTATTCAGTAGAAGCCATTGCACATGCAATGGGGTTTCCTGACATCAAAATATAGCTAGTGAAGATATCAACAAAAGGTGATCCTGAGGCAAAAAGGGAGTGGACCCAGCAATGCTATGGGGTGGACTGTAAGGAGTATGGCATGCTCACACTAGTTGAGCAAATTTATTTTAAGATTATGACCTATTACCTTAATCCAATAGTGAGGCCAAGCAAGGTGACTACTTTCTCCACTCGAGCATGTGTGGCTCTAAGCAGGAAATTTCCTATTAACCTTCCACAACTAATTTATTTGGAGATTGAGAAGTGTTTCAAGGAGAATGAACATAGAAGGAGGACCCTGCCCTTTCCATGCCTTATAAGAAAACTTTGCAAGAGGATAAGAATTTTTCATTGTTCAAATGACATTCTCAAGCATACTCCCTTGGCCTCATGGGTAGAAATCATAAAGGACAAAATGCCAGCAGCCATCCAAGAAGAGGAGATGTTGCCACCACCACCCACTTAGGAGACAATACTAGAGGCCCATGCAGTCCTTAAGCATCTACCACAAATCCGAGAGTAACTCTTAAGTGAAAAAGAGTAGTAAGTAGGAACAAGTGAGGTAGATTCATCTATGTATTGGCCAGCAATGAGTCACCTTAATAAGGTGGCCTGAACAATTAGCCAAATGGAGAGGGGTGGTTTCATTTTCTCTGCCCGAAAAATGCAACTACCTTCAAGGTCAGATCCTAATGCTCAAGAGGTGATGATGCCATTAGCAACACATCATCTATTCTTAGAAATCTCTAGGAATACCACCACTTTCTCAATGAGGTTGGAGGAAGGTGAAGAGGCAACTATCTTGGTGATGCAGCACCAAGGGCAAGAAACAGCAATAGAAGTGGTAGTTGACCATGTAGCTAAATCTTTAAATGCACTAGTGACATCTATACCAGATGTATTTGCACTCTAAGATGTGCAAACATCCACTGGCACAGTCAGTAGGAAATTGAATGCTACCTAGCATGAACAACTGCTGGAATGACTAGTAAGAACTAGGTAATTCAGTTCGAATATCTTTGATCTTCTAAAAAACATCACTACAACCTAGTAAGAGTTGCTGAATGCAAGGGGCAAATGCATCATTTTGGAGGGGCAACTAGAAACGGCCCAAGAGAAAAATCAACATGTGGCCATGAAGGTTACTAAACTTCGTGCCTGACTGGCAAAGCAAACAATCCTTAGCCTGACAACGACAAGAGATGAAGTTATCAAAGAACTTCAAGAACGATTTCAAAAGGCTAAGAAGGAAGCAGTAATAGCCATCTTCAAACAATCCATAGTAGAAGTTGAAATAAATTCAATTAAAAAAGACTTGAATTAGATGTGCCAAGAAAATGAGACACTAATCATGCAAAATCATTGCTTGCGAAATGTTGATGTTCAAAGAGATCAAATGTAGGAATTCATTCATCAACAGCAGGAGCAACTTGCCAAGGTCAACACTAAACTGAGAAAATTGATCATGGAGAACCAAAATCTTTTAATGGAGGAGGTATGCATCTTGCAACAAAAGCCTGCCATTGAAATCACTACTTAGAAGAACAAAGCTCTCAAGTTTGAGAAGGTGAAAAATCACTAGAGGAACCAAGTTGGCTTAAAGAAGGAAATTAATGAAAAAGAGATCTAGATGACAAAGGCTAAGGTAAATGAAGCCCTCCAGCAACTCCAGCAAGGAATAAAAATGTGATAGCCCATCTTTGATGAGATTAATGCCTACAAAAAAGTAGAGATCTACTTGAAGGAGTTGTAGATTGAAGAGATGATAGAGTATATGGAGTTGGCCAATCTTCGTTATGCAAACCTAGCAATGCTGATAACTAGACAACCATAGTCAAAATTGGAAAAGTAAGTGGCTAGCTCGTATCTACTATATGAGGCCGAGTTCAAACATCACAACAACACCAAGTAAAAGCTTGAGACTACTAATGTTGAACTTGATGTCCTCAAAGGACAATTCACAAATCAACGATCCATCATCAAGGACCTAGCCAAATAGATGAATGACTACCAGGAGATGAAAAACATAGTGCAAGTGTTTGACATTGAACACAAACAATTCACTACCTAGTTTGTCAATGCTAAGGAGTTGTTTCCAATAATCTCGTGTCCTTAGGAGGTGCTCATTCCAACCCACACTGAGAAAGCTACGTGGATGATGCATGATCCCAAGAGTAAGGAGGAGAAAATGAAAGCACTATTGGATGCTTTTCACCTCCCACCTGAAGTTGCAATAGTAGCAAGACAACCACAACCTCAACCATCGCTAATGCATGAAGCCGGTGAAGGTCCCTTGAAGCCTCAAGAACCACCACTACCTAGGACCATTTGATCTTTTCCAACAAGATTCACATCATCAAGGAATATGTTATCCAATTTTAAAAAATTTATGTCATGGTGTTCAATTTTGTGTCCTGAACACCACCATTTTTCTAATGTGTTGATCCATACATCCAAGCACTCTATTTTTTATCAAGTCAGTCAAGTTTGTTTTGTTGAAAGAAAATTCAATTAGTAATCCCATACCTTCCTAATTTTGTAAAAGAACTCAAGGACAAGTTTTCATTCAGTTGTGGGGGTATGATGAGTCATCATTGGTTGGCTGTATTAACAAGGCCTCATCGACGTAGCCGACTACATCAATGAGGCCTCGTCCACGAGGCCTTGTCAATGCATTTCGACCTGTGTCAATGATGCCTCATCAACATGGTGTTTGTCCATCACCTATAAATATGCGCCTACCAACCACATTTATGAGGAGTCCATTTTTCAGTAGTAGCGAAGCTCTTGCATTTTTTCCATTCAAAAGTTAGAATTATTTTTCCCTGAGTGCCCACAGCATGAGTCATTGAGTGTACAAATCTTTATTCAACCATTGTTGTACCTGAGCACGATAGTGTGTGCGATAATAAAGATGAGCTTTCTGATAAACCTTACAACACTTTGGATAGATTAGCTCTTTTTTTTATTCATTCAATGTTTTCAATTATCTATTAATCATTCTCAATTATTTTTCAATTATTTTCCAGCAATTGAGTTAATGAGATTATTAAGCTAGATATATTAAATACATAGGTACTTTCGAGCATAACACGTATTCACTTGGTAATCCTAGCAACGTTATTGCTTGGTATGCCTAGTAGCATAGTGTTTGGTTGTCCAACAGTGGATACATGGGTTCAAGATGTGTATAGAAAGTGGGAACAGATACTTATGTTAGGATTAGTTAAACGATTAGTTAATTAGAAATTTAGATTAATTGATTAAAATCCTTTTTATCTACATTTTGAGCACCTACAATATAAATACAAAATTATAAAAATTAGATGCCTCAATTACACTTAACCATACCAATGTGCATCACAAGTGTAATTGGGAGGACAACGATTGACCTTAAGGCTAGATTCACTTCCTAAAGGGCTAGTGCACTAAAAATTATAAAGTCTATGAATTCGATCAGATCGTGCATGAATGCTTGTGATTTGTATGGTTGGGCATAGGGGTACCTTGCCGCTCATTAATGACTATTGTCTTTCCACTTAGAGTTAGCGAGGTGCAAATCGTATGATTTAACTCTTAGTGATGTATATGATAAACTAACATTGTTTGGCTTTAAGTGCCCCATGTGTGAATATGATGAGAATAATTATAAGTTCTAATTCTAAGTATAATGGAATTTTAAATCTATTCTATCCTATGATGATAAGTATCTATTCCTAATTTTTCATACATGTTCTAGGCTAATGAAATTATTACTGGGATTACCAAGTAACTTTACTACTAACTGAATCAAGCAAAGGCACTACTAGATTACCAAATAATTATAATTTACACTTGAAACTAGTTGTACTTATTCCATCTTATTAATAGACATTGGAAGAATAAATAACTTGGAAAATGTAAATGACTAAATAAGAGTAAACATGATAGAAAAGTAAAATTATGCTAAGCGAAATGCTACAATGATGACAAAAAATCCCAATCTTTATTTCCATTCATGAATTATGTCCAAGAATTATGGGCCTTTTGGTGTGTTAAAATGTTAAGTAAAATGGATTCAAAGGTTATTCATATGGTTGTGTGGTTGTTCTATTAGGACCAAGATGAGATGACAAGGAATGAACTGGTTTAGACAAAAGGAGAGCTCAAAGGAAAAGATCATCCACAAGGTCTCAAGCAAACATGCAAGAATTCCAAGAACATGGATAAGGACCAAATAACTCACAAGAAAAGTTGTCATCATCAAAGCATGAAAAAGTGCAAGGTTATGAACAAGGAACAAAGAATTCACCATGCAAAGGAAGGTGAAGAAAGACATCTTCAAGAAATAGTAAACGTCTTGGTAGAATTAAAGGAAACACAGAGTAAGACATCTCTAAAAAACAACAAATGTCTTTCATCAAGCAAAGAAATCTTCACTAAACAAATATGTCTTCATAGAATGTAGGCCAATTTCAAAAAGATGTCTTTCACTAGACAAAGATGTCTTCCCAAAATGAAGACCAAATGAAAAAAGATGTCTCAACCACAAAGATGTCTTCCATGATTGTTAGCTAGTCATTAAACAAGTTCCAAGATGGATATGGAAACATAGTAGCTATAAGAAGACATCATACTCATTGGGAAATGTGCAAGCTTTTGTACAATCATTGTGTAATCATTTGAAAATCATTGTAATCACTGTTGCTCCTCATTGTATTATCTTTTATCTATTGTAAAGTGTGTTGTACCTCAAAGTACAAGGATTAGCAAAATAAGTTGCATTCATCCCTTGTAATTGTTGTTCTTCCTTGTTGCCCTACGGGGTTGATGTGCTTCTTAAGAGAAGGCATCTTGCTTGAGCTTGTCAGTGTCCTATGAGATTGAGTGTTGGTGTAGTGCCACCACACTCCAAAGTGAAGCTCAAGATTGTAAAGGTTTTGGAATCCTGAAAACCACATACTTAGCTTGTTGGGACCTTATAGGGTTGAGTGGATTCATAGCATCAAATCACTTCGAAGTGGAGCTTAGTGCTTGTATAGGGTGTGGTATCCTTTAAACCACATTTAAGAGCAACAAAATCTGGAGATGTCCTTGCAAAATACCCTTTGAGTTTGGACTAACCAATTTGGGAAACCACATTAAATTTGGTTTGTGTGTTTTGTTCAAATAATTTTAAATTTGGGGAACTTATTCATCCCCCCTTCCCTTCTAAGTTCAAAAATCCATTAGAAAAATCCACTCGAATAAAGATTCTATACAACTGTAATTCACCATACTATAAGCATTCACTTTAACTCTAACTTACAAATGCAAGAGTTTTTTTAAGGATCAGCAAGAAGTTATTCTTTTGATGCAATGTAGGTTGGTATTTATAGGCATGACCATGGCCAACTACATTGTATCTACAATGACATATGCAAAGCTCACTATGATATCATAAATACAATATCATGCTCACATGATAAAAGCTTTTATCACTATACTTATGAAGTTCATAAGAAATTAGAGCCATGTAGTGGGTGGTTGGAACCTGAACCAAATTAACTATATATACACCCCAAGACATATAGCTAATATAATATATTAGAAGAACTATAGAGGAATATAATGATGCCTCAAGTATAACTTGAACTAGCAAATTCTTTGCTTATGTTTGTTCATTAATGAGCTAACTACTTGAGTCATCTCTCATTGAAAAAATAGAGCTAGGTAGTTCTTAATTAAGGAGTATAGCTAGTTACTAATGATATGTAACTTACGTGGTTAGCTTATTATTTCTTAGTTAGATAAGAGGTTATGAGTTCAAGTCATATTTGATGCATTGTAATATTCCTTTTTAATTTTTCTAATCATGATGACTATATGCCTTACAATATATTTAACATCCCCTTAAGAATGAGCGAGGGTGTCAAACCCCAAAAAATGAAATAATAATATTAAAAAAATTTAAAGTACATCATATCATTAAAGAGGGAAAGAGGGAGTGTAAAAAAAAGCCCAAATATTTTACAATGCCTTTTCAAGTTTTCATCCTTACATCCAATCTTGAAAAACTTCCCCTCTAGGATAGGAAAAGTATTAGGCCTTACCCTGATTCAAAAGTGTGACACCCCCTTAAGAACAATAATTAAGGCATCATAGAATTTAGTTAGAGCTTCATGCTTCTTCAACCCCTATAGTTGAGGGGAGTAACTTTCTATCTACTAAAAAAGTGTACTATTTACATTTAATAATGTTTTCCCTATAATTACCTAAGTTCTACAAAAAAAAAAATCACAAATACATGTGATCTAATTTTACTTCTAACAACTATGGTATTAATGGCTATAAAAATTTCAATTTTTTTGATCTTTTGTACAATTTGAATAGAAATTTAACTATTTAAGCTTCTAATAATAAGCTTATTGAATTTTTATGGATTAATGATCATTTACCTTTTACATTTTGATCTAAGCTTTTATATACTGTTATTTGGTTTAATATTAGTATTTGGCCAAGATTTAATTATCTTTGAAATGTCAACCATTATGTGCAATTATGCAAGTATAGGATTTAAAACATATGAAATGCTTCCACTATTTTAAAAATTAAACATTTTTCTTTTTTTATTTTTTATTTACATCAAGCTTTTAGTTCAATTTTTTTCTCCAAAAAATCTAATTTTTCTTTGTTCCTTTTTTCTCAAACATATTTGATCTTTCTAGATTTCCCTACCATGGATTCTAAATTACTTTCAATTTTTTTAATTGATGCCAAAATTTTTAATTCTTCTATTGATGCAAAAAAAAATTTTGATTCTAAGAATGTAAATTTATAAGTTTGTAACCAAAAATTTGAGATATCTTTTTCTAGGAATGTTGATGCAACTAAGATACCTAATTTTTTTCTTTAATATAAGTCAATGATAGTTGCTCTTACATCACAACATTTGTTCATTCAAATTTTGGGCTACCTACCTCATAATTGAAGTTTAGCTTTGCATCTAAATGATGTGAGGTACAAACATAGCATTCAAGTCATTTATGCTAGGTATTCTTTTTTCTTTCTTTCTTTTTTGACCTAATGAGCTAGGCAATACTTTGATGATGCAACATCCTTTAGCTATAGGGTAGTTTAGACATAAGCATGTTTTAAGCAAGCATATCTTGTTAGTGGTTCAAAGGCTATTTCTATCTAGATTTGGGGTTAAATGAGTGTGGATATTGTTAAGGATTCCATGATATCTTAACCATAAATAACAACCTTTGTAGAACTAAATTATTATAACCTAATCCCATAGGACCCCATAATAACATGTTATGTTTATGATGTGCATTATTTTACTAATATATTTTCTATGATCTTATGATATTATGTACAATTGATTTTGATGTCATGTATGCACACCAATCTTGTTGAACATGCAGTAGAATGTTCATGCCTAGCAAGTTGTAAGAGTGATGGGAAAAGATTGACCTTTAGGAAAGTATGCCTTTCAACTATATGTTATGATTATGCATTATGAGTATGATATCAAAGTATATGAATAGTAATGTTATGAGGTCATGATGCTTAGCATGGTATGTATGTTCATATGTTATGACTAGCTGATGTGAGTTATGATGTGCATATGATCTCATGAGTATGTGGTAGATAGTTTATGATGTTATAAGTTTTGATCAACAATTACATTAGATGTTTCTTAAGAATATGTTGACATGTGAGTCCCTTGGTATTAGTTGAGACAAGAAAAGGCATGGAATCATTAGTGATGGGACGCGATATCGCATGGGCCGCGATATCGCGTACGCAATATCGTAGCGCGCTGCCAAATTTATAAATAAGAGGTGGCTCTTCCTTGTTTCACCATCTAGATCTAGACCCTTAGCAAAACTCTGGCAATTTTACCTCTCCAGAGATAGAATAATTTCCATGTGCCCGCAGTAGGAGCTCCAAACTGAACGGATCTTTATTCGAGCAGTTTTGTACCTAAACGCACAATTGTGTATGGTAATAAAGACGAAATGTTGGATAAACCTTGTAGTGCATGGAATAGGCTAAATAGGACTTTAATTATTGTTATTTAATTTTCACTATTTAAATGCTTTATTAGTTAATTAAATCTCTCTCAACCCTTCTTGCCTAGTTAAGTGCATTCAGTACGACCGCTTCAAGCACGTGCGTTATGCTTGGTAATCCCAGTAACGAATAGCATTTGGTAATCCCAAAAGGTTGCATTGGTTCA
The DNA here is from genome assembly GCA_015680685.1 of Gnetum montanum. NCBI lineage: Eukaryota > Viridiplantae > Streptophyta > Gnetopsida > Gnetales > Gnetaceae > Gnetum > Gnetum montanum. The sequence continues at coordinate 991,250 of MNCI01008086.1, read as the reverse complement.
GGGTGTGAATGGCAAGTGGGAACGGATACTGATGCTAGGTTAATTAAGACTTAGTTAGTTAAAGTTAGTCAATTAGTCTCTTCACCTTTTCCCTCATTAGCATAAGGAGATAAAACATAAAAGATATAAAAATCACATACCTCAGACTTACTTAACCATACAACCATGACAAATACAAGTAAGTCTGGGAAGATAATGAACGATTAACCTTAAGTGTTCCATAAGGTGTGTAGGCACTTAGTTTGCGAAGTTCGACCAGATCGCGCGTGTAACGCTCGTATTCGTATGGTTGAGTGTAGGGGTACCTCGCCACTCATCATTGGCACCGTTGCCGGGGACTAAGTTGTTTGTGCGATAAGTAGAACATAGCAAATCATCCACATCATTGGGAAGCTTAAACAAACCCTTAGGGTTAATCAAAAGAAAATTTAAACAACGGTCAATAGCACACCAACAAGATAACAATGTCTTCTTCTTCTCATAAAAGCACTTCACCACCTAGGGATCACACAAGAGACAGTCGATGGTTTAACATGCATAATCAAGAACTGCTAGTTCCTCAACAATATCGGGTGGTATATACTCATCACGATGAGTATATATCCAATTTTACTTCTATCCTCCATCAAGATGAACAACTGCACTGGAGAGACCTGCAAGGTAACATAGTGTTACCCCCAGATCGGGCAGTCCTTAACATGCTCCTTCATGCTCTTGCACAGATATGCATGATGCAGCTATACGTTGAATATGTTGTAGGTGATTTTGACATAAGGGATTACCATCCCACAGCAGCTGAGTGTTTAAGGGATTCGCGGTAGGAGAGCTACCATACATCGTTGAAGGGCAAAAGGGTTCCACACATCCTAAGCAAAATTGGAGATGGTGAACCAATTATAACCGGTTCTCCATCAAATAATGTTCCCCCTCCTGATGATGGTGAGGAGGTATGGTATCAAAACCTACACTCTACGATTCACAACCCTGGTTTTGATGCACATGAACACTAAGTGTTCACTAAGGGAACAAAAACACATGATAAGGACGGGCATTCAGATCATCATCACGATTGAGGCCGGAGCCACTGAAGAGAAGGTAAGAAACATCATCATGGCGATGGTTCTCCTTCTTCTTCCCCTTCATTACATCATTCACCCTCTCCTTCCACATCAGGATGCAGTGACAAAGGGCACAACGGTGAGGATAAGGGTAAGCGAAATGAGAGACCTCGACGAGAGAGTCGAGAGCGAGGATGAGGGCATTCTAGAGAATCAAGGCATGAAAGAAGGGAA
>MNCI01008086.1:922803-989516 GCA_015680685.1 Gnetum montanum | reverse complement strand
TAGATCCCATGAAGTTCATAGATTGTTGGAGCAAGTAGCTAAAGAAGAAGGGAAGCTATGGAAAAGAGAAAGTGTGAAAGAATATAACCACGATCCTTCCCTCTGAAAGAGGGGAGTGAGATTCTACGATGAAGAGAATGAGTCACCACTCAAAGAGTTGGTGAATAGAAAAACCTTGTAGCTTCAAAAGCTAACAACAAAAGTGTCAACTAAGGTAGATGAAATATGGAGCTCCTTAGATAGTAAAATTAAAATTGTCTTGAAAATTGTAGAGGAGTCTAAGAAGGAATGAAGTAGTGACCATGATAAGAAAAAGCGGAGAGATTCAGGCCATGCACGTAACAAGGGTAAGGAAAAAATGACTATCACTGATGAGGCTGTGGATTCTGATATAGAAAATGATGGTGGATGTGAGATTTGCCAATATGACCATCCTAAGGGATGTTGCCCAATAATCTCACATCTACAAGAGTCCGAGGTGTATGCACTCAACCCAAGACTTAACAAACGACAAGCACCCCATCGGTTACCTTATCCCCAAGGTAACCCAAGGCAGTTCCACCGACCATTAATGTATTATCTAAGTGGAACTCCACCACAACCTATCGGGCAACACCCACAGTCATGGGGGATGCCACAGCCTAGGCAACAATACCCTTACTGGCAACCAGACCCATATGGCTACTACGTGTAGCAACCGGTCTCTCCACCTGACTCTGTAGGTCATGCGAAACCATGACGTCACTACCAAGTTTGGGAGTATTTCAGAACTCCTTCTCCTATGGGAGACACACCACATGCATACCATTCTCCGAATCCATCTGTCACTCATATGCCGATAATTCCACTACCACCTGCTCAAACAATGCAAGGGGAACTCCCCACTTAACCATAGCAACATAATGCTACGAGAGCTGTAAACCATCAACCCACTGCTAGTTCTGACAACCACATGAAAAGAAGACCTTTCTTCAAAACCAAAAGCCCAAACAAGCTCTCACAACCACAAGCGGTTGAGTTCGTACACACTCCTTCAACAAATAAGGCTTCAGAGCTCCCTTCAAACCAACAACAGAGCTTAACGCACACGGTTATGTTAACACATACCATTACCGATTGGATCAAGGTGGGCCACCTTCCCAGGAAACTCTCTAACCCTCCCCGTCCCTTAATCTACCTCCAAGTCGCTGGGAATGAACCTCATAAGGCTCTTCTTAACTCAGGTTCTGGAGTTAACTTAATCTCACGAGAAATGTCTAAAGCCTGGAACCTACCTCCACTCAAGAAGAGCAATATTCAACTAGAGCTAGCTGACCAATCCATCACTATTCCCTTGGGATTGGTGGAAGACATCATTACCACTGTGTGTGGTTGGTCATACCCAGCTGATTTCCTAGTGATAGAAGTTAACAGTAACAAAGGGGACTTCCCGATTATAATGGGAAGGGCATGGCTGAGTACAATAGATGCATGCCTAGGAATCTGTGATCTTTCCTTGGAAATATCTAAGGAAAATATTTATGGAAAGATCGAGAAGAAGAAAGTTCCATGCATCACATACAGTGACTCAGAGGGTGATGACATGGAGGAATGCTTAGCATCTCCTGCATGCAACTGGTGTGCCCAAGAAAATCAAATACAAAGGTGCCTGTATGTAGCAACCACACAATAAGAGAACACCCAGTGGTTGACAGCTAATCAAAAGAGTAGCCCACCAACATGCATGGAACGAACTGGGGGAACTACTTGCACCCACAACAAAAGCATAGATACATTGGAATATGAGCGTCGCCAACTTCCAACCCTTAACCTGAAAACATCAATTGGGAGAAGTTGGACACTTTTAAGAAATTCAAACAAACACTCATTATTTTGGATCTCTCCCTTTCAATTCAGTCATGGGGGAGATAGCCACCTATGCCGATCATTTGGGGCCCTCAGTTTCTTTTAAGATTTTTTTTTTACACATTTTTTGTTTTACACATTTTTTTTACATGTTTTTATTTTGCTTTTTACAAATTTCTTTAACTTTTCTTGATTTTTTTTTACAACATCATTTATACTTTTTATTTTATTTGTGTGTGTGTTATCCATTTTATTAAGTTTGTCATTTAATAAGTGTTCTAATGATGGTATGAACTATTTTCTATTGATTGCTAATGTTTGGTTTTTACCTTTAAGTTACGATGTTGATACTAAGGTATGGTTCTTTTGATATGACAGGCAATGAGTCCACTTCATCCATACATCCACAAATTTCTATGGTCTCTCTCTTGGCTTGGAAATGTACAATCCCTTTCTCAATAATAAGAACTATAATGAATCGGTGACTAGGCATTTCTCAAACTAAGGAAGCACTTAAGGATTGAAAAGGGAGTGACTTCAAGGGAACTTGATGCATTTGTGTTGGCCATTCTTTTGGATGCTTGGATGTTTTCTTTTTGAGTTTTCTTACCATTTTGACATTGCTCCATCATCGGGAAGCTGAGCTAATAAAAATAACAAAGTCTTTGCATGGTGTGGTTCTCACGCAAAATCACAATCACAAAAAAGAAAACAAAAACAAAAAAAATAGTGAGAATTCAAAGCACACCCCTTAGATGAAATAATCATTTGGGCTACAAGCACTAGTTATGGAACTAAAATAAACATGTTCCCTCTAACTAAGGCCCTTCTCGCTTCCCATTCTCTTCTCTTTTGTTTCGTCGGAATGGTGGTGGCTCTTTGAGGGATGCATTCTTGTTACTTCAAGTGGATGGATTGGCCAAATGCATCGATGCGAAGTCATTGGATGTGGTTTGTTGAGGCCGGACTTGGAATGGGATCTACTAAGTCACATTAATCATTAAATATAGAAGGGGCTGTACACCACCTTGTTCTTGAGATTTTATTCCATTCTCTTCTCTCCCTCCTTCTCTCCATTGTTCACCTCATTGCCGGTTGTATCATTAGTGTATATTTTGGTTGACACATTTTTTTCTTTTTGGTAAATTATTGTGGTTAATACTTTAACTCTTGTTCCAAATGACATTCACAGAGCCTATGGACTCTTCAAATGTGGGTTTGTCAAGGCATTAAGGGCATGAGCCTGCTTTGGGGAGGACCCACTGGCATTCCTATTTGGTACACTAGTTAAATTCTTTCCCTTAACATTTTTGCAATCCACTCTATTTTTTCATTTCCTTTTTGACATCTATTTCATTGACGTTATAGTTGTCTCTTTTTTCTCCATCATTCTTGTTCTTTTTCTTTCTCCATTCTATCACTACCGGAGGTTTGCTCTTAGTCATGGGGGTCCTGACCCAATTTTTTTGATTTTCTCCTAACCCCTACACCTTTGGTAGTTACCACTATTATATCTCTAGATCCGTATCAGCCATACCAAAACTCAGCCAATGGACCTTTCACCGAAACAAGGTATCCATTGCATTGTGGTTCATTTACCCTTGCTAATATAAGACGGTGTTGTGTGTGCAAATGGCAATCATACAACAATGGATTGGATCTGGAGGGAACTCTTGGAATGGATCGGTGCTAAAGTAGTTATGCAAGGAACAAGATGGATGGCACGCTTACGGATGGACAACGAAAGGCGCAATCTTGGCATTAGCAGCAACAGACTTCTTCTCTCTTCTCTCTTCTCTCTCAACTGCCAAATACAGCCTGATGTCAAATGTATAAGGTGTTCACTCTTGTTTTCGTGAACACCAATTTTGTCATGTTCTGTAATGATGATCTGTTCACATGTCATCCCATTCATCATTAGTTCCATTCAAGTCAATAATCTCATACCTTCCCAATATTTTGTAAGGAACTTGAGGACGAGTTTTTATTCAATCATGGGGGTATGATGGGACGCGATATCGCATCCCCTGCGATATCGCGTCTTCCCTTGCGATATCGTGTACGCGATATCGCGTCTTCCCTTGCAATATCGTGTACGCGATATCGCAGCGCATCGCCAAATCTATAAATAAGAGGCGGCTCTTCCTTGTTTTGCCATCTAGATCTAGACCCTTAGCAAAACTCTAGCAATTTTACCTCTCCAAAGATAGAATAATTTCCATGTGCCCATAGTAGAAGATCCAAAGTGAACGAATCTTTATTCAAGCAATTTTGTACCTAAACGCACAATTGTGTATGGTAATAAAGATGAAATGTTGGATAAACCTTGTAGTGCATGGAATAGGCTAAATAGGACTTTAATTATTGTTATTTAATTTTCACTATTTAAATGCTTTATTAGTTAATTAAATCTCTCTCAACCCTTCTCGCCTAGTTAAGTGCATTCAGTACGACCGCTTCAAGCACGTGCGTTATGCTTGGTAATCCCAGTAACGAATAGCGTTTGGTAATCCCAGAAGGTTGTATTGGTTCAAGGTGTAAATGGCAAGTGGGAACGGATACTGATGCTAGGTTAATTAAGACTTAGTTAGTTAAAGTTAGTCAATTAGTCTCTTCACCTTTTCCCTCATTAGCATAAGGAGATAAAACATAAAAGATATAAAAATCACATACCTCAGACTTACTTAACCATACAACCATGAAAAATACAAGTCTGGGAAGACAACAAACGATTAACCTTAAGTGTTCCATAAGGCGTGTAGGCACTTAGTTTGCGAAGTTCAACCGGATCGCGCGTGTAACACTCGTATTCGTATGGTTGAGTGTAGGGGTACCTCACCACTCATAAATTAGAAAAAGTAAAATCATAAATAAAATATTTTATATTTATTCTTATAGTAAAAACATAATGCATTTTACACCATTTCTATTTCCAATCCTGTGCATCCTAGTTTTCTTTTGTCTCTTCTTATCTTCCATTCTTTGCTAAATTGCAGCCAATTTTATGATTCTTGGAATGTTGGGAAGTTAATGCTAGGAAGGCTATGGTTAGAGAGATTTGGTTTAGGTTTTGGATGATCCAAGACCTTGTGGCAAGCATTTTAGTATCTTGGTTTTTATATTTCATGCTACGGTAGGTTTTTGAATTTCAAATGAAATTATTTATCTATTCCTTATTTTTGGCAGTCAAATGTCTATGCATGGTCATGAGGATATTTTTGAGATAACTAGGCATTCCATATGATGACATGGTGTGCATGTGGATGATTTTGGTATCTTCATATAGATCTTACTATATTATATGATAAATCATGATTGTATGCAAGTGATGAATGCATGACGTACCTTAAGGATAGTGGAGATGGATTGTTGGTCTTTCCAAGGCATAAAAACTTTGGGCATTATATCTATGTTGTGTGTATATTATTTGAAGAATTATATGTTTATTTTCTCAATTTTTATTTCTTTATATTTAGTAAAGTATCAGGTGTTAGGTAGGTTGCCTTCATATCACAGCTAGGTTGTAATGCTAGAATTACAAGGATGCAAGTCATGTCATAGGCATGCTTAAGTTTTAATGTTATATTTGTGCCTTTTTGAGTGAATTTGAGGCATAACACCCTCATAGTATGACTGTACTTGAGGGGTTTTAGGGTTTCAAGTTATAGTGAGCCCACAATGAGGTCACAATGTACTTTGATCTCTAATTTTGGTCTAGTACAAGTCATGCACAACTGCAATGAGTTTTAGTGAGTGTGAGTTATGCATAGTTGCAAGGTCATCACAATGAGGTCATAGTTAGATTTTTATATGGGTTGTGCGATAAGCATAAGTCACAATGGGATTACAATGAGTAAAGTATTATTTTTTTAAAGTGAGGCACAAGGTCAATGTAAGGTGCAATCATGTCATGGTCCTTTGTAATAGACCATCATAAGTGAGTTGTGAGTCATGGCCTAAGTTGTAGCTAATACAAAAATAGTACATGTTCTTTAGATTTCTTAACATGTTAAGACTAATGTGCTATGATCATCATGATGAGTCATATTCATTTAATATGCTATTAATAATGCTTGTAGCACTAGTTTCTAGGGTTCCCAATTAATTCTATTATGTTCAATATGCATATGATATGTATTTGGGTGCACAGTGTGGATTGTATTTGAATGTGTCAAATTATACGTTGTGTTGGAGTAGGTTCACTCTTATTAATTTAACCTTGAATTCATACTAAATCTAGATATTTTTTTAAAAAAAATCAATATGCTAAAAAACAAGAAAACTAGCTATCTTCAATTATTAAAAAGAATATTACAATATGATTTCTATAAGCCACAACATCAAATTGCTCACAAACCTTTAATGATGTTGCAAAGCATGAGGCTATACAACCACATAATGATTGTTCTCAATGTAAGGCATAATTAGATGAGAATCTCTCCCACAACTCTAGACTAAGATCTTAACTCATAAGCAAAAACACAAGAACACACAAGTCAACTACACACACAGGTGACCTTAAGTTGCAACCATAATCATGCACTCACACAATGTGCTCTCATGACATCTCTTACAGAATCTCATCTCATCTCATCATGTCTTCTCCTAAGGAAACACATATAATATTTATTGTAAATAGAAGACAAGAAACCTAGGAAAGCTTCCTCAAGCTCATCTTAAATATCCCTAGTTTTTTTCATATTTTTATCCTCTTGTTCAACTATTTTACAATTTGGGACAATCAATTTAAAAGTTTCCTAGGTCGTATGGGTCATCTTTGGCCTTCCACAAGACATCTCACTATCAAAACCAAATTGCAAGGGAGACATCTCTATTTGGAGGAAGATGCCTTCCTGGAGGTTGAGATGTCTCCAATCTAGCTAAGACATCTCACCTAAGACATCTTCACAAAATAGCAGATGTCTCTTGTGAAGTCTCAACTCTTAGCCAAAACATATCCTTGAACTCCAAGATGTCTCCATAGAGCTTAAAACCTACAAAAATTACCTATGGAGAGAAGAAAAGGGAATCAAAAGAGGTGTTCCTATACCATGTGTTGAGCATGGAATATTTGAAAACTTAGGATGACACATATAGCATGAGTTGCTTATGGTCATCATTTGTATTATGCTTGTGATGCTATTGTGATATACACATGATGCATGAAGCTGACATGAGTGAGTATCATTGAACTTAGAAGGGGGATGAATAATTTCCCCAAACAAAAATTAACAGCGAAAAAATCCACACAATTATTACATGGTTTTCCAACTTGGGTATATCCACAATTAGAGGGTAGAATCCTTGCACACCTCCAAACTTTATTTCTCAAAAATGTGATTTGAAGGGTGCCACACCTTGTACAAGCTCTAAGCTTCACTTTGGAGTGTTTCGTCACTGCGAAACCAGTCAACCCTACAAGGTTTTGGTAAGCTTAGAATGTGGTTTCAAGGATCCAACAACCTTTACAAATTAACCTCCACTTTGGAGTGCTTTAATGTTGCATAAACATTTAATCTTGTAGGATCCCAACAAGCTCAATGATGATGCTTTCTCGCAAACAGCACATCAAGCCCAATAGGGCAACAAGAGAAAAAATAAAAACACAATGAAAAAATCTAACTTAGATTATAGGTCCTTGTACTTTGAAGCAAAATTACAATTAATTAAGGAAATGATTTTACAACTGAAGTACACACGTACAATATACAATGATTGCTTTGATAGTGACAGTCCATGCACAGTTACTTTCATAATACCCAAGAAAATGAAGTCTTCTTATAGCCTCAGAGTTTTAAAATTCACCTCAGAATTCATGCAATGACTATCTAATGGCTAGTATAGATGTCTCTTTCGAGATTGGAACATCTCTCTGAAATTGACTTTAATTCTAGGGAGACATCTCTTCTGAATTTGGAACATCTTTATGGAGACATCTTCTCTTGAAAGGAGACATCTCTAGTTTCTGGAAGATGTCTTTTTTGAGTCAACTCCACTTTGGCCAAGATGTCTTCTCAACTTTTGAACTTTGATTTCTTATGCTTCCTCTTTTTGATTTAGCTTCCTCTTGATCATTGGAGCATCTTCTTTTGGCTTATAGCCTTCTTTACTTGTCCATGTTCTTTTGTGTCCTTGTAGTTTCCACTTAGACATCTTCTTACTTATCCATGCTCCCTTTATTCATTAAAGTCTCCACTTAGAGATCTCTTTGTAGATATCATTCTTTGAGCTCTCCTTCATGTCCTACAAAACATCACATTCTACAACATTCTATGTTCTCCATTTTTCTTAAGGTTTTGGCATACCAAAAGGTCAATAATGAGGACATGAACTAGTTGGTAATGAGACATCTTATAGGAGTTGGGGTGATCCTAACAAATACATTTGCAAGGGTTCAATCTCAGTTCTTATAATAAGAGTAGAAGGTTATAGGCTCAATTTATGACCAGTATGAGATCTAAGAGCAGATGGACATGCACAAATCTAGCCTCCAAAAGGTTAATGGCTTGCAACTACAAATAAAGTAGCAGATACTTGAATCAATAGTGATATATGTGTTGATGAAATTGATAAAAGACCTGTAAGTATTTTTTGTGTTATGATACATTGGCTACCATGGATGATGTCTTTCATGGGAGCACAAGATGTTGGGGAATAATTTTTTACATCACTATTTTATGGGTATGCATATAGATGATTCATTGAAACACCAATTGTTCAAGTATTGTGTTATGCTTATTTGATGTAATTATTTGAAGCACTAAATGATAAAAGCCTATACTGATTATGACTATGTGATGAGTTCATATGTTGTGATAGTGGTATAGCGAAACTATCAATGTGATGTACATGTCTTGGATATGCATGAGTCAATTGTATTTTATGTGCTAGATTTATAAGTTGTAATTAATATGGTTGGATTCTTGTTGTGTGTGTATGATGCACTAACTTGATGTAGGTTGCTTTAATTTTTCCACACCTCAGCTTCAGAACACAATCGTAATCCACATTCTTAAGGATGTATAAAGACTCATACTCAATTATGTACTAGTCCTTTTTATATGCAGGTGATAGAATTAGAAGCTTAGAAGACCAATAAGACTAAAGAAGGTGATGGAGGCCTTGGTTTTATATTCATGTGATTTGATTACATGTTTTTATATAAGATATGGATGTATTTGTAGATGATGTAGGTATGAACTAACTATGAGCTATGAATCTATATGTATAGTGTGGATATGATGTATATAGTCATGGGACATGTGCTAAACATATAGACTAATATGATGCAGTATTTGTGATATGGGCTTGCTATGCATTTGTCTTAGACAAATTAATGAATTTGGCATAGTTAAAGGTTGATGATATATATACATATAGTAGTTGTATGTGCAAATCATGCTTATGTAGTTATACATATTTAAGGTTTTTATAGAGTAATTTATGGTCTTCCACTATGTTATGCAATTTGTTTACCTATTCTGATGATTCAGTGTGTATGTTTTGCATTAGCATTCAATCCTTACCTACGCTAGGTTTAGGCTGGACATTAGGGTATTACAATTGCCTTGATTCCTTGTGAATGATGTCACAAGGATATGTAAACTTGTTGGAAAGGCTCTGGCTTCTTTGGTTTAGGCACTACCCCTTCTCTTAAGACGGAATTGGTCCTTGTTTCATTATAGTGTGTCTTATGTATGTGCATGTGTATGTCATGGGTCATTATGTGTACATGTTGCCTATGATAAACTCACTATGCTTCTAATAGGTGTTATGAATTTTACTATGAATGCATTTGCTATGAACACTACGGTGTAGTCTATCTTAAGTCTCATCTCATTTCCTTACTAACTTAGGATTCATGAATGATGCCATACAATGCTTTTTAAGGATGATACTATAAAACATATAGTGTTGATCATTCATAAGTGGACTCCATATTTTGATGTACAATTTAACAAATATTCTAGTTTTATATTTTGTCAAACTATTTAATACTCCATTGATTTTTTAGAAAGCTAAGTAGGAAATTATTAGTCTTCTTAGTCCCATCAAGCATATATAATCTATTTCCACACTATTTAGTTTTTGAAGATGTTTTTTTTAGTTGAAATCAATCTTCTTTAATGTAAAAATGTATTCATTTTGCAAGTACGTGAAAAGACTTACATTCAATTAATTAGATATTGTAATCTTCATAATTCTTGTAATTATTATCATTGTGAAGGATATTTATTTAATGTTTGTCTTTTTCTACTTAAGAAAAAAGATGTTGAGGAAAATAAAAAAAAACATGTTAAAATTGAGGACAAAAAAAAAACAATTTGAAGCTAAAATGATGAAAAATTAAGCTAATGTCAATGACAAGAATGATCAAATGGTAATAAAGAAACTAGAGAAGATAGAAGCTTTTGTCAATACCTTTGCTATAGGAAGTATTGATCAATTAAAATAAACAACACATAAGAAATTTTTTTTCTTATATAAAAAGATTATTGTCCACCCAATGGTTAAATTTTATGTTCACAAAAGGGTTGTAGGAAATTCCAACATATACTTTTGTCCTTTCTTCTTCTACAAAGGTTGATATTTCACCAAAGCTTTCTATTATTGCATCAAATTCTTTTGCTATTTTAAGTTTGAGCATAGATATGGAAAATGATGGTAAGACTAGGACTATCCTACCTACTAATAATTAATTTTTTTCTTGATTTTTCAAAAAAATTATTGTAAGGATGTATACGTAAGTAGACATCCTAAATTTGGAAAGTCATTGCTTTCCAAGTTAATTTTGGTTTGTTATGCTTCGTGATTAAGCATGTGATATACCCTAAATTTTTTTGCTTATTATTAATATTTTTTTAATGTCTAATACATCCCCCTTTCTTCAAAAGGATGCTTTTGAGAAAAGGACAAGGTTTGATCCTTCTCTCTTTTTCAAAAACTAACTATTTTTTATAGTATTTGGTTTATGAAAGTTTACCTCTTGATATTTATTACTTTCAATTACATGTTCATGAACCTAGATATCCTATTTGCAACATGGAAGATCCATTCATTCACTACATTTTTACTTGTCCCCTTATTTGAAGTTCTTAGCCTTGGTGTACCTCAGATTTACTTACTTTTAAGTCAAGGTTGAAGAAATATTTATTTGGTAATGCTCAACTTGAAGGATTTTGCTTCACACTTGAAATTTCTTTCATCCCTTTATTCTTTAACAGCTCATGCTTCAACTGCAATCTTGAATATAGCCCTCTTTAGTTTTTTCTTTCATAAAAAGGTAAGGTGTGACTCTTTTCTTATTCGAAAGGAAATTTTTTAACGATTGGTTATAAGGATGAAAACATGAAAAAGCATCATATTAGGCCTTTTCTTTTATATAGTGCTTGAGTTTCACCTGTTTTTGATATTCTTACTCTAAATTTTTTCTCTTTTTTTGGGTCTAACACCTTCCATTTCTAGTAGTTTCTCAATGCTATGTAAACTCTAATCAATACCTTGACTTTTTTGTTTTTAGAAAAATTATATTACAATGATCCTTCTTCTACTACCTAGTGGTATAGGCCTTGGCTCCCTAACCCTAGGGCATAGGTTCAATTCTACTAGGTAGCACTAAGTTATAAATTAAAAATAAAAAAATTTCGTAAAAGGAAGGTAGCACCGAGTTATAATAATGAAGTGTTAGCCTAGTGGTATAGGTCTTGGCTTGGTAACCCTAGGTCATAGGTTTGATTCTACTAAGTAGCATTGAGTTATAAACTTATATAAATCTTGGGGTATATGACTAGGCTAACATCTTGTTGTTGTTATTTGTTTAATTTAGATGTTCTTTGATCTAATGCACTCTATTTTTTTTAATAGCAAAACAGTGCCTCTACGAACAACCTTTATTTATGATGATGAATGGCTATGGGTGACCGCTAGGTTGAAATGGTTTAGGTATGAGTACCCTCTGCATACCATAGAACATTTTTAATTAAATGAAAGGTACGGTTAAATTGAGGTATTGTAGTCTTGAAAGATAACGACATTCCAATCTTGAATTTGATTAAATACTTTGCCGTATTTAAAAGTTTTCTTGTCTGGCTCCAAACACATGATAAAGTAAGATAAATGTCTATATCCAGGAAGATACGTCTTACTCAAACAGACACCATAACAATAAGAGCATAACCTTTCGTTATCTCGCCTGGCACGTCAATCAATCGATCACTGAAAATTACCCCTTGTTTCAGTTACTTCTCTCCCGCGTGAATTTAATAAGAGCGTGGCCTCTTCAAATGTGGGGTTCAATTCTGCATGAACCCAAATGTCAAATTCCCCACACCGTTCCTTAAAAGTTACCATGAGGGAAATGGAATCACAGTTCACAGCAAAGTTTATACTCACATGAAAACTTATTTATCTCCTGAATATAACTTAATAGAAATATCACAGTGAGACATATTAATTAAGAAGCAAACTATGCATAAACCAGTAATGTGAATTGTCAAGTTGGACAAAAGCATAGGCAAGAGCCTCCGGTAGGCACGGTACCCACGAATTCACTCCTTCTAAAAAATCACACGTAGACATTTTTCCATTATGGAAATTGCGCTATTAGCTAATTATACCTTCCTCAAACTAGAAAACTATTCATTTACCTTTAAAAAATAATGCTGCAGGGATTATTCGCTCTTCCATCCCCAGTCTGGCATATGTTCCTCGTCCTCGTTAACTTTTATAGTAAGAAAGGCGCCCTCATAAGGCATCTTTCTGCTCATAATATAATTTCTTTGGAAGATCAAATAATTTTGTTCTTCGGGTCCGCATAGAATCCGAACGAATGATTTGTCATTTTCATTGTAATCGGATTGCAGTGTTCCTATCATATTTTGAAGATCGAGGAGAAATAATAGGAATAGCGGCGGAATATTGTGTTTTGCCCATAGAAGTCGGATTAAGTTGTGGGCCTGATCTGAAACGTTGTTTCTGATAAACATGGTGTGGTCCGGACGCCAAACCAGAGCAGGAATAGCAGCAGGAACCGACCCCAAATGGATTGTCCTTCTCTGCATTGGCTGTTTTTGTTTGGGCATGTTTATCACGAACAGGTGAGATCTGGTTGCTAGCTGTGTTCTTTGGTTCTCCTTTATTTGATAAAATTTTCGCCTTCTTTTATATTGAATGCTTACAAATAAGGATGAGGAGGAATATTTGCGGATAGGTGCTATATCATAAATAAGAGTTCTATGTGATGCTTTTTTAATGTTTCTACGAGCTTCCATCATTGTTCTGGTATCCAATCCTGCCAAAACATTTCACTAATGTTTTTAAGTGAGTTGAAGTCTGTTTGGTGCAAGGTTTTGCTGATATTTTTCAGTAGGTTACTTTAGCGATCTAAATCTGGTTATGTTTGTCTATGATTAAAGTACTTAAATATTTTGTTTTGTTTCTTCATCTTGGCCATAGACATTTTCATGGGAAGCCTGTCTTTCTTCCATCTTATGAGGATTTTGCATTTGTGAATGTGAACATTATTATTAAGGGCTTTTTATTGTTTTCCTTTTGTTATAAGTACATATTAGCCGAAATTAACTTTAACAAAATTTGTTACACACTAATTATTTCACTTGATCCATTGATGACTCAGAATGAACAGACTATTTTTTGATATAAATAGATTTTAATCTTTTTATTTAGAACCCGTAGTCTTGCAGACTACAGCAGTTTTTTATTTCTCATTGTTATATTGATATGGAAAATCGTAGGAGGATTCAAAAGTTATATTGATATGATTGTGCTTTTTATGGACAGTTACTAGCAGGCTTAAATGCTCCCTAAATAACTCCAAAGTTAAATTAGCACACCTAATATCAGGGAAAAAATGATTTCATGACATACAAAATCAACATCAATCTCCATATTTCAAAATCATGCTATTGATTGCTTAACAGTTGTACATGCCTGGAAAACAGCAAGTATAAATCAAACTTCAACACAGTTATAAAAGGAAGTGTGTTAAAACTTTGAAAAGAATGGATTTTCCCAGCCATTGCCTTGCTGAAGAAGAAATGATAAATGATGGTAAGGAACTTGAGACATACTCCTTATAGTAAAATCATGGTAAAGTTCCACGTTACAGTGACAAAATAAATTTTTTAAAACATTTCAAAAGATGAAAATCATAACACTTTCTTTTGATTTTAGTAGGAATTGTGATCACGATGATGTAGTATCATAGAGTGGTGTTTTAGAGAAAAGCTAATATATTGAATATGCATGATTTTTCATTAGTGAAGTATTTTTCATGGCATTACTTGATGTAAAATACAAAAATCTCAATAGTAACTAACAATGTTATATTCCAACATTGAATGAGCTTACCAGTTGAATTGCCAGTTGTACAAGCTCATTCAATGTTAGAATAACAATGCTCTAATTTCAAATCATTGATCTTTTCATATATATGGGCATCTCTTTGAAGTAGCTGTAATGGCTATTGGAAGGTAATAGAGATTGATTATGTTGAAAACAGAACTAACTAATCCATTATCCTTTATAAGGTTAGAATTTCTTCAGATTTTATCAATGGCTAAATGGATGTCTTACAACCATTCGATAGATCATCAGCGCTGGGTTTAAGGGTTAATGCCTCCACAGAAATGTACCATTCTACATAATATTTGCTTTTAGTGTTATGCATCTCTTGGGAAACAGTGCACAGGCTTCGTCTTTTTAAATCCTTTGCTTTGGCATAACTCCTTGCAGATTTTTAAGTGAAGGAATGTGTTAAAATGTCCCTATGTTGGTTGAAGTGTTGGCCATATCCTTGTAAAAAGGATTTCTAAGGGATTTGAGGAGGGCTTCTAGGGGCTTTCTTTAAGATGGTATCATGTCTCTATCTCGAGGACACAGATCCATCCAGTAGTGAAAAGATACCTTTTCTCTGAGAATTATTTCCTACTTTCTCAAATATCACATTTGGATTAATATGTTTTTAAACTCTAACCATATTTTACCTGCACAGAATAGGGCCACCGGAGGAGTGTATCATGTTGTGATCCTGTATTTTCAAATTAATTTTTTAATTGACACTGTTTGTTACTATAGATAAAGTTTTCATGTATTGCATGTGTTTACTTTACCTCATTTATCGATTTTTCATATATGTAAAATCTGAATGCTGGGAGGATCTGTCTACATGGACTTTTCCATGTGTTGTATAGTTGTAAACTATGGATTAGATGCTTTCCTCAGTCATTGTTTAAAAGAGTCTATCCCCATCATATCAACAAGTTTGATTTGTACATAGGTTTGCTTGGATTTTGACATGAAAAATTCAGTATTTGTTTTATTTCTTACGATTTTGCTTGTCTAGTATTTGAACTGTACCATTGTTTATACCTTACTATCACTTTTTAAACATTTTCAATTGATATCTTTAATTTGTCATTCTGCGCTTGCAAACTATAGGTTGTGGGTTTTTCCAGATTCAAGAGGAAGGGTCCGCAATGTTGAAAAACATTTTGCAGAAGAACATCAATTTGGTAGTGATTGTGAGATAAAAACTGTAAGCAAATCATCATCAATAAGAAAATAATATTAATCGATCTGATGGTGGATAGTTTTAAGAAGTTTAAGAAAATGTTGTTCGTCTTTTCAGAAAGAAGAAACTGTACAGACAAAAGATGTGCTTAGCCAAGTATCAAAGACTCATGATGCAATCAAGTAGGTTGAAAGAATCTTCTTATGAGTTTTTATTGGTGAGTAGAAACGTATTTTTATGTAACATTTTTGTTTACCTTGTGATTTTTGTCAGGGCTTTAGATAAAACAATATCAACATTGGAGTTAGAGCTTGCAGCTGCTCGTGCTGCCCAAGGAAGTCATCTTAACGCATCCCCGGCTTTAGGCAAGATAGTTGGTGAGAAATCAGGGGAAAGACAGAAAGCTTTTGTTGTTATTGGGATAAATACCGCTTTCAGCAGCCGCAAGAGGAGGGACTCAGTTAGGGAAACATGGATGCCTCGAGGTTTGACATCTTACCTGCAAAAGTGTGCATTTGTAGGTTTTTTTTTTTTTTGAAAAAAAGTTATTGGATATTCTTTTTCATTTTATAGGTGAAAAGCTTCTTCAAATTGAAAAAGAGAAGGGCATTGTTATAAGATTTGTGATTGGACATAGGTATCTTCCTGTCTTTTTGAATTGGAACTCTTTTAATTTATCTTGATAGTTATCTACAGTTTAATGATTTATTTTTTATATATATCTTTGATTGGTTTTCATTATTTTAGTGCTACACCTGGTGGTATTTTGGACCGGGCTATTGATGCTGAGGAGTCTCAACATCATGATTTTTTGAGGCTTGTAGGTTTTATATCTGCCAATCTTTCTTGCATGTAACATTCTTGTAATTAAACCAGTGGTAAATTCACTGCCTCTATATAGCTTTTTTTTTTACCAGAATATTTTTTTATGATATTTTGTTTTTTGATGTACAGAATCATATTGAAGGTTACCACGAATTGTCTTCTAAGACATTAATATACTTTACAACAGCGGTAGCCAAGTGGGATGCGGACTTTTATGTTAAAGTTGATGATGATGTGCATGTGAACTTAGGTATAGAAGTCCCACTTGGATTTTTCTTAATGAATAGAAATTCTAGGCATTTTCATGTAATCATTTAACCTAATATGCAGGGGTTGTTTATTTATAGGAATTCTTGGCACCACTTTAGCACGACATCGCTCCAAACCACGTGTTTACATCGGTTGTATGAAATCAGGACCTGTTCTCGCACAGAAGTATGTAATCTGTGCTCCTGAAAGTACTTAACATGTCCACTATTTTTTGTGACTATGTCCTTCCTCATTTTGTATTGATTTAAGTCCAACATACCTATTAAACATTATTGTTATATCAATTTTGGAATGTTCATTTTCAGAGGTGCAAAGTACCGTGAACCAGAATACTGGAAATTTGGTGAAGAAGGGAATAAGTATTTTAGACATGCAACTGGGCAGCTTTATGCAATTTCTAAAGATCTGGCTACTTACATCTCTATAAATCAGTAAGCTGTTTTTGCTCACTTTTGGTGCATGTTTTGAGACACAGTATTCCTTTTTCTTATACTCTAGTACTTCTATCATTATTTTAGAGCTATGAAAATTACTTAAATTTCTTGTTCCAAGCTGACAGTTTATCTATTTTTATGTTCAGGCATATATTACACAAATATGCAAATGAAGATGTCACTTTGGGGTCCTGGTTTATTGGATTAGATGTGGAGCATATTGATGATCGGAGTCTTTGTTGTGGTACTCCACCAGGTAATTGCCAATGGAAAAAATCATATCAAAAGATATCAATTAAGTAAAAATTGAACTTTTTAAGCATCCAAAATTCTCGAGCTGTTTCATGGTCTATATAAATGGTTGCACCCTTTTGTTTGTAAAATCAGAATTACGTCGTTTCAGCCCACCGAAGCTTGGGCAATTTGGTTCTTATGTTTTTCTTGGATCTGGTACTGTACTTGCATATCCTGAGTCCTCCATGTATGACCAAACGGATTGGTGTACACGTGGAAAAATTACTAATCCAATCATAATTGATTAGTCATCTACTATGTTCTGTCATGATATCTGTTTGTTGAGTTCAAAAAACTTATACATGATTATATTTTTGAAGTTATGTAGCAATTGTATTCACTAGAGAGGATGAAATATAATGTACAAGCACATGTCCTTGAGTAGGAGTTTCTCTCATTTCTCTTCTTCCTCATTAGTCCTTCATGTAATTCATTTCTACTTAGCTGTGAGAAAGGCCATGAAAATGCCCATTTGCTTAATGCCGTCGTGGCAACATTAACTTTGTGCCTAGAAGAAAAGGAGTTCGCTTTTGTTTGAGCCTTAGTAACGTACAAAAATATAGCTAGTGTTAAAACTTGCTGGCAGTCATTCCCTTAACAATATAACATCTAAAGAGTTTTGTCATCTTGGTGCCTTACTATGGCCAGCTGCCTACCTGGCAGAATAGTCCTTGAATGAATATTTTTACCGTGCCCTTAGGCAGCCTGGTTCTCATGAAATGATCAACATAAAATGCAGAATGTTGAATATTTATGGTTTTTTGCCGTTTTCTTTTGAACTGGCAGAGGGAACATTTTATTACTAATGAAAGTTTAAACTACTATCTGAGGTTTAAACAAGGTTCATGAATAATGGTTTGTTACATACTCTTAGAATTTGCAAAAAGGAAACAAAAATTCAAATTAGCACCGTTATGGTACCAACACATAAACTTGCTCAGATTTTTAATCCAGCGATTGGATTCTGTTGTATAAGATACATTTTTTTCTTCTTTTTACACAGATTTTGCATATTTATTCAAGGAATTTTTGTTGTGTGTAAAACAGATTGTGAATGGAAGGCTCAGGCGGGAAATCCTTGTGTTGCATCATTTGATTGGAGTTGCAGTGGCATATGTAAATCTGTTGAAAGAATGAAGGATGTGCACCAGCGTTGTGGAGAAGGGGATGGTGCAGTCTGGAATGCTATTTTTTAGTATCTCAGTAATGCACTCAGCATCAGTGCCACGACTCCTTTTCCCTGCAGACATATTCATGTATGCATTTTTTGCAAGTTGTATGGCCATGATAATTAGAGCAATGTAGCCACTTTCATGTATGCATTTTTTGCGAGTTGTATGGCCATGACAATTAGAGCAACGTACTGTTTGCCCGCCCATCAAACCGAAATTCTGTGTTCTTTTCCCATTTTTAACTACTTCAGGAACATGCACCACAATTTCTTGCCTATTCCTGCTCCAAAAAAGCCGAGTCATGTACACTATATGGATTGCTACATTCCTTGGAACATCAAGTGCTTTGCCATATTTATTGGAAAAGAATGATGCTTGATGCATCTATTTTTGGGAAAAAATTGATTTTGTATTAGCTTCTATGGTTTTTGGGATATTCAAAATTTTCTCGTTTTTTCATTTTCTTTTTAGAAATATGAATGCCTTGGCAACCATGTTAATCCAGGGACATTGCAGTCTAATGAGAAAATTTGAATCTTATTTAGGCATGGAGCATCACTATTAGAAATTGTGATTCGACTCTTTGTGAATCCAGGCTTCTGCAAATTTCCATGGAGTTGCGAAGGCAACGTGGAGCTTTTCTCAATTTCCACGGTATATGCGAAAAAAAAAGCTAAAAACGTTGTCATATGTTTTCATGGTTTATTTCATGGTCAACGTTGTCATATGTTTTTTTGCCGAAATAGTGTGCGTCTCTCCCAGCAAGCAGCGCGTGGTTATACTCTCCCATCTATGCCATGCATAGTTTTTAATTCGGATTCAGGATATTAACTTTATCAGATCGTGAATTGGGAATAATTCATGAATAATTTTAAAAATTTGGAAATGATTCCGAGTTTTAAAGTTCCTATATATATATAATAGATATTTAAAAATTCTTCGTGGATTATAAAAATTGTATGCAGTGGGCATTCTCAAATACAAAGCAAAGAGTGGAAGAACGGGAAAAGTTAAAACCCTGTTGCAAGGAAGGTTGAGATCTGAAAAGAAGTAAAGAGTGGAGGAAGATTTATTTTATTTTTATAATATTTAAAATTAAAAAGGAGAATAATGGTTTTGAAATTTGCTGCTATTCGCAATAGGCTGTTTTTACTACCCACCAATATTCTCAAGCATTCTTAAACAAAGCTGAATAGTTTTGGCCTAGCAAATATTTGCAAAATGCTTTTACTAGCTACTAATATTCTCAAGCATTCCTAAAGTTTTGATTCAGCAAATATTTGCAGAATTGAAGAATCGGAAAATTATAAAACACTAAAGCCATGTGCATGGTTGGCAAAAATGTTGGCTGTGGTCAACGCAACGAGAAAAACCAAAATTTTTAGGTAAAACCATTCTAAGATGACATGAAAGGTTTGACAGGTTATTTATTTCTGGTTAAACTTGTGGCAAATTGTTTGCAATCAAATCCTCATGGTATCAGGTAGCTACGGATAAAAGTCTCCTGTATTAGAATATTAACCATTTCATTTTGAATGTTACTTTTTAAGGGCAGTGTATTTTATATGAGAAACGGACAAAGAAACTTGTTCACAGGCTGAGCCTTGCTGCTTTGTGGCAAATTGTTTGCAATCAGATCCTCTTGGTACCAAGTAGATATAGATTAAAGTTTTCTGTATTAGAACATTAATCATTAACCATTTGGTTTTAAATGTTACTTTTAAGAGCAGTGTATTTTATTCAAGAGACCTACAAAGAAACTTGTTCACAGGCTGAGCCATGTTACTTTGTGGGAACCATATAAATCGCCAATTTATTTTTTGAAATTTCATTTCTACATATTTGCTACCTCAAACATGCCTAAAATGATATTTGCTACCTCAAACATGCCTAAAATGATGCTTTACAATATAGGTTAGGTTTGATGAGGTGGTTTGAAGGGTGGTTTCCAGTATTTCATAGGACAATGCTGGATTGATTTTGCTAATTTGATAACTTAGACGTTGTTCATTGCATGCATACATGCTAGCACACATGCAAGGTTGGTTCTATAGTCATTGCGTTTGGTTCTATAGTCATTGCGTAATAATCTACCAGCTATGTATGTAGTTATAAAACGTTATTAAATATGTTAGTTAAAAAGTGCTTTGCAAAATTTAGTCGGCAATAAAATTGAAGCTCTCATGTTTATGAAATTTCATTAGCTTTGAGCTTCACATGATTATATTAAATCCATTGAAATCTCTAATGTGGCACCTTGAAGATATTGAACTTAGCATGTCATTGGAGACTTCGAGTAAATTTAAGGATGTGTTTGGTTTGTTAAATCTATTATTGCCTCTATCCATATAGAGGTTAACTTGAGTGATTAGTGATTTCAAAGAGATTACACTCTTTTGAGGTTAAATTTGGAAAGATCAAAAAGCAATAGAACAAGGTATATCTAGCAACTCATGCATACATCTAGTAAATCAAACTTTTTAAAAAAATTTAAAATGTTGTGATTCAATAGTAACATATTTGTATAATCGAACATGCATTAATATTTTCTTTAATTTTAAATAATTTACTTATTAATATAATCTTAAAAATATAGGAATATATCCTCATTTGTTGCTTAATGGTTCCATAGTAATGCTACTATATTAAGAAACAAATAAATAAAGATAATGAGTTTAATTCCAACTTTGTTGGTTTAGAAATGCTTGCTTAGGTAGGCTTTGGGGCATTTCCATAAAACATGGGTGCTTGGCCCTAGGCATTTTATCTACCCCTTGCCAACCTAAGCAATAGAATTGGAGCATTGAATCCCAATTCAAAGAATCACTTTTTGTAGAAAAAAGAAAAGTGTTTTTTGTTTTCATAAAATCCACTTATAATAATATAACATAGAAAAGAATAACTTTCTAATTTTAGGGATGTCTACTTAGGTGCACTCTTATAATAGATACTTCAAAAAATCCAAGAGAGAAAAATTAATTATTAGTAAGGAGGATGGTCCCAACCCTAACAACATTTACATCATTGTTAATATTTATGCTCAAACTTAAAATAGCAAAAGGATTTAATGTAGCAATAGAAAGTTTTAGTGAAATACCTACTTTTGTAGAAGAGAAAGGTACAAAGAGTAAATATTGGCACATAATGTCCATTACAATTAACGTTATGTCAAGTCTTTTTGGCATCTTCTAAATCCCATTTGTCAACAAAATATTTCATCTTTGGGTAGATAGTAGTCTTCTTACATAAGAAACCATTTTCCTTGTGTGTTATTTGTCTAGACTAATAAAAATTTCTTGTAGTAAAAATAAAACTATTCACATGAGCTTTTGTTTTCTTTGGTTTCTTTATTGTCATGTGGTCATTGTTATCATTGACATTATCTTGATTGTTCATTTGTTCAACTTTAGATTATTTTTTTCTATTCTCAACTTCAACATGTTTTTTTAAGCTTAACATTAACACATTTTCCCTTTCCCTCGAGATCATTTCTCTTGAGAAAAAAAGAACAAACATTAAACAATTGTCTTTCACAATGACAAAAATTAAGAAAATTATAATATTTAATTGCATGAATGTAATTCTTTCTACCTAGTTGTCATACTAAGTTCTTTTTATAATTAAGAAGATTGATTTTAACCCCAAAAAAATTCTATGAGAACCAAGTGGTGTAAAAATAGACTCCA
Organism: Gnetum montanum; assembly: GCA_015680685.1. Classification (NCBI taxonomy): domain Eukaryota; kingdom Viridiplantae; phylum Streptophyta; class Gnetopsida; order Gnetales; family Gnetaceae; genus Gnetum; species Gnetum montanum. Next base: position 967,459 of record MNCI01008086.1, on the reverse strand, counting down.
TATGCTTAATGAAACCAAGAAGATTAACAATTTCCTTCTTAGCTTTAGGAAAAATCAATGGAAAATTAAATAGCTTGACAAACCATGGAACTTTAGAATATTCTTTAGATTGGACATTCAGATCAGGAGCTCACTTAGGAATAATCAACATTACATGCTTATGTACAAAAGACCTTGTATCTAAGGCACTCTACATCATTGAAGCATTGTCTAGCTTAACAAGTAGAGAAAAACAAGAATAATACCTAGCCTAAAAGACTTATATGTTATGCTTTTGCATCACATCATTTAACTATGAATCAAAACTTTGATTATGAGGTACGTAATCTAAAATTTAAATGAACACATATTGTGATGTAAGATCAACCACTAGTGACTCATATACATCATTAGGGAGAACAAAATTAGGTGCCTTAGCTGCATCATCACCACTAAAAGAAAACATCACAAATTTTTGCTCACCAACTTGTAAATATGAATTTCAAGAATCAGTAGAAACTTTTTCATCAATAAAAGATGTAAAAATTTTGGCATTGGTTGAAGGATTTAAAAGTAATTTAGAATCCTCCATAGGGGAATTCGAGAGGGATCAAATCCACTAGAGAAAAATCAAATATGTTAGCTCCTTTTTAATATTTACTTCCAAGTGTTGTGGGTTCATGTCTAATTTCTTAGTTTTTCTCTACTCTACACTAGCTTTCGACTTTACCTTTTGAAAATCTCTCATCTCCACTATTTCGAATTGTGCTTTAAAAATTTTAGACTTTATTTATATTTAATATTCTATGTACTAGAAAAATGAAAATGGACATCATGGATAAAGGAGAATATCCCTTTCAATTCTATTCACGCATAAAGATGGTACGTTCAACCATGATTACATGTCAATGGATCCTACCATTATTTGGTAGCCACCTTGCTTACATGTTCATGGGTTCCAGTTGATGTCAAGTAGTGGTAAGACTTATGAACATGTTTAAATAAAAATAGTGATGAATTCTAATTTGAAGACAGCTAATACAATAATAATATCATTGTCATTATCATCATCCTAGCCTTGTTCCAACAATAAAGGTTAACTATAAGAGCTCTCTTTTTCCATTCACCTCTATCAAAAGATAAAGCTTAATCTATCTATGATTTTAGCTAGTAGACTAATGATATATTACTACATTAACAAGTAAAACATAAGGGTTTAATTTTTTTAAAAATTCTTATTCTAGTGAGGCATAGCCCATTTGGTTAGAACATGCAACTTATAGTTTGCAAGTCACAAGTTTGATCCAATGGATATAATGAGATAATGCCAACCTACAAGCACATTAAAAAAATACATTTAAGGAAACCTTATATTATAAAGGCAAAAAAATAGTTCACTCTATGCTTACCATGTGAATAACAATGAGGTATTAGCCTAGTGGTAAGACAGTTAATTTGAAAGTCCTAAGTCATCAGTTTGATTATGGTGGGCAATGCTAAGTTATAAAGTTCTAATTGGACTATATATCTTGGGGTGTACCTATATTACAATTATTTTCAAGTTCCAAAACATCACCACCCTTAGATTATAAAGGCTTGATGGCCCATCATGAAGCCTAAATCTCTTATAAGAAGTATTCACTAAATATTATCTTTCAAATAAAGGGTAGTTTAATAAATTGCCCATAAATCATGACATGCATCTTTATTTTTTTCTTGAAAGGAAAAGCTTTACATCAAGCTCAACCTACCAAATTATAGGCTTACATGTAAGCAAATTTACAAACTTACATGTATCAAAGTTTAAATTACCCATCAACTGTGAATGTGCCTTTATTTTTATTTTTTCACTTAAATACCAAGGTTTTATACCAAGCTTAACCTACCAAATTATAGGCTTACATATAGCAAAAGTTACAAGATTGCATTTACAAGAGTTACTAGCTTATACATAGCAAAGACTTGTACATAGCATTGTAATGGCAGAAAAATTTGGTGCTAGAAACTAAAGATATCCATGCGGAATGGTTGTACCTCAAGATCCATAGGCCTTGAAAGGATATAGGTGCCTTAGGTGGTCTTGTCGATCACCTAAGAACTTAATATGTTTGTTACCGAGATGAAAACAAGTGATAACATGCAAACAATAGATCCAAAATTGGATATGCAAGCAAATCAAGTGACAATGCAAAAAATAAGAGAAAATGTGGTTGAAACACTATAAATCTTATATTAATCTTAAGATAAAAAATCCATGTTTAGAGTGTACATATCAAAAAGCCTATGTGGCTTTCAAAGTGTGGAATTATGAATGTTCTAGAAATATCTATGAAAGTGTTATTGAAGATCTAGTGTGTGGGTGGGTGAGGTCTGTTTCATAGATGTCCTACATGCACTTGACTTTCTCAATTTGTGTCAAAATGGAACTACTACAGGCTCTCAGTGCTTACAATGATTAGTGCTAGGGGAAAATGGCTTTCAAGCTCTTAGATCTCTCTCTATTCCAAAAGTCTTAAGTTCAAAATGGTTTTTTGAAGATCCAGAAGTCTCTTAAAATGACATTGACTCTTGCTTAAATAGGTCATATTTTGTTGTTTTTGCATTGACTTGGTTTGGGCAAGTTTCCTAGCATTCTTCACAGTGCTTTTGACATTTATGCTAGCTAGACACTATAGTATTTTTATCATTTATGCTAGAGATGACAAGTGTATCATTTTTAACATTTCACACTAGAATTGACAACATTTTTGATAATATGAGCTCAATTACATTGGTATGATATAATCCATAGCATTTTTTGATATTTAATGCTATAAATCACACTTTAAATGTTGAGAATACTTTGTAATTTTCGATAGAATAGGATTACAAGATAGATTTTTTGAAGGGAAATCGAATCCAACCAAAATTACATCGACAATTATAAAGAAGGGATTCAAGTTTTCCCCTTTGGCCGTAAGGCTTCCTTGTCTACACCTAAAATTTTCTTTGAGGTGTTTCATTGACCCCTGTTTGTTGATGTTTAGATAATTGACTTGAAAGATATCAACAAAGAATGCAAAACACTACTGCAGGCTCATCACCAATGCTTATCTTTCCACACTTGATTCTGTAGCTATCGAATCATGCTAAGGAGTACTCACAATGGTGAGGTAATGATAAAATGAAATAATAAAGATTAGGATGAGGTATTTTTGCTAAATTGGCAATTTGGAAATGGTCAAACAAGCTAACAAATAATTTCAAATGTGTTGACATCATTGTAATGATGTAATGATGTGTCCATTTGTTGATGTGGGTTTCATACTTCTCATCTAATTAACTGGTTAACTAGTTACATATGCTTGGATTTGGAGGAACCAATGCATTATCATTGGCTACTTTAGCCACTTGGCTCTCTCTTTTTTTAAGCCATTGATTTACTTTTCTTTAGACTACTTTGACCTCTTAGCTTTCTTGGCATTTCTCTCCTCTCTCTTTTTTCTTTGGAAGTAAAACCTTCTTTGGGTTTCATACTAAACATTTGTTATCTTGCTAAATGAAGCATTTGAAGGTTCAATGAACTAATTAATAGAGCATATTAGAGAAGATGTTACATGATTATGATACAAGAATGTCACACATAGGTTTTCATTGTAAGCAAGGGAAAGTGAAAATGGTTGCATGATTATGGCTCAAAAGATGTAGCTAGAATGATATTGGGAAACTACCACTAGCATGGTCAAATAAGCTAGTCAAGTCTCATGCATTGAGATCACTTGTTAACTTGCTGCTATGATAAGTCACACCTCTATGATGACTCCAAGTTCATCTTGTAAACACAACTTAGAGAAATAAGAAATTAGATAAAAGAAACATGGATTTACAAGAGATAAAATAATATAACAAGAAAACATTGGCCATGATGAGATACAATTAGAGGAACTTGAGAACATTGAATTTTGATTTGCAAATTTGTATGAAATTTGTAGCGTTTTGAAGTCAGAGAAAAAGATCAGGTACACTTGCTTGTCATAGGTTACAAAGTTCATTAACGCTATGTATCAGCTTAAATATGTAAAAAAAGGCAAACAAAGACTAAAAGCAAACATGCCAACATTAGATATCATAAGGTTTAAGATAGTAATGGTTGATTGGGTTGGTTAATTTACTCCCATCTAGATATGCTATCTTAAAGGCTCCATTGTCATAGGCTTTAGTCACTATGAAAGGTCCTTCCCAATTAGTCAAAAACTTATCTGCATTTTTGCAAACAGCCTTAAGGACAATGTCTTTTTCTTGCCATTAGTTCAGATCATGAAAATAGTGTTTTATTTAATTCTCTTGATACCATTCAATGTTGGTAAGTGTCTGTATTCATCACTCTTCCATCGAATCCAAGTTAGTGGTATGCATCTCATTATTTTGTGCATCGTTGATGTAATCAGATAAAGATACCCTCAAGGATGGAACATGTAATTCAAGAAGTAGAATAGCTTCAAATCCATAAACTAGGTTATAGGAGGTAACACCAATTGTAGCTTGAAATGTTTTTCTATAGGCCCATAATGCATACAAGAGTTGTTCATGCCACCTATGTTTGCTATGATTTAACAATTTCTTTTAAAGGTTGATGATAACTTTGTTACTAGCTTTGGCTTAACCATTGACCTATGGATAATAAGGAGAGAAGAAGGAATGCTTAATGTGTAATTGTTGACAAAAGGCTTGAGTTTCATTACTACTAAACTATGGTATGTTATTTGTGACAAGGGTTAGAGGTAGGCCAAAACATGATACTATGTTATCTAGGATAAATCGACATACCTACTAATAAAAAAAGTGTATGTTAGTGATGCAATATCATATCTATGATTTCAGAGATATACTTATGTTATCATAGATACAATGTAGTGGTTCCTAGTCTTCACTATAAATACCAACCCATTGTCACTTCAAATAAACAACTTTGGTTCAACACTTAGGCAAATTCTTGTAGTTTGTTTTCTTGATTTACACTTTGTGATATAGTGAATGCATGTAAGTGATGTTAAGTAATTTTATGGAATCTTTATCTGAGTGAATTTTTCTTGGGCATATTTCATGGTCAAAAACAAAGATCAAATTTTTTTCTTGCCATTGCAGCATTCTACTTAGTTTGCTTTACTTTGCTTAGTTAATTTTCTTACTTAGTTAATTATCACATTTTAATACATTTACTTTGATTAAGTCATTTACAATTCTAAAGTACTTTACTTTTACAATGTTCCTTAGTATGTCAGTATAAGTATGACTAGTTTTAAACATATAAGTATAATCATTTGGTAATCCTAGTAGTGTTATTTCTTGGTTTGCCTAGCAGCATAACACTTGGTAATCCCAGTGATGGTTACATAAGCCAAAAATGTGAACAGTAAACCAGGAATAGATACTTATTGCCTATAGGCTAGAATAGTTTCTTTACTTGCATTACACTTAAACTTAGATTCCATTACCATATTTTCCTCATGATTACACTTAGTTTTAGTTTGAACCAACAACATCAATTTATCATATGCCTCATCAAGAGTTAGACCATACAACTTGCACTTCACTAACTCAAAGTGAGAAGATAACAATCATGAATTAAACCTCAATTACTAGTGAATATACATTGACCATCCATGGATTACAATCAAGTTGCATGTGTGCACTCATGACTTTAACCATACATTATACATGTAATTCGTTATGCCTAAAGTAAGATACCTCATGCTGAATTCCTAAAATCCCTTGATATTCCCATTCCACCTCACTATTATATAGTCATACTTTAACGGTTTTGTATAATATAGTGTCATTTTCTCACCTAGACAATACTAACATGTGTGTTTTTGAAGACAGACATGTTTAACATTCAACTCCTTAAGTACCTATAGATACTTGTAGGTGTGGTTATACAAGGGCACTAAGGGTTGGAGCTTGCTTTGGTGAGGACCCATGATGAGCGGTGAGGTACCCCTACACTCAACCATACGAATATGAGCGTTCATGCACGATCCGGTCAAACTCTATGGATTGGCTAGTTGTAGTATCTAGATCGTTACACATTGATCACAGTTCGTTGTCTTCCCACATGGACTAGTATTTGCTTTGTCACGTATGGTTTAGTCCAGAGTGAGGCGTATGATGTGATCCTAAACTAATGGTACTCCTAGATATAATGGAAAATAATCTTGATTAAACTAATAAGCAATAGGAAATGAAGTCTAAGCTAGCCTAAGTGTGATGAGCATCCGTTCCTTAATCATCCGTACAGATCTTGGACCTCNCTATACCTATCCACTGTGTAATCAATTGAGCTTATTCTTCACTTTCTTTGACTCGAGGATGAGTTGTTATTCAATCGTGGGGGTATGATGAATCGTGGTTAACCAGGCCCCATATACTGAGCCCGCTGCATATACTAGGCCCCGTAAACGCAGCCCTGTATACGCAACATCTATTCTAGCCTATAAATAAGCACACACCTATCACACTTAGGCATCTTTCGGGTAGTTGTAGCGAAGCCCTTGCAGTTTTTTTTCGTAGGAGTTAGACTATTTTCCCAAGCNATGCGCTTGGGAAAATAGTCTAACTCCTACGAAAAAAAACTGCAAGGGCTTCGCTACAACTACCCGAAAGATGCCTAAGTGTGATAGGTGTGTGCTTATTTATAGGCTAGAATAGATGTTGCGTATACAGGGCTGCGTTTACGGGGCCTAGTATATGCAGCGGGCTCAGTATATGGGGCCTGGTTAACCACGATTCATCATACCCCCACGATTGAATAACAACTCATCCTCGAGTCAAAGAAAGTGAAGAATAAGCTCAATTGATTACACAGTGGATAGGTATAGGATTATTGACTGATTAGAAATTTATTCATGCTGCAGTGGAGGATTAAACAAAATTTGGACACAGACACAAAAGACAACACTTGTGGAACTCATGGGGTTCCTAGTAGTGGTGGCTCCTCCATGGGTTCCTTTCCTTTGTTCTGTGCATTAGGCTTCTGAGATTGATACCATTGAAGAAGCACCTAACATTTTTCCTCTTCTATTTGAGGATTATGAGCTGTCCATGCTAATGTTCCAATGTTTGATGAAGTTAGCATTTCCCATGGGCACGGCAGCTATGGGAACACTTGATTGGCCTTGACATGCATGCCACAGATAGTTGTCGTTCCTCTTCATAGGCTCGAGCCCTGACCTCTCCTTCTTTTTCTTGGATAGATTATGCAGTAACAGGAGCTTCATGATGGATGTCGAATGATTGTGCCTTCTACTCTGCATGTTTTGCATGAGGTCCTTGGCCTTTGCCTCCCCCAAGTTGTTTGGTTGCACCTTGAGAAGGTCCTCCTTGTCTTCTTTTAGGGGCCATCTATAATCACACAAAGATCAATCGTTAGTAAGGTTATTGAAAAAAGTTCAATGATTTCATACCTTACTCATTGCCTTTAATAAATGTTGAATTCTTTAGTTAGTGTGATTTTAGAGTTAGAAATTTTTCAAGGAAGTTGCCCTAAAAGTTTAATGTTGGACCTAGTTTTGAGGAATGTTTGATAAAATTATGACAAAGAAAAGAATAGATTTGGCAATGAAGTACTTGGAGGGTATAAAATGATGTAGTGGTGTGCAACAAGTATAAATTACAAAAGTCACGCAAGTGGGTCCTCCCCAAAGCAGGTTCCAACCTATAATGCCCTTGTGTAACCACACCTTAAAATGTTCGTAGGCACTAGAAGGGTTAAATGTAATCTATATTGATGCAACAAAACACACACATGTAGATACCACTGTGATGAGATATGAATTCAATGCTATACAAGACACGAGTCACAATTACATGAAGAACGAGATGGGATGAATCAGAGAAGGGATTGCAGAGATTGGGATGTGAGGTAACTGACTTCGGGCACAATGAATCTTGAGTGTAGGGCATGATTAATGGGTCATTAGCCTATCGCTCCAAAATCCAGATGAAGTCTATTCCTCCAATCAGTGACATCGCATCATTTCATCTAATGATGGACAACCATAAGAGCACCATGACAACAAGGCGTACGATCACTTTGCGTTTTGTGCAAGGGAGAAGTGACTTGGAATTTCTTTGCAGCATACTTTTTGTTTGTCCACTTTGACACATTCTCTTCTCTCTCTCTCTCTCTCTCTCTCTCTCTCTTTTCTGAAGTACTTAATCTAGAGAAGCCACCTTCCTTTAGGCATGGGTGCATGTCTTTCCAGTGGGATCCCCTAGAACAGCGTTAGGTTCTTTATTAGGTGCCTTTAATACTCTTCCTCCCATTTTTCGTTAGATCTACAAGGATCTTAGTACAACCAAGCTACACGATAGCACCTACAAATGTCACCAAAAAGAATCCACAAGTTCCCTTGATGTCACACCCTGGCCATTCCCTCTTACTCCATCATTTTTCACTCTGGGCATAATGAGCACAAAATTACTTTTAAGTTTCATGATGAAAAGAATATCATCGTACCCAGAGTAGAACCTCTTATTAATAGAATGGTTGGGTGGATGTGGTGGGTTCGTTGCCCAAATAATTAATCACCTGAGACTTGATAGCATAAAACAACACCTCAACTAACGAGCCACATGAGTGTTTTATTTATAGATGAGATTACTCATAAAAAGATAAAAAGACAAAAACATAAAAAAATAAATTAAAAGGTGAAAAACTAGAAAAAAAAAGTTGAAAAATTAAAGAAATAGAAAAATATTTATTAATTCTGTGTTGTTAGAATGGAGGATACCCCCCATAGCAAAATGGTTGAGCATGGCTAGAATTAATAAATGGAAGGTGGGGATCCTTGCATGTTGAAAATATTGGGACCTAGTCATACTTACCCCATTGGGGTTCACACACTTGATTAGAGTTGACATAGTGAGGCAAGTTATAAGATGTGGTTAATTTATAAGGAGTTGACCCACTATGGTACTTATGACCATAAGATGGTATGCAAGGATCAACATGTCTCCCCATGTGGCAATATTCATTGGGCCCCATGGTTGTTGGAGTATTGAGTGGTGGCATTGATAAGGTAAAATGAGGCATTGGGTTTGAAGAGGAAGATGCACCACAGTGTTGGATTTGTGTTGAGTTGGCGGATGCAGTGGTTTCTACACTATGGTGTCCCTTTCGACGGTCACATCTAAAGAAGGGATGCCTTCGATGTTGTGAAGGACCTTCACTACTATTGACAATAGTAGCACAAGTAACGTTTGTGGGTTGGTGCTGTGGTGCAAAATCTTCTCGCATAGCTGGTGGTGATGTAGAAGGGGGTGAAGTATGAGAATATTGAGGTTGAGGAGAAGTGTAAGGCACATGAGGTGGTGATCTTGTTGGAGAGGACATGGGTGGATAGTACTCGGGAGAATGATAACAATGAGGTGAGGTAGAGGATGTTGATCTCATTGGAGAAACAAGATGTTGAACATAATACGCATTTGGTGTTGGGAAAAATGAAGGGTATGGTCTAGTTGGCAGTGGCCTCCCTCACGATTGAGGTTTTTTCCACTGTGGTTGAACCTAATATTTCTATACAAAATCTGGATGTAACATTCCTCCCCAATGCTCATGTAAATGTGAAAAAACTGGACATTGGCCTTTGGGGTGATCGTACAGATAGACGTTACATTAATATGTGAAATTAGCAATTGAGTTCTTATTCTTATTATCTTCTACCCTTTGTTTCAATTGTCGCGTGGTGTCTTGTCCTATTTCTTGATTTGACATAGTTCTTCCTCTAATAATGTTGGCATATTCTCCACATCTCTCATGTACCCAGTCTGTCATTTTATTGATCTTTGCCTCAATTTCATCTAGTGATTGTAGGATTGGAAAAGATGATTCCACCTCCTTGAAGTGAGTTGATTTCTCCTCTTCATGATCATGGACCCTAGTTAAGTTGAGATTTTGGTCCTATTGAGAACTTTCAATATTCTTCCATTTGGCTATTTCTCCTTCTTCTTTTGCTACCCACTTAATAAGCTCTTGGAATTGATGGGTTCATAGCTCATATAGTTGATCTCAAACATACATCCCTAGGATCTTCCTTGTTTCATTACAAAGCCCATCTATGATATGGTACATTAGCCTTTCCTCAGAGAACCCATGGCATGGGCAGTTGTTTAACAGTGCATAATATCTTTCTAAGGCCATGTCCAAGGGTTCATGTTGCGCTTGTTTCCATTCTTGGATTTGTCTCCTCAAGGCTGACACTCTTTCATAGGTTTGATATCTTTCATTGAAAAGTTCTACCATTGTTGGCCAACGTTGAATTGATTTTGGTTTTAATGACCTATACCATACTTTTTCTTGGCCAATGAGTGTTAAAGAAAAGAGCTTAAGTTTTTGCCATCCATTATCAATGTCATTCCATGCATAGGCATCATGGAAGGCTTGTAGATGATGTTGGGGATCTAAATCATAGCCTCCTAAAAACTTAGGAAAGTTGTTTAAGTCAATCTTGGGTAGATGGCTTTCCTTACGATGCCTGTGGGATATTTGAACAGCCTCTTGTATTTCCATTAAGCTTGTAGTGGCCAGTAGGGATTCATCGTCACTAGGTATGTTATGCAATTGTGAGTTGGGACGATGTTGTTTGCGTTGATGCTCATAGGAGACCCCTACATCAAATTGGGTACTCCAAACTTCATCTTCATTATCATATAATTTGTTGGTTCTCCAATGAGTTTCCCTACTAGATGTNTGGTTCACAACAATGTCTCTCTCACAAGACCATGACAACGCAACATCTAGTAGGGAAACTCATTGGAGAACCAACAAATTATATGATAATGAAGATGAAGTTTGGAGTACCCAATTTGATGTAGGGGTCTNCCAATGATGAGCGGCGAGGTACCCCTACACTCAACCATATGAATACGAGCGTTCACACATGATCTGGTCGAACTCTATGGATCAGCTAGTTGTGGTATCTAGATCATTACACGTTGATCGCAGTTCATTGTCTTCCCACCTAGACTAGTATTTGCTTTGTCACGTATGGTTTAGTCCAGAGTGAGGTGTATGATGTGATCCTAAACTAATGGTACTCCTAGAGACAATGGAAAATAATCTTGATTAAACTAATAAGCAATAGGAAATGAAGTCTAAGCTAGCCTAAGTAGGATAAGCATCCGTTCCTTAATCATCTGTACACATCTTGGACCTCATGCATGACTACTACTGGGATTACCAAACGTAGATCTTAGGTACACTACTAGGTTACCAAGTAGTCATACTTAAATGCTCGTGATTAAGTCGTACTCATTCTGCATTTAACAACAGGAATAGTAAATGATGATAAAGAAATATTAACTAAGAAAATAATAAATAACAATAATAATCAAATAATTAAAACTAAGTGAATGCTGCAATGATGAAGTAATCTCAATCTTTATTTTCGGTCATGTGCGTGTCCAAGTACGTCACACTCGAATAAAGGTGTTGTACAATTACAAGCATCACACTATGGGCATGCACTTGGGAAAATAGTCTAACTCCTACGAAAACAAATTGCAAGGGCTTCGCTACAACTACTCAAAAGATGCCTAAGTGCGGCAGGTGTGTGCTTATTTATAGGCTAGAATAGACATTGTGTATACAGGGCCTAGTATATGGGGCCTACTATACGCAGCGGGCTTAGTATACGGGGCCTAGTATACGCAGCGGGCTTAGTATATGGGGCCTGGTTAACCACGATTCATCAACCCACTTGTATAACTTTTGTGCTACATACTTGATGATCAATTTCACATCATATTGTGTTTCCAAAATATTTAAACCGTTATGTTTACTTTCCTATGTACTCACAACTGATCATACTTTTAGCAATCCTTACCACCCATTTTCTATATATCTCATTGACATACTTTGCCAAAGATTCCTTCTTTCATGAGCTTTTACTGCTAGATTTTCATATTCTGAGCATTATCTATGATCAAGAATCCTTCAAACCACCTCTACATCTTCCAAACTATTCATTTAATTTAATTTTCCACCAAAAATTACTAAAAATCCAAAATTTATACAATGTGACATCGTAGCTACTATTTATTAGGTCCTAATATGTCATAGCTATGATGTTGTCGATAAAAAATTTTATACATATGCGCAAGAGTTAGAAAATTTTTCATTTTTCACATTCTAAGAAAAGGGAGTTCATGTTGGTTTTTTTTGATCCCTTGACACCAAAACTTCCAAACTCCATAACTTCCTTACCATAGCTCTAATTTATGTGATTCTTGAATCCTCTGGATTATAGGGAAATCAACTTAGTTGTAGGCGAGAGTGATGTGCATAATTATGTGATTTGAGAAATAATATTTCTAACATTAGGAAGAGTACATTAAAGGTAAGAATAATAACAAAAAATTAAATCTTGATCAAATAATTGAATAAAAGCTAACAAAATTAACAAATTCTCCTAACTATCCATTCAAATATAGAATAAATAAGAGAATAACAATTATGAGAGGCCATAACAATCAAAAGTACACCGAATAAGGGTTTCTTTTTGAATTATTTCTAAATTTGTAGTCATAATACAAGTTATAAATTAATAATAAGGATAAAATTTTGATCAAATCCAAGAACCTGAGGGAGGACTATGAACTATTAGGAACCTATTTGAAATCCCTGTGTAATCTCAAATAAATCCTTTATTATTGTAGATGGATCCTAAAAGATCCATAACAAAAGTCCCTCACAACAAAGGGAAAGAAACCTAGAGGTAGAGGATAAGCGAGAGAATAAACTTCACAAGAAAAGTAGGAGGCTTAGTCCTTCAGCATCCATCAATAAACACCTACACTAGAACATTTTGCACAAGTTGAGGTTGAAGTATTGCCAGCTCCAGAGCAAGGACAACACCTCATGCTATTAGGAGAATGTCTCCAAGCTATTTAGGAGAAATTAATCATGTCCATAGTTATTATGGAACTCAACTTTAGACCGTTTGTGGAGTTTGCACTTGTGCACATCCGAGAGCAGCTCCAAGCCTCTCCTCTTTGCCAGACTTTGTTATGCAATGGAGAATGGTACTTAGGAGAAGTGTACCAATTTTAGAAAAACAAATAGGATGATGCCATAGTTAAGATATAAGGAGTCAATGTGTCATATTCAATCGAAGTAATTGCTAAGGTACTAAATATTCCTAACATTGGAGTGAATATTACATAGATATTGACAAGATCTAAACTAGGGTAAAGAAATTATGGCTACAAAGGGATTATGGCAAAGTAGATAAATAATATAGTGAATTTTTTTGCTAAAAAGAAAATATATTTCAAGATTAGAACTTACCATATCTTCCCTACTAAGAAATTGAACAAAATTTTCACCTATGTTGCAAGAGAAAGCACTATCCTCATGGGGAAATTCAATGCAAACTTAGCTCATCTACTATTTCTAGAAATTTAAAGAAAGTTCAAAGAGAAAAAGGTAGGGAAACTTCCTTTGCCATTCCCTTGCCTCATTAGAAAACTATGCAAGCAAGAAGGAATTTTGGGTTATATGAATGATGTTCTCTGCACAGCTGAGAATGCATCCTAAAGATCAACTGGAGAAGCTAGTAAGCACTAAGAGAGCTATAGGATCTACCCAATTAGGAAACATCCTAGCTACAGGATAGGAGCAGGTAGGACCTAGTGGAAAAATGCCAACTAGTGAAAGACTTGAATCAAGTGCTCCATCAACACAACATGATTATTGACCTTCCATAAGCCAATTGCAACAAAATTTTGAAACTATAAGCTAGGGAAATAGGAAAGGTTCTCCAATGTATAGAGTAAAAGATAATTTCGTAAGGCCTATAATATCAATAGGACTTGCTAGTGGTCAAATATGATTATAGGCAAGAGAAGATAAGAACTGGGCACAACAGATCTTAGGGAATGCTTCATCCTTCCAGGTCATGCTAGAGACAAGAGAAAAAGCCACAGTTACAGTAATGCAACACTAGGATGCAACAAGAGCAATTGAGCTAATTCTTGATGACATTGAAGAACCTTTTAATGTTTCCATTATGCCACTAGTAGATATTATAGAAGCCAAAGATGTAGAAACCATAGCTAGAACCTCTATGGGCCCACAAGAACATGAATATATACTTGATTAACTACTACAGATATGATAGATGATGTAGAATATTTTTTATATTTCTAGTGATATCACTATAGTATAGTCATATCTAATCTCAACAAATAACAAATTAGTAATGTTTGAAATTAGAGCTAAACATGTAGAGAATGAGGTGCAGAGGTTGCATGTTGAATTGGTAGCATTAAGAGTAGAAAAGAAAGATCCTACATAATACATAGCATCAAACCCACTAGAAAAATTTAGAATTGAATAAGTATTCCAACTCATAGCTAGAAACATTCAAGTGAACATGGAAAAGAAAAAAGCAATATGGAATGCCTCTGTGGAAAAAGCCCAAACATACACTTATGCCAAAGCATTAACTACCCTTGATGAAGAAGGTAAAAAGATTGCTGCAAAGAACATGAGGTTGACATACATAGAAAAGTAAAAGAATGTTCTTGAAGAAAGAATCCATCAATTGAAAGAATAATTTACCATAGTCAACCAAGACATTTGAAAATTGACCAAAAAAAATAGAACCTTATCAATGGAGGAAGTTTGCCCAATCTGCTAGAAGTCAATAATTAAAATTAGCACATGGAAAAACAAGGCCAAAAAATATGAAAGACTCAAGAAACACTTTAGGGATCAAGTGGGAATGTACAAATAGATCAATCAAAAAGAGATCTAGATAGATAAGGCCAAAATTAACTCAATTACAATGCAGACCTGATTGACAACCAATCTTGGATGATCTTGCCCATGTCCATTAAGCTGGAGTAAAGAACAAAGACCTATAGATCAAAGACATAATAGAATACATGGGATTAGAAAATCTCTAATATGCTAATCTAGCCATGCTCATAGTAGGTAGACCTCGAAATGAACAGGAGTAGCAAGTGGCCATGACCAATGCATTATATGAAAAAAAGTTTGCAAATAGAAAAGATGCACAACAAAAATGACACATTACAAATTGCAAGCTTGAACTGGTCAAAGCTAGCTACCATGATTAAAAGGACATAGCAACAAATTTGGCCCATAGAATGCTAGACTACCAAGAATTAAGAAAAGTAACCAAGGCATTTGAAGAAGAAAGACGACAGTTTGCAGCTAGGTATGTAAAGACAAAGAAAATGTTTCCACAGTTTCCATGCCCATGGAAGGCATTGAGTCCATTGAGCATTGTTGAATTTTCCTAGATGATGCATTAACCAAGAATAGAAGAGGAAAAGCTTCTAGCATTACTCAATAGATATTAGATTCCAAATCTTGATGATAAAGGAAAGAAACCAATGCAAGTACCATTGCCACCAAGGACATAAGGCTACATTGAATTCTATTTTTTTTTCATGTTCTGTTGTCATGTGTGTCCATCATGAAATGCATGATAATTTTGTAAACACCACTTGAACCACAATGTAGCATTCATAGTAGATTTAGTTATATAAATAAGTCATAGTATTCAAGTTTGTATACAACCTCACAAATTTTGTAAGGAACTCTATCCTCCTTTTGTTTTAACTTGAGGATGAGTTTCCAGTTAGTTGTATGGGTATGATAAAAATAATTTATGTTAGTAGTGTGATAATATATCTACGACACCATAGCTCTACTATGACATCATAGCTATAATATCATAGTAGTGTGATATCATATCTATGATATCATAACTCTACATCATATTTATAGTGAAGACTAGGACCCACTACATTGTATCATAGCTCTATGATGTAGTGGGTCCTAGTCTTCACTATAAATACCAACCCACTATCACATCAAATTGGATTAATACTTAGGTAAATTCTTGTAATTTTTTTTGATTTACACTTAGTGATATAGTGAATGCTTGTAGTGTGGTGTTAAGTAATTATATAAATTCTTTGTTTGAGTAAATTGTTCTTGGGTAAATTTTAGGACTAGAAATAAAGATCAAGATTATTTCTCACCATTGCAGCATTCTACTTAGTTTACTTTACTTAGTTCATTTTCTTACTTAGTTAATCCTCACCTTTTAATATGTTTACTTGGATTAAGTCATTTACAATATCGAAGTAATTTACTTTTACAATATTCCTTAATATGACAATGTAAGTACAACTACTTTTGAACATATAAGTGCAATCATTTAGTAATTCTAGTAGTGTTATTACTTGGTTCACTTAGTAGCATAACACTTGGTAATCCCAATAACGATTACATAAGTCTAAGATGTGAATGGTAAACCAGGAATAGATACTTATTGCCTATATGCTAGAATAGTATTTTTTACTTGCATTACATTTAAACTTAGATTTCATTATCCTATTTTCATCATGATTACACTTAGTCTTAGTTTGAGCCAACAACATCAATTTATCATATGCCTCATCGAGAGTTAAACCATAGAACTTGCACTTCACTAACTCAAAGTGAGAAGATAGCGATCACAAACTGAATCTCAACTTTTAGTGAATCTACATTGGTCATCCATGGATTACGATTAGGTTGAATGTGTGCACTCGTGACTTGTATGGTGGATTGTTAGAATACCCAAGCACTCATCATCTATTGTGAAGTCGTTTTTCTCAGAGGAATAACTTCAACCCATTTCTTGAAATACTCAATCATAGTGATAATAAAGTTGTGTCCTGTAGAGTACTTAGGAGTTATAGGTCCAATTATGTCAATTTCCCATAGTTGAAATGACCATGTAATTTGAGTGTGTGTAACTCAGTTGGTGGCATGTGTATAAAGTTTTTGTGCAGTTGACAAGTGTGACAAGTTTTTTCCTTTTACATGCAATTATTTTTCATAGAAGGTTGGTAGCATTCTAGGCATCTAATCTTAGCAATGGCGCTAGGTCCTATATGTCTTTCACATATGCCATCGTGTACCTATTGTACAACTGTATGAGCCTTTACTTTACTCAAGCATACTAATAATACATCATCATATGACCTTTAACATAATGTGTTATCAGCCATAATGATATACTATTTGGATCATTTGCATATGACATTCTTTTGAGAAGTAGTTAGGTTTTGTGAAGGTTCACTATGCATGAGATAAAACTTGATATTTTCATACCATTCATTTTGAGGACCATTGTCTATAGTTTCTATAGAATTACTTTAAGTGTTCTGCATGATGGGATGGGCACAATTTTCCATGATAAAAAGTAATTTGCTAAATACATTAGGCGTTACACTTAAGGCTAACATGGCTATGGCATCAATGAGTGTAATTTTACCTTAGAGAATGTGTTGAATGTTGAAATCTATGAACTGTTAGATGAGCATTTTGGCCATGTCACAATAAGGCAACAAGTGTTTAGCTTTGCAAGCATATACTTCGATTACTTGGTTGATCACTACTTGAGAATCACCTTTTATGATTAAATGTGTATATCTATGATCATGAGCTATCATCAATCCTCTAACTAACCCATCATATTTAGTCATATTGTTGATGCATGAAATTTAAAATGGTAAGCAAAAGGTTGGATTTCACCAAAGGGAAGTGTGATGATGAGAGTGACATTGATCCTATGTGTAGTTGAAGCTTTGTCAAAATGTCATAATCTTCAAGTATGTTGTTGATAACATTAACATGCTCATCAAAGAATTTAGGATCTATGGGTGTCTTATCTTTAATTGAAGAAGTGGTTAGCTATGCAGCTATAGCTTGACCCTTGGTTGAAGCTTTTAATACATAGTGTAGATTGAATTTGGCTATTATGGATTTTCATTGGGCTATTCGATTGCTTTCATAGATATTGGATGTGATTGCTCTTAATGTATTGTCTTTACATATGATATTAACTTGTATTGTAAAGAGGTAGTATCTTCATTTTTTAAAGGAAAAGACTAAGGCTAAGTATTTTTTTTTGACTTTAGTGTATTGAATCTCATAGGATACCAATGCATGGCTTAAGTAGTAAATATGCATATCTTCTCCATCATCTTGTTTTTGATAAAGTAAAGAAGTTATGAATGTATCAGAGATTGCAAGGTATATGAAAAATAGTCTATCTTTCTGAGGTGGGTATACAGTTGATAGCTTAGGTAACTCTTGTTTAATATTGTCAAAGGTTGCCTGACATTGATCTATCCATTCATAATGAACTCCTTTCTTAAGCAAATGTTGCATGAGTTGTAACTTAGCTGTAAGCCTTGAGGCGGCTCTCCCTTGTTTTCCATCCTAGGCTTAGACCGTAGTGAAACTCTGGTAGATTGACGAACGAATTGTAATCTACCTTGTAAACCATGTACTTCCTTAAGATTGCTAGGTCAGTTATAAATATAACTTGTCTAGATTGACATGTATTCCTAGTTCAGAAACTATAAAACCAAGCATCTTTTTGATTTTGACATCAAAGACATACTTCTTAGGATTAAGTCGAAGTTCATATTTGAGGCAACATTAGAGAACTAAGCTTAAGTCTTGTGCATGGTCACTAGCTACCTTGGATTTCATTGTGATATTGTCAACATAATCATTGAGAAGGCCTAACATGTAATCACCAAAGATATAGGTCATAGCTCTTTGGTATGTTGCATCTGTGTTCTTTAGACCAAATGGCATCATGGTATAATAAAAAGTTCTCCAAGGGGTCATGAAAGTTATATACAGCTGATATTTTGGATTGATCATAACTTGGTTGTATCCCAAGAACCTATCCATAAAGGATAGCAATGCATCATTTGCAGTTGTATCAATGAGTTGATTAATACTAGGCAAGGGAAAGTTATTCTTGAGGGTTGCTTTTTTGAGGTCACAAAAATCGATACATATGCAAATGCTCCCATTTTTCTTGGGAACTATCACTATGTTGGATACCTAGTTAGGGTAATCAATAGCTCGAATGAAACATGCTTGGTAGAGCTTCTTGATCTTATCATGAACTACTAAGGCTAAATCTAGTCTAATCTTGTGAACCTTTTGTTTAGTAGGTTTGATGCTAAGGTGTAGTATTATATTATCCTGAAGTAGGTGTGGATCAAGTCCAGACATGTCTTCATAGGAGCATGTAAAGGCTTTAACGTTGTCTTGTAGGGCCTTGGTGATGTCTTGGGCAAGTTGAGGTTTAAGTCAAGACCTTAGTTTCAGGGTTTTCTCCTCACCGTTATGGGTTGTAATAAGAATTTCCACTAAGGAATCCTCTGTGATGTCTCCAACCTCTAGCACTAGAGTTTTGACTATGTAGTTAGGCCATGCCAAGATTTTCTTGATTGAGGCTATGTGTTTGACTCACAAGCTCAAGATCTAAGTAGTCAAGGTTGATTGATCAATTGACATCACCAAAGGGTCCATTTAGGCTCACAGGCAAATCAAATTATTGCCACATCTCCGTGGTTTAATGTCAACCGAAACACATTAAATAGCATACACATGGTATATATAGATCAAACAATAGGATTAAATAACATAATAAATCATATTAGTTTTTAATCTTGGTCATTGTACCATCAAAACACGTAATAGTTTAATGTAAAGACAAAAAATGTATAAAAAATATATTTTACTGTCAAAACAGGTTATAATGACTTCGTATTGCTTGTGGTCAGCGTTTTTGGGTAGGCTAGGCAACGCGTGGGCAGTGCATTCTGGCTTGGCAACGTTTTTAAGAGTCCTGGCAGCGTATTAACAGCTTGTTCCTGGCTTAACAGCATTTCTGGGTCATTTAAGCTAGCATTTACATTAGCACAGCGTTTTTTACCCTCAGCATTTTTGGCTGAGAGATGTGGAACCTATATGCAGCGTTTTTGGCCATAATAATAACATTTTTTGTCATTTACGTAGGGATTTTCATTGGAACAGCGTTTTTAGAGCTGGCTTGGGATTTTTGACAGCGTGTGCCCAGCGTTTTTTTTATCAAACTTGATATTTTCTAGATTTCTTGGTTAGTGTTGACAGCGCCGGGAAAGAGGTTGAGAAAGCAGTGTTGGAAGGTAGCCAGGACAGCATTTTTGGCAATTTACACTATACCTGCGTAAATACCAGCATTTTCAAGGATCTCGGGGAAGCTTGGTGAGCAGCTTTTTTCATATTTATATGAGAATTTCATATTTTGACAGCGTGAATCATCAACTCTCGTTTATTTTAACCACAAATAATTGAGTATTCATTACTTTGTGGTTTTACTGTCAATTATAGGGTTTTTTATCAGGAGTAAGAGCAAAGCAGACAAAATCCGATGATCATGACGAGAAACAATGGGGTTTTTTTTTTTTTTTTTTATCAAACTTTATATTTCCAACGCTGCTTTCTCTACCTCTTTACCTTGTCCAATGCCTAGGAAATGCTGATAATGCCTGTTGAGATGCTAAACATGATTGGTTATTTTAACGACGACGTTATAGAATTTTGCACTCATGTACATGATTTGCCTATGGTTTTAATTGTTGATGAAGATTTGTTTGATAACCTTTTTGGCATACCTTTTAAAGGTGTTAAGATGGCAATTAAAGTAGGGAAAGGTTAGTGTTGTAGGGAGTCTCTCCAGGCTTGGCTAAAATCACCTCCTAGTGCGATGCTATCCTTTGAGAATTGTCCTTTGAGAATTGTGATATTGAGGAGGTGGTACCCTTTATTAAGATCTAGAGTATTTCCTATGTTGTTGTCTTAAAAAGAAAAAGAAAAGCATGAGAGTACAATAGGCTTGGACAAAGAGTAAGGTGCTTAAAGATAGAACAAGGTTTGATTGGGCCACAATTTTGGTCACAAGTCTCAGAAATAAGATCCAAAAACTTCACAAGAAGCTCAACTTTGTATCTTATTTACACTTCAAATTTTTCAATGCATATCTAAGAAGATTCACAGAGTTCTTGGTGGTTAAGTATAAGGAAAAGTGAGTAAAACGTGACATCTGCTAACTTTCCTAGCCTTAGGCTCAATACTTTGTTGATTGAATACACACCCAAGGCTTGCCCGTTGAGCATGTGGATGAGGCGTTGTCTATTACCACTAAAGACATAAGTGGTCATCGTGGATATTTCTTGGAAAACATGGGGATGGAGCTTAGAGCTATGTGGGGCTAAGCAGGAAGGATTAAAGGTGACGTGAAGAGGCTAAGGGATCTACCAGGGAATAGATGAAGTGACCAAGCATCGAAGAAAACATTACAATTTCAAGAAAACAAGCACCTAAACCCAAGTTGGGTATAAAACTTAAGAAGGCTCATCAAGTTGTGGAAGGCATGTATGTGTATTTTGGCTTATTGTTGTATTTGGTTATTTGTTTTAGATGCAATGTTTATTGATTTTTTATTTGGTTGTAATATTGTCTACAAAGGATTAAAAAGAATTAGCAGCCAAGGTTGCAGTAGAGGAAGAACAACAGCGTAAGGAGGAAGAGGAGAGGATGGCCAAGGAAGCCCATGATGTTTTAGACTCTATTTTCATAAATGATCTTCCTCTTGAAGGTGATTCCCTAATGGACATTCCTCATGATCTTCCTAGTAAGTGTTGAAGGCTTTGCTTCATCATTTTGAGATTTTTATATTATTTTAATTTTAATTTTATTATTGTTGTAGACATAGATGACATTGGTTATCATTGCTATTACAGGAAACAAGGATTCTATGGAAACATCTACATTCCAATATAAGCCTTAGACAGAAGCACCAAACAAGATAGAATTTATGAAAGGGATGATGGATGACATGGTTGACAAACTTCAATAGTTGAATCTAGGTGTTGGTAAGGAATGTTATGATTGTTTTTAGTTATGTGACAGTCTCCAAGATTTGATGGTATCCTATGGAGAACATTGAGTTTGATAGGCTTCTAGTTTTACCACTTGATTATGAAAATGTGCCTAGAGATTATACAAAGGAATTGTAAAGTGTGCTGCATCATGTGTAGAGTCTTTCTAGAAAGCTTAGCGATCCAATGAGTTTTTATGAAAACACATCGTGGCATTGGAGAAACAAAACAAGGAGCTATCTGATGAGAATAGGAGCATCAAAGATTGAAAGGATTTTATAGAAGCTCCTGTGGCCAACAAGGATTCTTTGAGGACCAAGGAAATAGAATGGTCTAGATATTGACCAATTGTACAAGGGAGGGTCGTTGCTGTTAGGAGCAACCTTGAAAAAGATGTAAAAATAGAAATGATGGTACATAAGACACAGGAATGGAGAGACTACTATGCTTACATGTTGGAGTGGAACAAAGGATAGAAGGCTCATAAGAGATAGTATAAGGAGGAGAAGGAGAGCTACCAAAAATCATGGCATGAGGAGGCTTTTGAAAGACATGCACATGAGTTGTTTGTGCTACGTATTGATGCTAAGTGAGCTTTCAAATGTTTTAGGGAGTCAGTAGTTGTTCTTGAGTTTCCCACACTTCCAATTGTGACCGCATCTAGGGAGACATCTATAGGTACCTTTTCTCATGCTCCTCTTGAGTGGATAGATGTGAAGAAGGGGAAGGTTCTTGTAGGAGTGGATTTGGGTGACATTTACTAAGCTAATATGAGTAACAAGGAGATTTTTTGTAGGCTTGAGACTGGCCTCCCAAAGTTCACTCTTGAAGATATTGCTCATAAATCTCCTTAGGTTTGTAAACTTTGTTTTATGTTATGGCTATTTTATTGTTTCATTTGGCTATGTTGGTGGTTGATATGGTTACTAATGGTTGTATGTTTTATTGCTCATGAGCCCTAGGTGATGATGCTGGTGATCTTGGTGATGTTCTTCCTCCTACAACCTAGTGAGGCTATTAATTATGATGATAATGTCCTGTTATTTTTTATATGGTATGGCCATTGGTTTTTATTATCTTGTTAGCATTTATGGTTTTTGAGACTACGCATTGTTTATTGTTTGTTACACTATGTTACTATGGCTATTGATGTGGACTACCTAGTTATATTTGGCCTTTTGATGTTACATTTCAGTTTTATATTTCATGCTACTTCTTGGCTATGGTTTTTAGTTTTGATTTTATGTTTTATGTTTTTTTATGTAAAATAGTAAATATATGAAATAAATAAAAATAAAATTGAAAAAAATAAGATAATAAAGTAAAAATTGAAAACATAACATAACAAAGTAAAAACTATAAAACCATGCTTAACAATAAAAGTAAAAGTATTAAATAATATAATAATGTAAAAAGGCCATAATGTATGTACAGGGAAGAGATCGATAACATGTTGATCACTTAATTGTTTCTTCAACTTCAATAGATTTAAAAACTAGTAAAACTTTTCATGTACAATTTTGTACACTCTATTCTCTTTGTTGATGATGCCAAATGGGAGTTCATTCCAAGGCTCTTTCAAGGAATTAGTGTTATTGGTTTCACCTTTGTTGGGTTCATTATGGTTACTAGTTTTATCATTGGCCATGAGAGTTTCCTCTTAGAACTCCACCTATGATCCTTGTTCAATGTCAACATTATTGATAGATAAGGGGACTATGTTTTCTCCATAGATGATGATTTCGCCTCTCTCATAAGGTAGATGAATTTTTTGATATATTGGTGATGAAACTACTCGTAACTTAGGCAACTTGGTCATCTTAGAATCAAGTTGAAGCCAGGTATTTTTTTCAACTACTAGGAAGTCACTGATGCAGGAAACTATTTCTTGGCTACAAGGTCTAATGAAATGGACCCTCTTACTACTACCTGTGATCTATTAAAGAATCTAAGTACTGAAGTTAAGGTGTGTCAAATGTTTTTGACTAAGCCTAACCATTTAATAATGGGTAATGAGATGATGTTCATCACTGCTCCATCATCCACATGGACACGATGCATCTTGTATTAGTCAACTCTTATGGTGATGAAAAGAGGAGCATGCAACACTTCATCACTTTACAGGTTAGTTTTAACCTCACTAGTGTGAAACATCAAAGTGGTTTGTTTTAGTTCTTCCTTGAGTGGAGGTAGCATGATGACAGAGTGGATGGATTCCTCATTGGTAGGCATGTCTTCACTCATAGGGATAGACATCAACATTTTGACAAGTGCTTCATGATGAGTGGGGGAAGTTATAACCAAGTTGTAAAAGCTTAGTGAAGTATTTTTCTATTTTAGTGAAGGCTTTACTTGTTCCATGGCAGTGAGGAAGTCATTGTCATTTATATGTGATTTTTTTATTTTGGTGGCCTTGACTTCCTCCATTTTGCCAATAGTTTTAACCTCATGTTTAAGCATGTGTTTCTTTAGCCCCTTACTTTTCTCTTGTTTATGACTCTCTTTAAGCTAGCTAGTTGACGTGGTTTGAGTAGTAGGATTCATGGGTATGACTAAGATTGGGATAGGCTTCGGTGGATGTACTTCCTTCCAAACTTTTTGTTGGACACTCTTATTTGTGTTAGGCTTAGGTCTTGATGGTTTTTGTTATTTAGGTGATGATTTCTTGTTGGTTGATGAGGGTGATGTTGATGTATTACCATCATGGATTAACACTGGTCAACATTTATTACAAACTTATTGATGGAAGGTGAAGGAACTCTAATGATGAATGGTTCTTTGAGAGCTGTAGGTGGTGGTACCCTTATGGCGAAAGTGCTCTTGCACTTAATGAAGTTGAGGCTTGGTCATTATGAGGGGGTACTTAACTACAAACAACTCCATAGTAAGTTTAGGCTTATCGGGAATGTTAAATGTGGCTATTGTTAGGAGTCATTGCTAGCTTTGAGAGGGGTCCTTGTATACTTGCATTGGTTGGTTCTGAGGCCTCATAGGATTAGACACATTTAGTACAAATTCTCCACTATTGATCATCTTTTGAAGATCATGTTTCAAGGCCAAGCAAAAATCGGTATTGTGATCAAGGAGTTGGTGATCATGGTAGAATCTATCAAGTCAAAAGTATTTAGGCATCTATGGAACATACTTGGTAGCTATGGTTAGATCCTTAGTGATCTTGCAAAGACAATCATGTCTTTTGTGAGCATTCTCAAATAGTTACTTCTTTTGAATGCAGCTAATTTTAAGCAACTAATTAAGTAACTTGAATAGTTTCATAGGTAATTTTGTATACTTAGATTGGTCCTTACACTCAAAGTTTGGTTTTGAGGAATTAGATGCACTAGAAGTGCCTAAAGTTGATGGTTGGGATGAGATAGTAGTGGCTTTGTGTTGTGATGTCTTTTTCTCCTTTATCAGTTTTGCATCCTTGGCTATAGTGGCTATAGGTACATGTGCTTGTTTACCCTTGTCCCTATCCCTCTTTGTATGTTGATTCTTATAGGCTATGTAAGCTAGGTCATTACTGGCTTCTACAACATCCTTTATGTTTTTAAATTGAGAAAAGGCTTGACTAAATGATCGAGGATCTAGGTAATAAAGTTTTGAGTTGATGAAATCATTGACTGCTCCCTTGAATATAACCAAAAGATGAGTTTGAAAGATGGATTCAAGAATTTCATTAAGGATTGCATTTCATCCCAGAATAAACTTCTATACTAGTTCGAGAGACCCTTGTCTCACCTTCATGAGCTGGTCTAAGGTTGTATTGGGCTTCAAGTTATGTTTGAAGCAATTTATGAATTGAGTAATCAAGTCATCAAGGGAGAAGATAGAACCTCTCAGTAACATGTAGTACTAGTCTAGAGCTTTTCTCGATAAGAACATAGGAAAGATTCATAATACAGTGTAAGGCCAACTTGCAGTAGAAGTTATTCCAAATAGAAGTGGATGAGGTATGCATTGGAATCACCTTCATCATTGTACTTGGTGAAGTGTGGAATAAGGATGCTTGCAGGTAGTGTTATTTATGGTACAGTAGAACATCCTGGTAGAAGTTCATGACTTTTACCATTTGCGTGGTACTAGCTTTGAGCTTTCACAACTCCTCAGTAAGGTTTTGGATTATCTAGAAGATTTGATTTAGGCATTGTGGTGCTCCTAAGGGTTGCACTAATTGTTGAACAATTTGTGACTATGAGATAGGCAATGGTATAAACTGATACATGTGGATTAAACATAGAAAATGATGTTTGCATAGGAACATGAACATGGAGAACAAACTGAGTATTAGAGAAAAATGGGCTACGTAAAACATGGTATTTAAGGTACCAATAAGAAAGCTACTAAGACTATAAAGGGTTGTGATACAGAAGGGATTACTAGTGAAGGTTGGGATACTATAGTAAAGGTTGTTGATGTGAACATGGAAGCAAATAGGAAATCTAGTTAAGATGCTTGATTCAAGGAGGTTATAAGAGGTGCTTGGTTTATCACTAAGGTGAAGTGTACGAGGTTATTCATGGATACCTTAGGAATAGATTGTTGTTAAGGATCCCCTAATTAAGCATCAATTTAAAAATAAGCTTCAAACTTGTCCTAGTCCTCTTAATCCTGTTCTAAACTGGCTTCCTCACTCACTTTGACTTTGTCATCTACATCTACCAATTGTGCTAACATATGCATATAAAATTCTAAGAGTTTAATGTGGTCATAAGGAGAGGGAATATGCTCTTTTCTATTCCTCTAAATCAACTTGTATTGATGCCTAGAGTCTAAATTTTTGCATGGGATGTTTAAACCAGCCTAGATTTTTACATAGATGAAATTATAATGTTCTTCAATAATATCAGCATGTGCTAGGTTGCATTCTAGATGCCTAAGGGACTGCCTACGCTCCACTATGGCTTAGTTCTTTGGGTCATAAATATGAGCAACTTCCTAGTTGGAGGCCATATTAACAATGCTATGCAGTAGGATGGTTGACACGAAAGGCATAAACAATGCAAAACTAAGGTATTGTGCAACAATAGTATGGGCTTTGATAGCATAAATGAAGAAATCATTGCAATGTAAATGTAAATTCACAATGTGCAGTATAACGATGTTGCAACATAAGTGTAAATTGGATTATGTAAATTCCAAAAATACTAATGCATAAATATGAATAATGCTAGAGTGTAAGTATAAATTGAGAAAATTTCAACTACAAAAAATGTAGATGTAAAAAGGGCTTTGTAAATGACAAAAATAAATTGATTTCAATGTACTCAGTGTAGCATTTTTAAGGTAATGTTGGTATTTTGGAGGAAAACAAGGATGAAAACTAAGAATTCAAGAGGCTTAGGGTAAGTGTATTTGCAGGAATTTCACTTCATGAGGAATGTTTAAGGCCAAGAGAAAACTACTGGTATAGGAAGACCAGAAACAAAAATGTTGATACCCAAAATTATTCAAGAATAACTCACATACATTGAACATGCTAGAATAGATTGGTAAAAATAGTTAAACAATGGTTGTGTTTGGATTTAGGCAAAGAAAGTAGGGGAAGGCCTTTCTTCTAGCACTAGAAAATTGTAACGACAAAAAATTTTGGTGCTAGAAACTAAATATCTCTATATGGAATGGTTTTTCTACAAGATCCATGTAACTTAAAAGGATCTATGGTGCCTTAGGTGGTCTTGTCGATCACCTAAGGACTTAATATGTCTGTAACTGAGATGAAAACAAGTAAAAATGAGTGATAACATGTCAATAATAGATCCAACATTGGATACGTGAGCAAATTGAGAGAAAATGTAGAAAATAAGAGAAAAGGTGGCTAAAACACTACAAATCCTATATTAATCTAAAGGAAAAAAAATACAAATTTAGAGAGTATAGGTCAAAAAGCATCTATCCCTTTCAAAGTGTGAAACTATGAATGTTCTAAAAATCTTTATGAAAGTGTTGTTGGAGATTTGGTGCATAGGTGGGTAGGGTGTGTTTCATGGACATCCTATGCATGCTTGACTTGCTCGATCTATGTGAAAATGGAATTGCTACAAGCTCTCAATGATCTTGATGATCAATGTTGGGGAATGGCTTTTAGACTCTTAGGTTTCTCTCTATTGAAAAAGTCTTATGTTTAAAAGAGTTTTTTGAAGATTCAAAAGTCCCTCAAAATGGCATTGGCTCTTGCTTAAATAGGTCATGATTTGTTGTTTCTATGTTAACTTAGTTTGGGCAAGTTTCCCAACATTTTCAACATTTACGCTAGTCAAAAACTGTAGCCTTTTTTACAATTAAGATGGAGTTGAAAAGTGCAGCATTTTTGACATTTCACACTAGAATTGGCATTGTTTTTGATAATATGAGCTCAATTATGTTGGTATGGTGTAATCTGCAACATTTTTTGACATTTCGTGCTATGAATTATACTTCACATGCTAAGAATACTTTGGGATTTTTGGTAAATCAAGGTTACAAAATAGATTTTTTTGAAGAGAAATTGAATCTAATCAAAATTACATCAATAATTATAAAGAAGGGGCTTAAGTTTTGTCCTTTGGCCATAAGGCATTCTTGTCTACAACTAAAATTTTCTTTGAGATGTTTCAAGCATAAAGTTAGAGATACACATAGCATAAACTTAGAAGATACGAAATCTGATTTTTACCATGTTTCAACCATGCAAAATTATGTAAACAATAGTGTTTAGTATTGTTAGTATTAGTTTTGGAGTCTATAGTTTAACTTTTAACATTTTTTGTTATGAAAATCATTTACAAGTAATGGTACATTCTTCAACATTTTTAGCTTTTGGTAATGAAAATAAACTATGTAATCCATGTTTCTAGTACTAAAAATCATCCTCTCATGGTTTGGTAGAGATTAATTCATGAGATACATTTCCATGGTTACTTCTATTATACTGGTTAATGAGTTTGCTGCATTGCAACAATTTTATTTATTTATTTTAGTTGTTACTTCCTTGCAACATGATTCATCTATGCACTCAAGAGCTATGTTGGCATTTTTTTAATCATGTCATATTAGCTACAAGTTGACCAACACCTTTCAAAATTGAATTCATCAAGATTTAAGAATTCAACATTAAATTCATAAATAAAAATTCATTATAGTGATGTTTCAGCTAGACAAATTTAACCAAATAGCTTGAATTTCTTTGTTAAAACTTTAATCATGCTAGATTAAATATCATTGATTTTGAAAAATGTGAAGAAAAATTACAAATATTTTCAACTATGTCATATCAATTGATAAAATCCTTTTGTCATGCAGTTACCATATTGTATCTACGATATCATAGCCTTCATATATCATCGTACATGCGATGTAGTGGGTCTTGGTCATGCCTATAAATACTAGCCCACCATCATGTTGAAATAAGAACTTTGGCTAACACTTAGTAGAATTTTTGTAGTTTGGTTTTGTAACTTGGAGTTAAAGTTAAAGTGAATGCCCACAGTGTGGTGAACAATAGTTGTACAGAATCTTTATTCAAGTGAATTATTCTTGGATGCAATTTTTGAATAGAAATAAAGATTGACATTGTTTTTCATCATTACAGCATCTCACTTAGCTTAATTTTTACTTTTCATATGCCTGCTTTCATTCAATTATTTATATTTTCTAACTACTTTACTTTTCCAATGTCTCTTAGTAAGGCAAAATAAGTACAATTGATTTCGAGTGGAAAGTGTAATTGTTTGCTAACCTAGTAATGACTTCACTTAATTCACTTAGTAGTGAAATCACTTGGTAATCCTAGTAACAATAACATCAGCCTAGGACATATATGGTAAACCAGGAATAGATACTTATTGCCATAGGCTAGAATAGATTTACATTTCTATCACACTTTAACTTAGAATCTACAATCATTTTTACTATGTTGGCACTTAACATAATTCAAGCCAAACATCAACATATCATATACCTTACTAATAGTTAAATAATACGGTTTGCACCTCGCTAACTCTAAGTGAGAAGAAAACAATCATGAACTAAACATCAACTACTAGTATACATACATTTTCCATTCATAGATTATAATTAGGTCATACATGAACACTCGTGACTTGTATGATCAAGTGTTGGAATACCCAACTGCTTATAATTGGTGTCGTTGTTGGGGATGTTTCAATTTTTGCTAGTTAGTTGATTTTACAAAGTTCATTGTATCAAGTGTCACAAAGTATATTTTTCACACTTAGAATAATTTATTTTTCAAAAAGTACACACCTAAGCGTTAAACACTTAACATGGCTTCTACATCTAAGGAAAAATCTTCAGCTACTATTGAATTTAATGAAAGTCATGAAAAGGATTATAATGAAGAAGATTGAAATACAACGATGCAAACAAAGATTTCCTATGTTCATACTGATTCCTATTATTCTAATTTTACATTCATTTTTCACCAGGATGAATAACGTAAAAGGAGAGATCTACATAAAAACATTGTCTTGCCACCAAAATGTTTAGCACCATCAATGCTTTAATTAGCCATTATAAGGCCAAACCTTGATCATGTGCAAGAATGCTATTGAGTCACCAAAAATATGACAAGACCATACTAGCCAATGAAGGCTCAAGCAAGAAGGGATGCCATCATGAAGGTAAGGTATGAATAAGATAAAGGGGAAAAGGCACCATAGATAGCTGTCCTATAAGAAAAGGAACATGTTGTATTTCAATTTGAGAAATTCTACTTGACTTATGGGTCTCATTCTCAAATACTAATCACTCACATTGAAGATTCCATTAATATAAAATTGCATTTAGCTTTTATAAAAACCCCTGGAAAAAATAAAGAAGACTCCAAACTTAGGAGGAACTCAAGGCCTAAGACCTCCACTAAATCTAGAGGAGACGAATCAATGAGTCACTAAAAGAGAATCAACCAACATCATTTTTCAACTCTTGCATCTTCTTCCTCACATTTTTCTACAGATTTTGGCAAGGGAAAATGAAGACTAAGGGATTACGATGAAGAAAGAAGAAGAGACCATGAGAGACATGCATATAGAAGAAGACATCCTGACAAAAGGAAAATAACCATGATTAAAGAAGAGAAAGGGTTAGACATGGACAAAGAGAGCATCATAAGCATCAGAGGGGTGATCACTACAATAGAGCCTATGAATCCAAAGACTAGGAAGAACCCCTACTATCCACTCACAACATAATTAACATTAGGAAAGTAGTGTACATTCCTACTAGGCATGTAGGGGATAGTCGTATCAAGAGACTAGACATGAATAAAAATGTAAAATTCAAAGGTGGATACAATGCAGATCCATAACACTATCTCTAGGCCTTTTACAATGCTTGTACCCTACAAAATATTAAAATGATTGGCAAAAATTGAAGTCGTTTCCTAGGACACTCATAAAGAAAGCAAAGAGCTAGTACAAATCCTTAGAATTGGAATCAATTTGAAGATGAAGTACCATGCTGGAACTCTTCAATGACAAATATCAAACCTATTTTAGAGTGTTAAATTTGAGAAAATAGATCCAAGAATGGAAACAAGGGACACATA
This sequence comes from Gnetum montanum, assembly GCA_015680685.1. Classification (NCBI taxonomy): domain Eukaryota; kingdom Viridiplantae; phylum Streptophyta; class Gnetopsida; order Gnetales; family Gnetaceae; genus Gnetum; species Gnetum montanum. The sequence goes on along the minus strand of MNCI01008086.1, from coordinate 936,138 downwards.
AATCCCTTGATGTAGCAATGGGTAGGTATTATTCTCTACTACATAGGTGCCTAGGCCATGGATTCTCTCAAAGGGAACAACTTCGACATATTATTGATGGAATAAGAAACAAGATAAGAGAAATCCTTGAGGTATGTGCTTAGGGTAAATTATTCAAAATGATAGCTCATCGGATTGAAAGACTCATAGACCAAGTGATGAAGAAGAAGGAGAGTTAAAGAAAAGAGAATAAACAAAAGAATACAATAGAGATACAACAATAAGAAAGATGGATACAAGGATATGTGACTCACAAGGAGAAGAAACCTTAGAAGATATGATCTAATGAAAGCCTCTACCAATTTAGAAATCAATCAATGATATTGCAATAAAGGTAGAGAAAATATGGGATTTTGTAGGTGAAAATTTTGCTAAAGCCCTAAAGATAGTAAAAGAAAAGATTGAACAAACCTTAAGCAAAAGTAAAGATAAAAAGAAAAGAAGAGACAATAGATGTAAAAGCTACAAGCACAAAGGAAAGTTTGTTGGAGTAGAGGAAATAATAAACTCCAATTCAAAAGATGACAAAGGATGTAAAGTTTTCTAATATGAACATCCTAAGGGATGTTGCCCTATTATGGTCCACTTACAAGAATTCGGGACATACGTACTCAATCCAAAGTTTGTCAAGAAACAAATACCTAGATGATTACCTCATCCACAAGGTAACTTCTACCACACCAACTAATAATCATATTATCCAAGCGGGCCTTATCCTCAACCATAAGAGCAATACCAATAGTAGTGGCAACAACCACATATATGGGGAATGTTACCACCAAGGAAATAGTATCCATACACATAATGTGAATCCTATGAATACTACATCTAATGTCCAATCTCTCCTAGAAACACTTATATCCATGCTTACTCTCCATACTATTCACTAGAGTACTATAGATCCACTACCTCATGCATGGATCTGAATTCTAACACACCCCAACTAGCAACTAATTCCTCATTTAAAGCTTCCAATACATTACTATCAAAACCACCACCAGTCATGCAGGGAGAACTACCAACATAGCCATAGTAGAAAAGTTCTACTAGGATAGTAAGTATACATAGAGAGGATCATACTAACAACATTAAAGGTAAATCTAGAAAACATTCTTTCTTCACGATAAGTCCAAAAAAGGGTAGTAGAGTAACAACTTCATCCAATCAAGTTTCTTCTATGATAAATCCTCCTACAATCACCAAACTTCCACAACAACCAAATAAAAAACATACAATTTCCATCCTAATTGATATAATGTCAAAATGGATAAAAGCAAGAAATATTTCTAAGAAAAGAATAGATTCTAGAAATCCTCTGATTTATTTACAAATTTCTAGAAATTCATCATGCAAAGCTATACTAAACTTAGGTTCTAGAGTTAGCTTAATATCTCAAAAAACATATAAGGCATGGAACCTACCACCATTAAAGAAGTGCAACATAAGACTAGAGCTTTAAGATTAATCAGTTATCATTCCTTTGGAACAGATAGAAGATGTAGTGACCACCATCAATGGGTGGTCCTATCTAGTAGATTTTCTAGGGATTGATGTAAAGAATCATGAAAGGGACTTTCCTATCATTATGGAGATAGCATGGTTTAATACAATTGATGCTAAGTTAGGGAAGAGAGACTTGTTTTTGGAAATTTCCAAGGAAGATAAGCATGGAGTGATATAGACACAAAGAATTCCATGCATCACTTACAACGAAGAAGGATGTAGTTGCAAATTAAAGGTTCAAAATATCAACACAATCCTTACATCAACCCATAACAAATTTGAAAAACAAGTGTGTATGCAAAAAGAAACAATAACCACTAAACCAAAAGATACCTAGTGGTTAAGAAATGAGAACATAAAATTGTCTAAAATATGCATGGAAACATCTAACCCACTTATCAACTCCTACCCCAAAAAATGATCCAAATCAAGAACTTACAAGAAGATATCCTAAGCCATGACCATACACCAACAATAAGTAGTAAACATGGATACTCAAAATATAAAATTAAGAATGAACAAAAAAAGATATCTAGACCATCTAAAATAAGAATATCATCTAGTTTGATGAACCGTATTTTACTTGGCTCTGATATTGGAGCACTGATATTAGCGCTATGATATCAGAGCCCTAATATCGGATACTCGATATTAGGGCCCAAGAAGCGATGTTAGATATCCAATATCGTAGGGTGTGTGTTGGCCTATAAATATAGCACTTGGACACAAGGTTTGGACATTAGTTTTTGTCATAGCATAGCAGAGCTCTTGCAATTTTTTTTCTCTAGAGTTAGATATTTTCGAAAGTGCTTGTAGCAGGAGTTATTGAGTGTATAGATTTTTCTTCAAGCACTGTTGTACCTAAGCAAATAAGTATGTGTGGCAATAAAGATGAGCTTCTAGATCAAACCTTGTAGCACCTTGGCTAGATTAAATATTTTATTCATGCATTTAATGTTTTGTGAAATTTCATTTAATATTGCCAAGTAATTAAGCTAAAGTAAGCTAGTTAGATTAAATAGTAGTTAATTAAGCACATAAGTACGACCACTTTGAGCATTTGCATGACACTTGGTAATCCCAAAAACACTTAACATTTAATAACCTAGAAGCATTATACATGTTTAGGATGTGCACAGAAAGTGGGACTAGATACTTATGTTAGGATAGTTAGTTATTAATTAGAAATTAGATTAGTTAAATTGGTTCATAAATTAAGTTTCAACTTCTTGTTAATAAAAGATAAATAAAATATAAAATAATAAATATCATGTGCCTCAATTACATTAACCATGCAACTAAGCTCCACAAGTGTAGTTGGAAAGACAACAATCATCACGATTAGATTTCATGTCCTAGAACCAATATACTTAGGAACTTAAGGTTTGAAAAATTTGACCAAATCACACATGAACACTTATGATTCCTATGGCTGGACATAGGGGTACCTTGTCACTCATCATTGGCACCATTGCTGGGGCCTTTTGTTTGTTATGTGCACTATCTAGGAGTTAGTGAAAAATTATTCAAGATCATTGAAACAAACCCTAAAGACATATCATACATGAAAATAAATACAATAATTTTAAGAAAACACACTGCATTTCTTCTCTTCTAATACAAGATGTCTTCTTCTCATAGGAGTGATTCTCCATCCAAGTCTAATAGAGTAAATCAACAGGTGCCCCAACAATATAGAGTGGTATATGCTCATCATGATGAGTATGTACCCAATTTCACCTTTTTCCTACACTAGGATGAACTACTACAATGGCAAGACATGGAAGGAAACGTTGCATTGCCACTCGATCGATCCATTCTTGTGATGCTCCAACAAACTCTTATGCGGTTGGGCATTCAGGCACTTCATGTTGAGTATGTCATATAGAATAGTCACACTAGGGATTATCATCCCACTATTGCACAATGTTCAAGGGATTGACAAATAGAGAAACACTACAAGTTTGCAAAGGGGAAGTGGTCCAATGATTTCCCATTCCTGATGAACCAAAGAGATGGTGGAGAACCATTCTCTAGGGGTTTTCCATTCAAAGAGACTCCTCTCTTTGATTTTGATGAAGGAGGTTAAAACTAGAACTTGAAATCCATGATCCATAATCCTAGTTCTAGCAAGAATGGATCCCATAACAAAGGGGGATCCAAGAAGGAAATTCATTGTAGGGATGCAAGCAAGTAAAAAGATCGTGGCTACAACCATCAAAGAGAGGGTAATAGGCACTGTGATGGTGCTAGTCCTTCTTCCTCTTCACTTTCATTATCATCTTCTTCCTATTCTAGCTCTAAATGCAACTGCAAGAGACATGATCATAATGGAGATGATCGATGGGACTAAGATGATCATAGGGACCGTTGGGCAAGTTAAGACCTGAGGTGTTGTCATTCAAGAGGCCCATAGCCATGAATGAAGGGGTAGATAGGGGATCGTAGGCACCAAAATCATGGCTACGATGAGCCTTTGCTAGCTACTCAAAGCATGCTAAACATTGCAAAGGCAGTGAGAATTCCGACAAGCCACGTAAAGGATACTTGAATCAAGAGGCTAGACATGAATAATATCCCTTAGTTTGAAGAGGGATATAACTAGATCTGTAAAATCATCTTTCATCTTTTCACAATGTGTGTGCCTTGTAAAATATAGAAAATAACTAACAAAAGCTTAAGTTGTTTCCCAAGAAACTCATTAAAGAATTAGAAAGCTAGTACTAGTTCTTAGAATTAGAATCCATCAGACAGTGGAGTACAATGCTTGAACTGTTCAATGAAAAATATTTGATGTACTCTTGAGTGTCCAACTTGAGGAGGAAAATCCAAAGATGAAAACAAGGGACACATGAACCCTTGGATGCTATCATGGGTCCATACTATCCTCTATTACATAGATGTCCTAGTCATGATTATTCTCAATAGGATTAACTTCACCATATCATAGATGGGCTTTGATCAGAAATGAGGAGAGCTCTTATAGTCTATGCCCAATGGTGTTTGTTAGAGTTAAGAGCCCAATAGATCCAAAGGCTGATCAAGCAGGTGGAAAAAGAAAAAGGAGAGTTAAGAAAACACGAAAGTGTAGAAGAATACAACCAAGATCCTTCCATTTGCAAGAGGGAGGTTTGATTTTATGATAGTGAGGAGGAATCATCACTTGATGAGGTGGTGAATCAAAAAACCTTATTGATTCAAAAATTTACCTCTAAAATTTTGGCTAATGTAGACTAGTTATGGGACTCTATGCATAGTAGATTTCAAGCTATCTTGAAAATTTCTGAAAAGTCCAAAGAATAAAGTAGTGATCATAACTACAAGAGGAGAAAAAAATTTGAATGTGCCAATCAAAGGGGTAGTTGCAAGATTGCTATAATAGAGGAATTTGTGGAAACTAAATCAAATAATGATGGTGGGTGTGACATCTGCTAATATGAACATCCTACAGGATGTTGCCCCATTGTATCACAATTACAGGAGTTTGGGATGTATGCTTTGAATCCACAACTAGCAAAAAGTCATGCACCTAGAAGGTTGCCTTATCCTTAAGAAAATCCTAGGTAGTTCCATCAGCAATAATAATACTATCCAAGTGGAGCCCCACCGCAACCGTACGAGTAGTATCAATAGTGGTAGTAATCACAGTCATGGGTGCTGCCATTGCTAAGGCAACAATACCCTTATTGATAACTAGATTTATATGGGTATTACATTCAGCAACCTGTATCTCCATGTGACTCTTCTAGTCACATTTCTCCTTTCCAACATCACTAATACCCTCCTGAATACTATCAAACTCATTCTCCACATCTAAGAAGGGATACTACTTTTTATCCTTATCTTTTTCCTATTCCTACATCTATTCCTCTATCCTCAACATAGCTATCTCCTACTCCATTTATACAAGGTGAACTTCCAGCCCAACCACAACAACGTAATGCTACTAGGGCTGTCAATCTACAACTGGTTCATCAACTGAGTGGTTCAGATACTAGATAACGAAAAAGACCCTTTTTCTAACCCAACAGCCCACCTAAACCCTTACATACACCTGCAATTGGCAACCCTACTTCCCCATCTTCCTCTGCATCTAATCCCTTCAAGTCCCCTTCAAACCAAATACAACCCAAAATCTATATTGTTATGCTTACTCATGTCGTATCTAATTGGATTTGGATTGGCAACTTTCCTAGAAAATTAGCTGATCTTGAGAGTCCTCTTATTTATTTACAAAGTGTTGGAAATGAACCATGTAAAGCTCTTCTTGATTCAAGTTCCAATATGAACTTTATTTCTCATGAGATGTATACTACCTAGAACCTACTACCTCTCAAGAAGAGCAATATCTGATTGAAATTAGTAGACCACTTCATTACTTTTCGATTGGGGCTGATAGAAGACATTGTGACCATTGTTTGTGGGCGGTCTTATCATGTTGATTTCCTAGTAATCAAGGTTAAGAACTATAAAGGGGACTTCCCAATCATTATGGTAAGGGCATGGCTAAGAATTTTTGAAGCAAGAATGGGCATCAAAGATCTTTCCCTAGAGATATCTAAGAAAAATGCATTTGGAAAGATCTAGAAGAAGCAAGTTCCCTACATCATGCACAACGATACAGGGTGCAATGGCATGTATAAACTCTGGTCCATGAAATGACCATCTATTTCTACATGTAGGTAGTGTGCACCTAAAGCAGATATTCAAAGGTTTTTGTACATAGTAGCTACAAAAGAAGAGGACACCTAGTGGCTGATTGCTAATCTTGAAAGTAGCATAATGTGCATGGAACCTACTAAGAGCCTAATATGCGCTTATGTTTTAGGCATGGATGAACTGGAGTAAGTTCATCACCAACTCTTTGATAATGCAAATGATAATACCTATTGGGGAGAGTTGGAAATTCCTAAAAATTTTAAGCAAGAGCCCTTTGAGTAAAAAAATCTACTTGTCAATATGCAATATGCATTCTTGAAAAATGGGAAGCTAGTAATAATCAATGCAACTCTTGCTCTAGAATAGAAGTAGATGCTATTGAATGTGGTTGATAAATGGTCAATAGCCTTTACTTGGTCATATCCTGAACTCATAGGGATTGATCCTAAGATATGCAAGCATCATATCTACATTGACTTGGCCATGAAGCCAAAGAGGTGATTGAACCCCAAATTGAAGTAGATCATTCAAGAGGAAATTAAACAACTTCTCAATGTGGGATTTATTTATCCCATTGCGAGTAGTAAGGGGGTCAGTCCACTCATGATATTACCAAAGAAATGTGACAAGTGGCAGGTTTGCCTTACTTTTTAGCTATTGAATATGACAACATTCAAGGATCATTTTCCATTGCCATTTGTTGATCAGGTGTTGGACACCATATCTAGGCATTGCTATTACAGTTTTCTAGATGGTTATAGTGGCTATAACCAAATCCAGATTATACTAGAAGACTAGCCCAAAATAACATTCATGAGTCCCTGGGGGACCTTTGCATATTGCAAGATGCCTTTTGGTTTATGCAATGCTCCTACTATTTTCCAATTGATGGTCTTTAGCATCTTTTAGCAGCAAATTAGTAACAAAGTGGAAGTCTTTATTGATGACTTCTCCATTTATGGAGCTACATTTGAGTAAGTCTTGGACCACCTTAAGCAAGTACTAAAAAGATCTGTGAAAACAAACTTGTAGCTCAATTGGCAAAAGAGCCATCTTATGGTCTAAGAAGGCATTGTATTGGGGCATAGAATCTCACAAGCAAGGATTAAGGTTAACCCTGAAAAAATAAGGGTCACCCAAGGACTTACCCATCAACCAAAAACTATAAAAGATGTCTGGTCATTCCTTGGATACACTAGCTACTACTGACGATTCATAGACAATTCCTCTAAGATTATAAAACTGCTAGTTAAGCTAACAAAGAAAGATACTTCATTTTTTTGGACCAAGAACTATGAAAAAGCATTTCAACAACTAAAGAAGAAACTTGAAGAAACTCTGATTCTACACGCACCTCATTGGTCTAGACCATTTCATATTATGAAAAATGCATCAAACTATGCCTTGGGGGCTATGGTTATGTAGTTGGATGATAGAAACATCTATATTACATCCATTGTGAGGGCCAAAGCATTGTGGGTGCACAACTAAAGTATACCACCACAGAAAAAGAATTGATGGAAACTATGTTTACTCTAGAGAAGTTCAGGTACTATGTGCTTAGATAGTGCACACTAACCACTGTGCGGTTCACTTCTTGAGGAATAATCCAATGGTAAGTCCCTGTGTCATACGATGACTAGTGATCTTGTAGGAATTCAATTTTACAATGGTAGATCAAAAGGGAACTAAGAATGTGGTTGTTGATCACTTGTCTCGATTGTGATGGGACAACAAAGAGGAGGAAAGCTTACTATCTAATTTGTTTCCTGATGAACTCCTCTTTGTTGGGGCTATAATTGAACAATTGCCCACTAAGCCTAAATGGTATGATGGGATTCTCACTTATCTTCTCACTCAAGAGATGCCACAAGGGTTGGACCATAAAAAAAAATAGTTTTTTCATTAAGTGAAACACTTCATGGAGATCAACAGACATCTCTATAAGGTATGCACCAATGGCCTAGTTCATTGGTGTGTCCTTGATGTTGATCAACTATGCATTCTCTAGGATGCTCATGAGGGTCCTTGTGGGAGCCACTATGCTAAGAGATGCACAACCATTAAAATCCTGATGGTAGGGTATTCTTGGCCAAAAAGTTTCAGGGATGCTCACCAATTTTTCCACTTTTGTAAATGCTTCCAATGAGATGGTGGAATGATTACTCAAATGGAGGAACCTCAATAGTAGATTTAACCACTAAAACCATTCAACATCTATGACATTAGCTTTATGGGTTCCATCACATCCATGTTAAATGGAAAGGTGTACATCATAGTCGCTATTGACTATTGTATGAAATGGGTAGAAGTAGTACCTGTCACTGACTGTACATCTTCTACTATTGCTTCGTTTGTACAATAGAATGTTGTAAATAGGTTTGCTGTGCCACATGCATTAATTTCTGATAATGGAACCCACTTTACAAGCACTACCTTTCCAAAGCTTATGCAATGCTTGGGGGTTGGACATAAACTAACAACACTCTACCACCCCCAAGCCAACAATCAAGCTGAGGTTACAGATATGGAAATCACAAAGACCCTAACAAGAACTGTTAGCAAATATAGGAGAGACTAGAGCACAAAACTCAATGATACCTTTGGGCCTATCACTCAACATGGAAGCTCCCTAGAGGCTATTCTCCCTATGAGCTGGTGTATGGAAAATTACCAATACTTCCTATTCAATCTAAGCTCCATGCACTTTCAACAACCTATGACCTTGACCTTGATTTAAATCTAGCACAAAAAGGAATATTAATGAATCTCAACTTGCTAGACAAAAACCAATTGGTGGCCCTATCATCTAATGAGTTGCATAAGGCATTTAACAGAAAACACCATGACCTTAGAATTAGGAAAGTTAAATTTCAACTGGGAGATAAGGTCCTCTCCTGGAACCCCACACATGTACCTCAATGAACTAAGTTCCAGACACTGTGAAAAAGACCTTATATCATTTATGAAACTTTCCCTTCTAGGGCCATATTGATCTACAAACTTGAGGCTGGACAAGAAGTAGCTAGTTAATACACAACAAGTCAAACCTTTCCATGAGCCTAAGCAAGCCAACGCAACAAACGCCTCATCAGATGAACAACCACACTCAATTTTTGGGATCTCCTCCTTTCAACTTAGTCATGGGGGAGATGGCCATCCATGCTAACTATATAAGAAACTCCTTAGTTTTTCATCTTTTTATTTTACACATTTTTGTTTTACACTTTGTTATTTTTATAACTTTTCATTTTACACCTTCTTTGTCTTACACCTTCTTATTTATTTTTACATTATTAATTTGTTCAAATTTTTTAATTTTTTTCCATTTCTTGTTTTACAATATAATTAGTATGTTTTATTTTTCTTAAATATTTTACAATTTCTTATATAATTTTCTTTATTTTGGTGTGATTTTCTTATTTTTGGTGTGATTTTCTTATTTTGTTTTAATAACAATGTGCCTTATTGCCAATTGGGTATAGTGTGGTTTGTTTGATGTGGGCATGTGCTATTCGGTTATTTGATTATTGATGTCTAGATTTTGGCTTTGAACTTTGTTACTGATAACTAGGACATGGTTTCTGTTTTGTGAAATAGGTAATGAGTCCACAACATCCACCCATCCATAAACTTTATGGTTTTCCTTATTTTGGAAGTATGATGTCCTTTTTCATTACTAAAAATTTAACAAACTTGTGACCTTGGTAGTTTACATACTTAGAAAGGATTCAAAGGTTTGAACAGGGTGTGACTTCAAGGGGACTCGATACTCTTTATGCCTTTTTGCTTACTTGGGTGCATGTGTGTTTTCTTGGATTTCTTACCATTCTGTGTTGACCAATAATAAGAAGTTGAATGAGTCTTTGCATGGTGTGGTTCCCATTCCCGAAAAAAAATGATGGGAATTCAAAGTACATCCCTTAGATAAAATAAATGGGCTACAAGCACTAGTTATGCGCCTAGAAAGACATGTTACCCATGCTTGAAGGTCCCCTCTAAGTAAGGCCCTTTCTCACTTTCTGCTTCTCTTTTCCTCTTAAATAAGAATTGGTAGTTGTTTTGTGGGAGCACTCTTGTATCTCAAGGAGGTGGACTAGTCTTAGAGTGGCAATGCAAAGTCACTAAACGTGGTTGGTTTTGGTCTGGACTAAGGATGGATTTTATCAGGTCATTTAACTATAAAATTCACAAGAGATTTCATGTGATCGTAATTGGGAACTCCATTCCACTTTCTTTCTCATTCATATGCTTTCCATGCCTCATCTCACTGTTGGTGTTCATGTTCTTGTTCAATGTCTTAGTTTGATGTGTCAAAATTCTTAAGTAGTTTCTTCCAAGTTTTCGCACTTAACTTTTTGTAACCATTAATCATCCATGGGATCCATGAACTCCTTGGTTTTAGGTTATGCAAGGGAAATAAAGGGCATGTACCTGCTTTGGGGAGGATCCACTTGCATACCTTTTGGTTGGAAAAGTTAAGTTCTTTATCCTTAGACATTCTCACAATCAAATCCTTTTGCATGTCACATTAATGATAGCCAATTGTGTGCATCTTCACAAAATTTTTCAATGAAATCCTCTTTTTATTGTTGTCAATTATTTAACCCTATTTAAGCATTTCATCACATTTGGACTTTTTAGAATTTAATAATGGACCACTTATCCATTTCACCCTATTTTTTAGTCTTCCTACTAACACTATTAAAGGAATCAATCAACCATAATCACAACCTAGCCAAATGTAACTACCGATGAGACAAGGTACCTAAAAGCTATACATTACACATTGCACACTAATTTTTTATTTTGTTGTGATTATAGTGGGAAGCATGGACTAGAAGCAGGACTGTCTTCACCAAGGAAGAAGCTGCAACATCATGCGATGAGGACCCTTCATGATCGTTGAATCTTCTCCCTCGCTCTTCAACTTCCAGAAGAGTTGGATGTCAATTTTATCCAGGATGTTCAATTCTATTATCATGAACATCCAATTTTGTGAAAGATTGTAAATCCATACACTTTGGCACTTAGAGTCTATCTATTCCATATGATTTAGTTTGCATGTCAGTTAATAATCTCATACCTTCCCAATAGTTTGTACGGGACTTGTTCCTCCTTTTCTTCACTTAAGGACAAGTTTTCATTTAATTATGGGGGTATGATGAATCATATTTTACTTGGCTATGATATCAGAGCCCTAATATCAAATACTCGATATTGGGGCCCAAGAAGTGATGTCAGATATTCGATATTGTAGGGTGTGTGTTGGCCTATAAATATAGCACTTGGGCACACAATTTGCAATAGTTTTTGTCATAGCATAATAGAGCTCTTGCAGTTTCTTTTCTCTAGAGTTAGAATATTTTCCAAATTGCCCGCAGTAGTAGTTATTGACTGTATAAATCTTTATTTAAGCACTATTGTACCTAAGCACAACAGTGTGTGTGATAATAAAGATGAGCTTTCTAATCAAACCTTGCAACACCTTGGCTAGGTTAAATATTTTATTTATAAATTTAATATTTTATGCAATTTTATTTAATACTACCAAGTAATTAAGCTAAACTAAGCTAGCTAGATTAAATAGTAGTTAATTAAGCACATAAGTACAATCGCTTCGAGCATGCACATGATGCTTGGTAATCCCAACAATGCTTAGTGTTTGGTAACCCAGCAGCATTATACATGTTTAGGATGTGCATGAAAAGTGGGATTGGATACTTATGTTAGGATAGTTAGTTATTAATTAGTAATTAGGTTAGTTAAATTGGTTCATAAATTGAGTTTCAAGTTGTTGTTAATGGTAAACAAATAAAATATAAAATAATAAAAATTATGTGCCTTAATTACACTTAACCATACAACTAAGCTTCACAAGTGTAGTTGGGAAGACAACAATTGTCACAATTAGATTTCATATCTTCAAACTAGTGTACTTAGAAACTTAAGATTTGCAGAATTTGACTAGATTACACGTGAATGCTTGTAATTCGTATGGTTGGGTGTAGGGGTACCTTGTCACTCATCATAGTCAAACAAGATATGTGTCTCCTAATGATCAAAATTTGATTATCATTAATGTCAAATGGGATAATAAATGATAATCTAAATTACTAAGGATGATAAACAAGAAACCTAAAGTGTATGACTCTAGGGATCTAGGGTCCATTTTTCAAACACTCACTCATGAGTTAGTCATGGGGGAAGCACCTTATCTTGAATTAATAATTGACAAGTGCATTTCAACTTTTTTATTTTATAATTTTTTGGTTGACAATTTTTTGTTACACTTTTAACATTTCTTACTAATTTTTACATTTTTTGATATCTTTCCCATTCTTTTATACTTTTTCCATTTCTTAATCATTTTTTATGTTTAAATATCTTTTAAATTATTTATAAATTTTTTTTATTTTTACCATTTTAATATGATTCTTACTATCTTTCATGTATATATTTTTGTTGATTTTTCTAATAAAGTATAAAGGAATAAAACAAGATGTAGTCACAACACTAAGAATTGCACCCTATGTTATCAAATCATTAAAAGACTAATTATATATGCAATGAGACCACATCACCCATCCACTCATTTTCAATAATAATAGGTTATTACCACAAACATAATGACATTCTTATCACAATAAAACTAAAATAAAATTGTGATCATTATGCATGGATAAAAAGGTCAAGAATCAAGTGGGAATGAAAAGGGTATGACCTCAAGGGGATTTGTGAATTTGATAAAGCTACTACTATCTTATCCTACTATTAAGTTGTATTATTCACTTGATTTTTAACAAAAAATGGAAGTATGTTTAAACTAAGTGCTAGCTTACCATGTCACTAGAAAGACATGTTACCCATGTCTGAAGGTAGTCCTCTAGTAAGGTGGACATAGTAATGAAATAATAAATATACATAATAGAAATTTTTGGGGGTTCCACTAGAAAGACATGTTACCCATGCCTAAAGGTAGGCAGCTTCTCAAAAATTTTAAAGTTTCTTGGACTTTGATGAGTGGCGAGGTACCCCTACACTCAACCATACAAATATGAGCGTAACACGTGCGATCCGGTCGAACTCCGCAGACTAAGTGCCTACACGCCTCATGGAACACTTAAGGTTAAT
>MNCI01008086.1:897474-917352 GCA_015680685.1 Gnetum montanum | reverse complement strand
TTTTGTATGTTAATATCCTGTGCACATCGATTGCATGTAGGCAATGTTAAACTTTGCATCACCCGTGATTTCTGCATGCAATGGCACCTTATGTCACTATATGCGATGCATGGAACTCTCTTCCTCTCAATCTTTCCAAAAGTATTTTTCTTGGATATTTCTAGGGAAAGATTGCTGATTCCTAGGCATGCATCAATTGTACTCAGCCATGCCCTTCCCATTATTATTGGGAAATCCCCTTTGTCATTGTTTATTTGGATAACCAGGAATCAGCTGGATATGACCAACCACCCATGGTGGTTACAATGTCCTCAACCTATCCCAAGGGAACAGTGATGGACTGGTCAGCCAGCTCTAAGAGAATATTTCTCTTCTTGAGTGGAGGCAGGTTCTAGGTTTTATACAATTCTTGTGAGATTAAGTTGACTCTGGAGCCTGAGTCAAGAAGAGCCTTATGAGGTTCATTCCCAGCGACTTGAAGATAAATTAAGAGGCTCCCAGGATTGGATAATTTCTTGGGAAGGTGGCCTACTTTAATCCAGTTAATTACGGTATGTGTTAACATAACCATGTGCATTGGACACGATTTTTTATTTGAAGGTGGTCCCGAAACCCTATTTGGTATGACGGTATTTAGATGTTCAACCACTTGTGAGGATGAGGGGTTAGTTGGATTATTAGTTCTGAAGAAAGGTCTTTTTAGCATAAAATTTTCAGGACCAACTAAGGATTGAGGATTGAAAGCCCTCATGACATTGGGTTGTTGCGGTTGAGTGGGAAATACCCTTGGCATTGTTGGAATGGTTGGTGGTTGAGCTACCAACGTGAGAGGTGCGGATGGATTTATAGGATGGCATACATGTGGAGTGTCCCTTCCGGGAGGGGAAGTTTGATAATATTCCTGATAGTGACATCATGGAGTTGCATAACCCATAGGATCACTTGGAGAAATTAGCTGCTGCACATAGTAACCATAAGGATCGGGTCGCCGGTAAGGGTATTGTTGCCTAGGCGGTGGCATCCCCCATGACTGTGGGTATTGCCACTACTGATGTTGCCCGATGGGTTGTGATGGAGTTCCACTTGGATAGTATGTCAACAGTTGATGGAACTATCTTGGGTTACCTTGGGGATAAGGTAACCTTCGAGGTGTTTGCTGTTTGTTAAGTCTCAGGTTGAGTGCATACACCCTAGACTCTTGTAGATGTGAGATGATTGGACAACATCCCTTAGGATGGTCATAGTAGCAGATCTCACATCCACCGTCATTGTCTATGTCCGAATCCAAAACCTCATCGGAGATAGTTATTTTCCCCTTACCCTTATCACATGTAAGGCCTGAATCTCTCCGCTTTTTCTTATCTTTATCACTACTTTTATTCCTCCTTAGACTCCTCTATGATTTTCAGGACAAGTTCAAGTCTACTATCCAAGGAGTCCTGTATCTGATCTACCTTAGCCGCCACTTCTGTTATTAGCTTTTGAATCGGCAAGGTTTTCCTATTCACCAACTCTTCGAGTGGTGACTCATCCTCTTTGTCACAAAATCTCACTTCCTTCTTTTGAAGAGAGGGATCACGGTTATATTCTTTCATACTTTTCCTTTTTCGTAGCTCCCCTTCTTCTTTGGCTACTTGCTCCAACAGCCTGTGAACTTCATGGGATCTAAGTTCTCATAATCTTCCTTGGGCATAAGTCCCAAGGGTTCTCCTAGTTTCATACCTTGGCCCATCTACGATGTGGCGGAGTTGATCCCGCTATGCGTAACCATGGCCCGGGAAACAATGTAACAGTGCGTAATAGCGGCCCATGGCAGCATCCAAGGGTTCATGAGTACCTTGCTTCCATCCTTGGATCTACTTATGCAAGTTAGAAACTCTAGAGTATGTTTGATATTTATCGTTGAAGAGTTCTAACATCATACTCCACCTCCTGATGGTTTTCGGTTCTAAGGACTGATACCAACTCTCTGCTTCCTTTATGAGTGTCTTGGGAAACAACTTTAGTTTCTGCCACTTGTTTTCTATGTATTGCAAGGCGTAGGCATCGTGGAATGCTTGTAAATGATTTTGCGGATCCGCATTGTATCCCCATTCGAAGCATGGGATATTGTTCATGTCTAAGTGCTTGATCTGACTATCTTTTAAATGCCTTGTTGGTATTCTTACAGCCTCTATGATATCTAGCATGCTTTGGGTGGCAAGTAGGGGCTCGTCATGATCATCTCTTTCATGACGTCTATGATGTCTTCATTGTTCCCTACTTTACCTTCGTTCATGCCCTTGTCCTCACTCTCGACTCTCTCATCGAGGTCTCTCATTTTGCCTACCTCTATCCTCACCGTTATGCTCTTGATGATTGCACCTTGATGTGGAAGAAGAGGGTGAATGATGTGAAGAAGGGGAAGAAGAAGGAGAACCATCGCCATGACGATGTTTCCTACCTTCTCTTCTATGGCTTCAGCCCTGATCGTGATGACGATTTGAGTGCCTGTCCTTGTTAAGTGTTGTTGTTCCCTCAGTGAATAGCTGGTGTTCACGGGGATCAGAACCAGGGTTGTGTATTGTGGAGTGTAGGTTCTGATACCCCACCTGCTCATTATCATTAGGAGGGGGAACATCTTTTGATAGGGAACCTATTATAAGTAGTTCACCATCTCCCATTTCACTTAGGACATGCGGGGCCCCTTTGCCCTTCAACAATGTATGTTGGCTCTCCTGCCTTGAGTCCCTTATATGTTGTGTTGCTGTGGGATGATAATCCCTTGTGTCAAAGTCACCTATAACATATTCAGCATAGGGCTATGTCATGCCTATTTGTGCAAGAGCACGAATAAGCATGTTTGGGACAGACGGATCTAGAGGTAACACGATGTTACCTTGCAAGTCTCTCCATCACAGTTGTTCATCTTGATGGAGGATAAAGGTAAAATTTGGTATATACTCATCGGGATGGGTATATACCACTCGGTATTGTTGAGGAGTTGGCGGATTTTGGTTATGTGTTTTAGACTGCCGACTATTTCTAGTATGATCCCTAGGTGGTGTATTACTCTTGTGAGAAGAAGAAGAAGACATTGTGTCTTATCGGTGTGCTACTTAACCATTATATAATTTTCTGTTTAATTAACCCTAAGGTTCGTTTAAGTTCCCAATGATGTGAGTAATTTCCTATGTTCTACTTAGCGCGCAAACACTTAGTCCCTAGCAACAGTGCCAATGATGAGTGGCGAGGTACCCCTACACTCAACCATACAAATATGAGCGTAACACATGCGATCCGGTCGAACTCCACAGACTAAGTGCCTACACGCCTCATGGAACACTTAAGGTTAATTATTTGTTGTCTTCCCAAACTTACTTATAGTTTTCACGGTGTATGGCTAAGTAAGTCTGAGGTATATGATTTTTATGTCTTTTCGGTTTTATCTCCTATGCTAGAGAGGTGAAGGGTTGAAGAGACTAATTAATAACTTTAACTAACTAACTAAGTCTGAATTAACCTAGCGTTAGCATCCGTTCCCACTTACCATTCACACCTTGAACCAATGCAACCATGGTTACCAAATGCTAGTCATTGCTAGGATCACCACGCGTAACGCATGTGCTCGAAGCGGTCGTACTGAGGCACTTAACTAGGAGAGAAGGGTTGAGAGAGATTTAATGACTAATAAAGCATTTAAATGGTAAACAGTAAATAATAATAAATAAATTCCTAATTATCCTATTCCATGCACTGCAAGTTTTATCCAAGAAGTTCATCTTTATTTCCGTACACAAATATGTGTTCAAGTACAATATTTGCTCAAATAAAGATCCATTCACTTTGGAGCTCCTACTGCGGGCACATGGAAAATATTCTATCTCTGGAGAGGTAAAACTGCCAGAGTTTTCCTAACGGTCTAGATCTAGATAAGAAAACAAGGGAGAGTCGCCTCTTATTTATAGACTTGGCGGTGCACCGCGACATTGCGTATGTGATATCGCGGGGGATGACACGATATCGCATACGCGATATCGTGTGGGATGCGATATCGCAACCCATGCGATATCGCATCCCATCAAACTCACATTGGTTATGAGCTTAGAAAGACATGTTACCTTTGCATGAAGGCACTCCTTTGTCCAATGGCCAAGTCTCCTTTAAAATAAGATGTGTTGATAATAAATTTCTTCTTTAAACTTCATTACCAAGTGTTAATATTTGTTGCAATTGTGATAGTCTTGTAGTTATTAGTTTTGGGATGATACAATGTGATGTCATTGGTAAGTGGTATATATTTGATTTGGATCTTGGATAGAAGGACCAATGATCACTTTAACCATACATCACACATGGAATTCATTATGCCTATGGTAAGACATCTCACATTGCATTTTTTGCAATCCTTACTCCTACCATTCCACCTAACTATTATATACAATCATAATTTAATGGTTTTGTATAATATAGTGTTATTTTTTCATTGAGGCAATGCTAACATGTATATTTTGGAAGACATGTATATTTTATATTCAACTTCTTAAGTACCTATAAACACTTGTAAGTGTGGTTATATATGTGAAATAAGGGCTAGAGCCTATTTTAGGGAGGACCCACTTGTATAACTCTTATGCTTCATATCTAAATATCAATTCCACATCATCTTATGCCTCCAAAACACTCACATGATCATTATTATTTTCCTATATACTCACCTTTGATCATATATTTGGAGATTCTGACCAACCATCTCCTACAGACTTAATCGACTTATTTTTCCTAAAACTCCATTCACATACTTTTAATAATAAATCCTTACATTTTAAGAATCACATATGATTAAGAATCCTTTGGGCAATCTCTATACCTTCTAGACCATTCAATTTTTTCATTAAATCTCATACAAAATATTGAAATTTTTCATAGTACAAATACGATGTATGAGCCCCTATGATGTCACATCTATGATGTCACGATCATAAAAACTATATATATGTGTGAGGAGTTAGAAATTTTTTTCATTTTCTCATTCAACACCTAGGGACTTCATGTTGTTTCTCTAATCTCTAAAATTATAAGAGCCATATCTTCATCACCATAACTCTAGTTTGAGTCATTTTCATTTTCTCTTGCTCACAAAGTGACCAACTTTTGTCGTGGGGGAAAGTAGTGTGCATAGTTGTGCAAATTGCATTGAATTTTTCTAACACATAAAAGAACAAAGAAAGGATAAGAACAATAGGAAATATTAAATTTTAAATCAACAAGGGCTAATAAACTTAACAATTCTTACCAAATAATCATTCAAGCATATTTTAACAAGAAATTAGCAATTGTGATAGGTCATGAAGCCTAAAAATTATTTGTAAACATCAAGAAATTCTCTAATTAAGGGTTTTTACAAATTTTTTCTAACTCTACAACTTCAATATAATTTTTATGAAAACCCAAGAAATCGAGAAAGGGTTATGAGCAGTTAGAGATTTTTATGAAATCCTTAGATGATCTTAAAGGAAGTCTTTATGATTACAGATGCCTCCTAAAAGAGTCGTAGTAGAAGGACTATCACAACAAAGGGGAAAGAGATCCATGGAAAGAGGAAAAGTTGGAGAATAGACTCCACTTGTAGAGTAAGAGGCCCAATCCTGCAGTATCCATCAACCAACACTTATGATAGGATAATTTGCATAGGCAAAAGTTGATGCATTGCCTACTCAAGAGCATAAACAACACCTCATGCTATTAAATAAATGTCTCCAAGTTATCCAAGAAAAGTCTATAATGTCCACTATCATAGTAGAACTAAACTTTGGACCATTTATGAAGCTTTCCCCTATTGATGTTCATGAATGATGAAGCATCTAGTCCACTGCGTCAACTGGGCTGCATCGATGAAGCCTCATTAATGCGGTTGCATCGACATGATCCCGTCGACACATCTTTCCAAGCGTTGACATGGCCTCATCGACACAGAGTCCATTTTTTGCTATAAATATGTGTGCACCTACCATATTTATGGCACCTTTTGTTCAAGTTGTAGCGAAGCTTTTAGTTTGTTTCTGCAAAAGTTAGATTATTTTCCAAGTGCCTGCAAACATAGTTCTATGAGTGTACGGCTCTTTATTTGAGTGCTAATGTACCTAAGCCCATTGGCGTGAACGGAAATAAAGACGAGCTTTTTGAACATTCCTTATAGCATTTGAACTAGATTACTTAAGCATTAATATTTTAATACTTTAATAATTTTCATGCTTTTGTTGTCACTTTACAGTTAAAGTACATTTTAGTAGTCCACGAGAACACATAAGCATGACCAGCTCGAACATATGTCTGATACTTGGCAATNGAGGACAACCACCATTCTAACTAGGATTCTAATGGCTAGAATACTGTGTGTAAGTGCTCACAGTCTTTGAAATTTGACCAGATCATGTGTGAATGCTCATGATTCATATGGTTGGGTGTAGGGGTACCTCACCGCTCATCATTGGCATCATTGCCAAGGACTGTTAGTCTTCCGCATGCTATCTAGCCTTAGCAAGATCATCACTCACTTCGTTGGAATGGATCCATTACGTCAAAATCTACTCACGCTAGGAGACTTAGGTAAAAGTAAGGCACACCATGTTATTTGTTGTCTAACACTAGTATGTCTTCTTCTAACAAGCAAGATGAATCCAACCTGCAAGTGTCCCAGGAATATCAGGTGGTGTATACGCATCTGGATGAGTATATACCCAACTTCACCTTCATCCTGCATCATGATGAGTAGATGCAATGGCGAGACATGAAGGGCAACATTATATTGCCTCCTGATCGATTGGTTTCCAGAATGTTACTCCAAACTCTCACCAGATTGTGCATTCAAGACCGAGTTGAGGAGTACATTATGGAGGATCATAATTATCGAGACTATCGTCCAAATGAGGCACAATGTAAACGAGACCTACAACAAGCCAAACACTATGAACAAGCAAAAGGTAAATAGTCCAGTAACCCTTTGTCCCTACAGGACCAACACGATGATGAGGAGCCTATTCCTCATGGTCCTCGTACTTTTGCATCATCCCCCTACATTAGAACATCCGATCCGTCATACAGAGTAAAGGTTGAAGTGACTAGGAGTTCCAGGATGCTGAGGGATCTCCCGGAGGAGATCATGGCGAAGGTGAAGATGGATGTGAAGATCAAGGCCATCGTCATGGAAGAGAAGGTGATTAACACAGTGGGGGTGATAGTCCTTCCCCCTCTTCTCATTCCCCTATTTCCACCTTAGCTTCATTAGGTTTTGAATCCAATCGTAATTGTTGTAGGAGGGATTGTGACAATGGTGATTGCTGAGATTGACATGATCGAGGATGTCAATAGGAACATTGTGACCAAGGGCATGGATGATCATGGGAGGCTCACCATAATGAAAGGAGAGGTAGCAGAGACCATCATAGATGCCATGGCCATCATTAGGATCATGACTTTGATGAACCATTACTTGCCACTCGAAGCATGCTCAACATAGTAGAGGCAGTTCACATACCTACTAGGCACTTGTGAGATAGCTAAATGAAGCACCTTAATATGAACAACATCCCCAGATTTGAAAGGGGATATAATTATGATTTTCAGACTCACTTGTAAGCATTTCATGACATCTGCATTGTACAAAATATTGAAAATGAATGGCAAAAAGTCAAGCTGTTCCCCTGAACACTCATCAAGGAAGCAGAAAGCTGGTACCAGTCTTTGGAGCCAGAATCAACCATGTGATGGAGTACGATGTTAGAGCTCTTCAATGATAAATACTAAACTTACTTTAGAGTGTCTAATTTGAGATGATAGATTCAGAGGTGGAAACAAGGTAGCCATGAACCCTTGGATGTAGCCATGGGAAAATATTACTCGTTGCATCAATGCCCTATTCATGGCTACTCTCAGCAGGAATAGCTCCTCCATGTCATAGATGGGTACCATTTTGAAACAAGAAGGACCCTTAGTGTTTACGCTCAAGGATGGCTATTCAAATTAAGGGCTCATCAGCATTAGTGATTAATTGAGTAGGTAGCTAAGGAAGAGGGAGAACTACAGAAGTTGGAAAGTGTAGAGGAATATAATTGGAACCCTTCCATCCGAAAGAGGGAAGTCTGATTATGTGAAGATGAGGAGGAATCACCCCTAGATGCAGTGGTGAATGGGAAGACTTTACCCATACAAAAATTTACTTCTAAAATTTCGGCCAAGGTGGCCAAGATGTGGGATTCTTTGGATGAAAAATTCCAAAGTGTTCTAAAAATCATAGATGAATCCAAAGAATAGAGTTGATTAGGATCAACAAAGGAGAAAAGAGGTTAAACGTGCCTACCAAAAATGTAAGGGAAAGGTTGCTACAATAGAACAAGTTGCAAACTCGGATACCAAGGAGGACGATGGATGTGACATATGCCAGTACAAACATCCTAAGGAATGTTGCCCCATGGTGTCACATTTGCAAGAGTTTGGGGTGTACGCTCTAAATCCTCACTTAGCAAAAAGGAAAACACCCTAGAGATTGCCTTATCCCCAAGGTAATTATAGGTAGTTCCACCAGCAATAGGGATATTATCCAAGTGGAGTTCCACCACAATTGTATGAACAGTACCAATAATGGAAGCATCCACATTCATGGGGGATGCCACCCCCAAGGTAGCAGTACCCTTACCAACAGCTAGATCCTTATGGATATTATGTTTAGTAGCCAATCTCCCCGTGGGACTCTTCTAGTCATGCAACCTTGCAAAATCATTACTACCCCCAAAAATACTTTCGGGCCTAATCTCTCTCACCTAAGGGGGGAAACCCACATCTACACTATCCTCTGCCACCTCCTTCTGCCATACCTATCCATCAGCCCTCAACTTAGCTACCTCCTACTCTAACTATGTAGGGAGAAATACCTCCACAGCCACAACAGCATAGTGCCACAAGGGCCGTCAATTTACAACCGGCTTCTCAGTTGAGTGGGTCAAAATCAAAACCACGGAAATGTTTCTTTTTCCAGCTCAATAACCTAAACACACCCTCATACTTAGCTATGGCCAATGCCATTGTATCTCCAACTACCTCTGATGCTTAATCCTTTGTGCGACCTTCGAACCAAATGCCTTCCGAAGTGCAAACTATCATGTTAACACATGCTATGATGGACTAGATCAAGGCAGGTCATTTCCCTTGGAAATTGACTGATCCAGGAAGCCCCCTCATATACCTTCAGGTGGTAGGCAACAAGCCATGCAAAGCTATTCTGGATTTAGGGTTAAGTGTCAACCTAGTTTCACATGATATGTATAAGACTTGAAACCTACCTCCGTTGAAGAAAAGTAACATTCAGCTCGAGTTGGTAGACCAATCCATTGTTGTTCCCTTAGGATTGGTAGAAGATATTATGACCACTATTTGTGGGTGGTCCTACCTTGTTGATTTCTTGGTGATCCATGTCGATAATTACAAGGGGGACTTCCCAATTATAATGGGAAGAGCATGGCTCAACATAGTAGATGCATGTTTAGGACTCCAAGATCTCTCCCTTGAAATTTTCAAGGAAATTCCTTTTGGGAAGATCGAGAAGAAGCATGTTCTATGCATCACGTACAATGAATTTGGGTGCAACTGTGTGTAGCAACTTTGGTCTGTTGAGCAGACATCCATTTAAGTATGGAGTCAATGTGCCACCGAATCACAAATTCAATGATGCTTGTACACAGTACCCACTAACCAAGAAGGTAGCCAATGGCTGATTGCTGACTCTAATAGCAACACCCTATGCATGGAATCCTTTGAGAGCCTTATATGTACCTATATGGGAAGCATAGATGAAATGGAATAGGTCTATCAACAACTATCCACTACTAATGATGCTACTAATTGGGGAAAGTTGCAAATCCCTGAAAGCTTTAAACATGAGCCCCTAGAACTAAAATCCTTACTGGTCAATTTGGAATATGCATTCTTGTATAACGATAAGCCAGGAATAATCAATGCCACTCTTGTTCCAGAGTAAAAAAAGAAGTTGCTAAGGATGGTGAACAAGTGGTTGACTACCTTTGCATGGTCATATCTAGAGTTAATAGGGATTGATCCTAGGGTATGCCAACATCGAATCTATATCGACCCTTCCATGAAGACACAACAGTAGCTATAAAGACGATTGAATTCTAAACTTAAACAGATCGTCAAAGATGAAATTGAGCAATTGTTGAAGGCGTGATTCATCTACCCCATTGCAGATAGTGAGTGGATCAGCCCACTCATTATTGTGCCAAAAAAGGATGGCAAATGGAGAGTCTGTATCGATTTTCAATTACTAAATATGGCAACCTTTAAGGATCATTTTTTGCTTCCATTTGTGGACCAAGTATTGGATACCATTTCGGGGCATTGTTACTACAACTTCTTGGATGGTTACAATGGCTATAACCAAATCCAGATTGCGTTAGAGGACTAGGCCAAGACAATGTTTACGAGTCCCTGGGGGACTTTCACATATAGGAAGATGCCCTTTGGCCTATGTAATGCTCCCACAACCTTCCAATGCCTTGTCCTTAGCATCTTCTAGTAATAAATCGGCAATGGTGTAGAAGCTTTTATGGATGACTTCTCCACCTATGTAGCAACATTCGAGCAAGCCTTGAACTACCTTGAGTAGGTTTTGAAGATATGTGTAGAAACTAACTTACGGCTCAACTGGCAAAAGAGCCACCTAATGGTCTAAGAGGGCATTGTTTTGGGGCATCAAATTTCACAGGAAGGGATCAGAGTGAATCCTAAGTAAATTAGGGTTATCCAAGAAATTACTAGTCAACCAGGAACTCTAAGGGATGTTTGGTAGTTCTTTGGACATACTAGCTACTACCGGTGCTTCATTGAGAATTTCTTGAAGATTGTCAAGTCATTGGTAGAGCTGACAAAGAAAGATGCTCTGTTTGTCTGGACTAGGGAATGTGAACCTACATTCTAGATGCTAAATAAAAAACTCATAGAGACTCTAATTCTACAAGCCCCTGATTAGTCCAGATCATTCCACATCATGACGAATGCATCTAATTATGCATTGGGGGCCATGCTCATGCATTTGGATGACCAGAAGCATCCATACTACATCCACTATGTGTACTATCTGAAATCGTTGGTGTGTAGCTAGAATGAAATGCACACTGAGAGATCTACAAACAGACACAGAAGACCCTACCTTCGCTTGAGGATTAGCTGGAACTGACGAAGGTAGAGTACCTTGGGTGGTCTGCACAAGGATCAGATAAGGAATTCCCCAAACATATGCCAATATGCGATATGCTGGGTTATACGTAAACGGTGTGATAAATGTAAATCAGAACGCCAATGTGCAGGAATGTAAACAAGAGATAAAGAAATACGAACGAAAACTATAACAAATCTTAGCAAAAAATGCAGCAATATTATTGCATAATGAAAATTACAATGCACCTTTCTAGACGTAGTTGTGAATCAGACACAAGGTGGACGAAGAGCCCTGATGGATGCAGAGGGGTGATGGAATGCTGGTTTGGGCTACAGGCACAACATGAAGACTGTATGCTCAGTGTGTAGGGTAGAAGTCTAGCGTGCAGGGTGGGTGTTCTCGATGCCCTAAGTGTGAATTGCCTAGATTTCTGCTCAGATCTTTTAATTTCGAACCCTGATCTGGTCAAAAATCTAGATTTTTGTATGAGTTTGGGCACCAAATTTGGATCTGAGATGGGATGATTGGCTATGGGATGCTGGAATGTCGAATCGGGTGACACGTGGAGCGTCGATCGGATGCAAAAGAATGAAGCTTTACAAGCATGTAGCATGCTAGCGTGTACACGCTGGGCGTATACGCCAGGCGTGCAGGCTAGTGTGTGGGCATGAAAACTACAATTTTGGAGCTTAATCTTATACACTGAAGTTGGATCCTTGTTGCCTAAGTGTTGCTGGTCCTTCAAGATGTTTGGGGGCTCATTTTGGCTTCACTTTGATAGAGTTTTAGGCACGTTTTTGGTGTGCACGCTGTGGTGTACGTTGGGTGTGCACACTGGGCATGCAAGGCCAAGGAAAACCCTTCTTATGCCAAAATTGATGTCTCCCAAGCCTGTGGACTTGTAGATTCATTGACCATGCCTTGAGGGTTGACTTCCTTGTCAAAATCCTGCCTAAAATGTCCATTCCACCTTGTTCACAGTGGTGCACGCTGGGCGTACATGCTAGGCATGCAGGCCAGCGTGCAAGCATGAAACTACCACTTTTCAAGGTCAAAACTTGATTTTTGGGAGGCAAGGATGATGCTTGATGGTTTCTTTGCCTCTAGGAACTAATTTCCTATGAAAATCATGGTCTGAGCGCTTGTTTTGGTCTGTCTATGATGGTACACACTGGGCGTGCAGGCATGAAAACCCATCATTTGGAGGCCAAAACTTGATTTTCAGGAGTCTAAGAGCTGCTAGGGATCTTGGGGAAGATCCCAAGGAGTCTAGACCTTCATTTTTAGCTTGTTTTGGTGAGTTTTTGGGGCCAAAAAGTTGCTGTACGCTGGGCTGTATGCTAAGCTACACGCTGGGCGTGCAGGCCTATGTGCAAGAAGTATACTTAGTTAGAACTAAGTGTTTTGAGCTTGGGAATTTCAGTTCTTGTTGTCTGATGTTGACGTAGCCTCCAATGGATCTTGGGGAAATTTTTACTTTCCTGATTGGACTCCGTTTGATGTTGTTTGTGGAGTTCTCAAGTTTCGGTCATGTTGGGAAGCATTATGACTTAGCTCGATTCTTGTCTGAAAGTGCTGGGCCCAAATTTTGTGGTGTTTCATTGTCCCCTCTTTGTTGATGCTTGGAAGAATCGATCAGAGAGGCATCAACAAAGAAGTACAAAACACCATAAGCGAACAGGTGGCCAACATTGTCCTTTGGCACTTGGCCAAATTTCATCGCACTGTGTTCAAAGTACATGGGTGTAGGAAACAAGGTTTTAAGATGGGTAGGTAGATGTTTGCAATTTTGGGATTGGGAATTGACCAAGGAATTGTGTTGACATGGGAGAGGAGTGTTCATCTTGTGTAAACAAGTCATGTTGTTCCATGTCACTGGCCAATATTTGGCAGACTTGGAACCAAGGCATGAGGAATATGTCCTTTGGAGGAACGAGATTCTTGTATTATGCTTGAGAGAACTCGTTGTCGCGACCAAAGCCACGTGATGAGGTGATGCGTTCTTTGGAGAAACAGGACCCTTATGGAGTGTTTAAGGAAACCTATTGTCCGATTGCCAAAACTATGCAGTGAGGTGAAACATGACGGTTTGAGACATGAGTATTTCTTTCCGAGACAACTGCCTTCCTGCCTGGGGCTTGCATGGGAAGTGCCAAGGGTCTTGTAGTTCATTTTTGCCCTTTGCTCTTTGATCTTTTTTTTGGAAAGAGCTTTCTTTAAATTTTGCACTCATGCTCATGTGTTGTGTTGTGCGTTGTAACTGCTTGAAAGTCACAGCATGCAACAGTGTGCTCAAAGTTTTGGGGTATACTCTGTGTATCTGGGAATTGTAACAAGGTAGAAAAGGGGATGAGAGTGTTGAGGGAGTAAAGAATGTATCAGAAACTGGGAATGTACTTTTGAACAGATTGATTAACCTGGTTGTGTGCGTCAGAAGCAATGTGGCCCCTTGTCACCATGATAAAGTATATCCGTGTACGAACACCACTAGGTGTCATCCTGAAAACATAACTCCAAAAAAATAAGAAAATCACAAATGAATGAGTTAGCAAACACTTTAGAAATGAATGTGGCTGATGCAAATGGAGGCATCATGTGAAACTTGAGGCAAACAAAATGAGCAGTAATAGTGTTGTCAGAGCTGATGTGATGAATGGTGCAGTAGGTGTTGATGAAGAAATATCATGAATTCCAGTAGCATGTGAATGTGCCAGAGATGATCTTGCTAGTTTATAGTCTTAGCAGACTGTCATGGGTTAGTTTTGCGTCATAACCCATTGGACGTTGCCAGTTTATCATCGTAGTGGACGGTACGATGCTAGTTTATAGTTGTGGACGACTATGAAGAGGCAAGCTAGTTGATAGTCTTGGCGAACTCTGGTGAATGAGTGTGACAGTTTAGTGTCATGTTGGACAAAGCTCTGTGGTGTCAGTTTACCGTCATGACTCCAGGACATATCTGCGGTATCAGTTTATCGTCATGATGCCAGGACGAGGACTTACCTTAAGATCATCAGACGTGGAATGGTTTCAGGTACACGTGATTTGTAGGATTGGCCAATTCATTTTCATCCATGTCTGCTAGTTTGAATGCTCCGTTACCATATGCTTTGATGACTAAGTAAGGCCCTTCCTAGTTGGCTGAGAACTTATTTGCGTGTTCACAAACCGCGTTAAGTACAAGGTCCCCTTCTTTGATCGGGCACTTATAGATGTCATGCTGATGGAGTTGTCATCGTTGCTTTTGGTACCACTTGATTTGATCAAGTGTTCATGTGCATTCTTCTTCCACCGAGTCGAGGTCGACAATGCGCAACTCATTGTTCTAACCTTCGTCGAGGAGTCCGGATAGTGTGATCCTTAATGATGGTACCTGCAACTCCAAAGGTAAAACAACTTATGAACTATAAATAAGACTATATGGTGTTTTACCTGTGGACGTCCTATGCGTTGTTCTGTATGCCCATAGCACAAAAACTAGCTGCTCGTGCCATATTTGTTTGCTCTAATGAAGCATTTTCTTGAGCACCATGATGACAGTTTTATTTGTGGCTTCTGCTTCTCCATTGCTTTGAGGATAGTAAGGTGATGAAAATGAGTGTTTAATACCTAAGCTTTCACAGAACATTTTTGTTTCGACATTGCTGAATTGTGGCCCATTGTCAGTGATGATAGTCATCAGGATGCCAAAACGAGTCAAAATGTTTTTAAGGATAAAGTTGCATACTTGTTTCAATGTGGTCTTCCTAAGAGGAATAGCTTCTACCCATTTCATAAAGTATTCAGTTGTAGTTATGATGAAGCTATGCCCCACCAAAGATGGGGGAGTTATTGGTCCAATGATGTCTAACCCCCACTTCTGGAAAGGCCATGTGATTTGAGCCATATGAAACTCATTGGGTGGAACATGTATAAGATTACCATGCTTTTGACACATATCACATGTTTTGACTTTGGAGAAATAGTCGTATTCCATATGTGGCCAATAGTACCCCAGTAGTCTTATTTTGGTTGCCATTGCTTTGGGCACTATGTGCCCTCTGCAGAGCCCCTCATGAACTTGATCCACAATGGTTTGGCCATCGGTGCTATTAATGCATACCAGTAAAATACCTTCATAGGATCTACAACATAACGTATCCCCTACTAGTGTATACTGCTGAGAGCATTTTCGCACCGCGTCCTTCTGTGCATTCGTTAGATGTTGAGGTAGTTCACCATGCAAAAGGTATTCTTTGATGTCATCGTACCATTCTACGGTGTGTGTCGTGCTAAAGGATGCTATGGGAAGTTCATCAGGAGCATCAGTTATGGGCTTGTTGCAGCTCATGACGGAACTAGGCAACGCATGAAACATGTTCGGTGAGATGTTTAGAGCTAAGGTGGCTAATGCGTCTGCGATGGTATTATTGTTTCTAGGGACATGTTGTAGTTCTACATTTATAAACTATTTTAGCTAGTACTTTGTCAGATCATAGTAGGATTGTAGGTGAGATGCTTTGCATGCATAAACGTCTTTGACTTGGTTTATGATTAACTGTGAGTCGCCCCTAACTACGAGACGTGTGATGTTTGAAGCTTGTGCTGCCATAAGGCCTCTGAGGAGACCTTCATATTCTACCGTGTTATTGGTACAGGGAACGTTAAATCGGTAAGCAAAGGGTTGGATTTCCCCAAAGGGATATGTGATAATGGCAGCAGCACTTCCACCTCGGGAGGTGGATGCTCCATCGAAGTTTAATATCGCATCATAGTCATTGGGCACTATGTCAATCATGCTTATGTTTTCGTCTAGGAATTCTAGACTAATCATCGCTTGGTCTTGTGTTGGTGATGCAGTCATTTGATTGACTATAGCTTGACCTTTGATGGATGATTGGGCTATGTAATGCAAGTCAAACTCAGCAATCATTGCCTTCCAGCGAGCTATCTTGCTTGATTCGTACATGGTGTTTGTGATAGCTCTGAGCATGTTGTCTTTACAAATGATATTCACTTGGTTACGAAAAAGATAATGTCGCCACTTCCTTAAAGAGAAGATAAGGGCAAGGCATGATCTCCCCACGTCATTGTAACACTGCTCATGGGCTACTAATGCATGGCTTAAATAGTAAACAGGAACCTCAGTCCCATCATCCCGTTTTTGGCAAAGCATAGATGCGATTGATGAATCCGTTGTGGCAAGGTAGATGTAGAATGGTTTATTGCTCCGAGATGGATAAACTGTTGGTAATTGAGTCAATGCCATTTTGATATTGTTAAAAGCTTCCTGACATTGTGGGGTCCATTGAAAGTGTACAATCTTGCGTAGCAAGTGGTTCATGGGTTTCAATTTATCAGTCAATTTTTCAACGAAGCACCTAATGAACTGTAGTCTACCTTGTAGGCCTCGAAGTTCGGTAAGGTCATGTGGTGGTTGCAAGTTTATGATTGCCTTCACCTTATCAAGGTCTACTCGAATTCCTACTTTTGAAACTATGAATCCAAGCATTTTTCCTGATTTGACCCCAAAGACATATTTTTTTGGGTTCAGTCTAAGCTCATATTTTAAACAATGCTTAAGTACCAATTCTAAGTTTTGTATGTGCTGCTCTTGTGTCTTTGATTTAACCGCTATATCGTCTATGTAATTGTTGAGCGAATGAAGAAGGTAATCACTAAAGATGAAGGTCATTACTCATTGATACATAGCACCAGCATTCTTTAAGCCAAAGGGCATCATCATGTAACAAAATGTTCCCCATGGTGTCATGAAGGTTGTCCTAAGTTGATGTTCAGGGTTAATCTAGATTTGTTTATATCCAGAGAAGCCATCCATAAAAGATAATAGTGCATACCTAGCGGTTGAGTCAACCAGTTGATCAATACTAGGGAGTGGAAAGTCATCTTTTATGGTCGCTAAGTTAAGGTCCCGAAAGTCAATGCAAAGGTGAATGCTCCTATTTTTCTTCGAGACAATGACCATGTTGGATACCCAGTCAGCGTAGTCAACAACCCAAATGAAACCAGCTTGATAAAGTTTGGTGATCTCATTACGAACTGCCAATGCTACCTCAGGTTTAACCTTACGTGCTTTTTGTTTCACTGGTCTTAACTTCGGGTCAAGTATGATGTTATGCTGGACTATCCGAGGGTCAAGCCCAGGCATGTCAGTATAAGACCAAGCAAATGCTTTGATGTTGTTTTTAGCACTGTTTCTATGTCATTGGAGAGTTGTGGATCTAGTAACGTACTTAGTTTTAGTGTCTTGACTTCACTGTTTAGCATAATGATGGGGGTTTCAATTAATGGATCCTTGGTGATGTTATCGGCTTCAATATCCAATGATTTCTTCATGTTCTGAAAGCATTCTATGGTTTCCTCTATCGATGCCATGGAGTTCTAGTAATTTGATGTGTCTAAATCAATGGACTTGCTATTCATCTCCCGTTGGATGGGTCTGTATGGTCCATCAATGAACAATGGTGCGAATAGTTGCTTACTATCCATGCTTGCCCCTGCCAAGTCACAGGAAGCAACGTTAACAAGGGGGGTTTACTAGTTGTTTTATGATGCTAATTCAAATACTTAAATGTGGTTGAAGTATGCTAAAGTTGTTTCATTGTCTCACTTGACCGCACGGCAGTTTAAGGCCTTACCGGGCCATTCACGGCAGTTTAAGGCCTTACCGGGCCATTCGCGGCAATTTAAGGTTTCTAGTTGATTATACAATTCGTAATGCTTATTAAGTGTGGAACTATGAGATGAAGAATATGCATCAAGGTGTTTAATTTAGGCGAGGTCTTACATGGACAATATTTAGCCTAGTGTATGTTTACATACCCCTCTATCTACTCTGAGTTTGTTTATGTTTAATTAATCATTTTCATTTGGAGTAAAAATGCTTAAAATGCTGATTTCCTAGAGGGTGGGGTGGCATGAACAACGTGGGATGTATTTAACTTGGGACGAATGGCAGCAGGCGTAAACATCAAGTTTGAGCCAGGGACAGCGTGAACTTCTTAGCGTGAACTAGAGCATGAGCTAGAGCATGAACTAGAGTGTGAACTAGAGCATGAACTAGAGCATGAACTAGAGCATGAAGATCGAGTAAAACGGGTAGAGGAAGATGTAGATACGGTGTGAATGGAGGTAGCAAGGGCGGCATCAATCGGAGCATGACAATTTAGGTGAAAGAGTTCAGCGTGAAGCTATGCTCCAGAGAAACCCTCAGCGTGCAGCGGATGGAAACTCAAGCATGAAGAGTCTGCACGCCGCAATGTGGACCTCTCCAAACCCCAGCATGAACCTTGGCTAAACCCCAGTGTGAACCTTAACCAAACCCCAGTGTGAAGGCATTGGCAAGGGGAAGCAGGTGCGGGACTTAGGGAGGAAAGAGCCAGACTTGACCTTCATCGAGGAGAGTGAGGCGATGCTCTGATGCCTACCCAAGCCTATGGTAGCATCGTGGTCTGGATCAGTGCATCGGTAGGCCCTAATTCCCTATCCAAATTTGCATTTTTGCTTGCTATTTTCGTCCATTTGCATTTCATTTTTCTTTCATTCTCAGCACATGGGATTCATTAATGTGTAAGAGGGGATAGAATACCCAACGTGTAGGGTCTGCACATTGCGTGTATCAGCGTGAAGGGTTCGTACGCTGCATGCCTAGCATGAAGGGTCTACACGCCGAGCGTACAGGGTCTATACGCCAAGCGTACAGGGTTTGTACATTGTGTGTGAGACCTGAAATTTTTTTTTCAAGTGCTAGCCCCAGTGCAAAACCTATATTATTTTCCATAACTTACCAATTCTAGTCCTTGAACATGTGCAGATGTCGCAAACCTTACCTTCTTGTGGTGGAACTCGTTGGTGTTTTGACATGGTTTGGGCCGACTGATTATGATGAACTAGTACCTGATATAACGATTAATCGAAATGGGGTATGGTTCAGAATGGGTGTTAGCGAATTCCTTGCATTCATCTTACAAAGATTTAGTGTGGTGGTGTGGTCTCACCTAAGTGAACAATTAGCACGAAGCGTGCTTGAGACCATGTTACCAGGATCATCAAATGGCATAGTGGCTTTCATGGTTGATGTTGATGAAGGATTATCCACGGTAGGGGATGGTGTCTCTGGAGGGCATAGATCCACCCACCCATTGACGCGTGTATGGGACTTATTATCGTGTAGCCCTCACAACGTCAATAACACCTTATTCTTCGCATCTCGCGCGTATACCTTGTTCCAGAATCACCCTGGAACTATGTAGAGGTGATGAGTGGCGAGGTACGCCTACACTCAACCATACGAATATGAGCATGTACACGCGATCCGGTTGAACTCCGCAGACTAAATGCTTTAACGCCACAAGAAACACTTGGGGTTAATTGTTCTTTGTCTTCCCAGGCTTGCTTGTATGTGTCATGCTGTATGGTTAAACAAGTCTGAGGTATATAATTTTTTTGGTATTTTTTGGTTTATCTCCTAAGCTATGAGGTAAAGGGTTAAGAAACTACAACTAACTCTAACTACAACACTAAGTCCTAGCATCACCATCCGTTCCCACTTACCGTACACACCCTGAACTGTGCAACTGTGGCTACCAAATGCTAATCGTTACTGGGATCACCACACATAACGCACGTGCTCGAAGCGGTCGTACTGAGGCACCTAACTAGCCTAAGTG
>MNCI01008086.1:833333-891611 GCA_015680685.1 Gnetum montanum | reverse complement strand
GTACACAACTTGCGTTCAGGTACAAAGCTGCTCGAATAAAGAACCGTTCACTTGGGGGACTCCTACTGCGGGCACATGGAAAATATTCTATCTCTGGGGTGATCAATCCGCTAGAGCTTTGCTACTTTACGCCTACGATGAGAAATGAGGGGAGTGCCACCTCTTATTTATAGATATGGCGGCAGACCGTGATATCGTGTACGTGATATTGCGGCTTGTGCAATCTGCGTCTCATCAACAAGGTAGAAAGGTAAGATTGTTTAATTTATCATTTTTTCTTTAATGCCTAATGGTTGTTCATGTTTTGACCGTCGTTCCTTTGCAGGCCTCAATTTGATAAAGAAGCAGTATGCATAGGCGATGATGGACTTGCTTTGGCTCATACTACCTTAGAGGCTTTTATGGCAGGTCCCACTCTCCGTGGTGCCATTTTAGTGCAAACCAAGGGTGAAATTGTCCATTTTCATAAATGGTACTCTAAGGCTTTTTCTCAATGTGAGGCTTGAGGGTGGCTACATGGGGATTGGTCTCATAACAGGCCAGTTTTCCCGTGTGATGCTGATTTAAATTCTAATGATCTTAATCCATTGTCCAATAGTGAGTAATAGTTTTTTGACTCTTTGCGTTCATCATTTTGCTACCGCATTGGTTGTATTAACTCTATGGTTTTATCTTGCGCGTGCAGTGGATATCACTCCTGATGGAGTCACCATAGAGACTGGGCTGACTGAGGGTGCTTTGTCCATGAAGTTCGAAGATATTGACGATGCACAATGGTGGTTGCATGATGAGGCATCACCACACATTATTAGTTTCTTAAGCGATGCTGGCCTCATGGAGCTGTTTACCCCTTTGAATCCTAACATCTCCATGACTGAGATGATTGCAATCGTTGATTCATTCAACGAGCCTATTACTTACTATAGCACTCGTGTCAAGGGAGTTAGAGTGGTTTTCCATCTGTCGACAGAGTTCTTTTTAGACCTCTTTGGCATGCTGGCGGATGGGGCTGGAGTGACTTTGGATAGAGTGCAAAAAGAGGCCCATGTGGTTCGCAAGATGGAGGACTAGCTAGGTGTACCCAAAGGTGCTAAGGGTTTTCCTATGCATGGAAAATCAAAAGTAACCGAAGTAAATGAGCTGTATCCACTATTCAGAGCATGAGTGATTCCTAAATCCCTGTCTCAAGTGAAGACTTTTGGGGTAGAATCTGTGTGTATCATGCGTACGATTTTGGAGACTAGGGTGCGTTACAATTGGGCTCAATTTTTACTTTTGGGTTTCCGTGGGGAGATAGTGAGATTGCGTTCAAATGTTGAGGCACAGTCCCATTTTACCTTTACATTCTTTGTCGGTTAACTACGTCAATTAGCCAAATTTCTAGTAGTTCATGTAGGCAACAAGTATGTGTTAAGGGATCGTGGCCAAATATCTCGCCCGTGGATTCGCCACTTGTTTGAGATGACCAAATCTCAAGATGCCCCTGAAGGGATTGATGAATTGGTCTCTATTACAATGGGGGAATCCTCTAGTCATTCAATTTACACGTGTGACAGCGTAGGGCTGGAGCCAGATGGTGTGCCTTATACTGCCAGGAGAGCCAATCGAGTTATCAAAGAGACAATCGGTAAGGCTAAATCTAGAGTTCAAGGACCTAAGCGCTCTAGAGAGGTTGCTCCAACTGTAGATGAACCAAGGGTGAAACGCATAAGGTTTAAAATATCTACATGGGGTAAGTAAGCATGATTCATTCATTTATCCATGTTTTATCATCATTATCCTATTTTATTTTATCATTTATGCAAACTGATGTCGAACTCACGAATGTCCTCAGAGCCAACTCCTAAAGTAAGAAGGGAGGGGTTAGCACCAATCCTGAAGGAGGAAGAGATCCCAGCCAGCCAAGATGGGGAGGAAGAGGCAGGTAACGACGAGGTAGAAATTCCCATCCCTTCGAGGGAAGAAATGAAAGAAGGAGGAGAACTCACCATGGAAAAAGATCACACTGGTGAAATGGCTGAAGCTAACAAGATGTTTGATGATTTCTTTGTAGGAAGGTTAAACCTTGGCATTCCTTCGAATCTAGGAGAGGAGAGGGATTTTGGTATGTTTTCGTCATTATGTTTACTTGGGTTTTGAATTATTTCATTTCTGTTATTTAGAGTTTGGACTTTGTATTTTTGGCACTACAAGATGCAGATGTTGAAACTAGGATGACTCCTAACATTCGCTTAGGCATACCTGCAATGAAGATTCCAATGGAAACGACCACCGAAGTTGGTTCGTCTCCCATACATGAACCATTTACTTGGATCGAAATGCCAAGTAAAATAGATTTCGTCCATGGTATTGTCAGTGAGATAGTTGATCGCATCCAACAAGCTTATCCTGAAATAGGTACATACATTTTAAAATTTTGAGTCTTTTTCTTTTCACATCTATTCTAATGTCTGATGTTTAATGTATATGTTTGCTGTATCGACAGGCGCTGTATGGAAGTAGGATCCTTCCAAGGCTACTTGTATTGACAGTCTGCCTAAACTACTGTCAGAAATTGAGCAAGTGCCAAGACACATCTACGACGATGTGGCAGAATGTGTTGTGCAAAATTCCAAGTCGCTTTGGACCTGTAGGCGTTGTATCAAAAAGCTATGGTTGAGAATTCAGGCAGGGGAGAAAGAGATCACCAAACTATCAGCAGAACTAGATGACCTTAAGTCACGTTATGAGTTTTCCTCTACTAGGTTGATAGGTGATCGTTCTTGGCGAACCTCCAAGGTTGGTTATACTAGATATTGGAATCTATTGAACCACCAAGTAACTATGATTCGAGAGCTAGCATAGCGGAAGGAATAGATTGATTTGCTGAATCTCAAGTGTCAGGATTGGAAAGCTTTTGCTTCTAAGGTATGAAAATGGGGTCAAGATGAGAAGAATCATAAGCACCATTATAAAAAATCATTAAAGGAGATATCCATAGAAAAGCGTCAACTGGAAATGTTTGTAGAAGGTTTAGGCCTACGATCTTCATTTGATACCTTTGCAAGGCACACTGTGGCAGAGATGGAATCTCCTATGTGAGTAATCACCATAGCTTCTGGGGAGGTTTTTGTAGGCAAGTTTCCTCTTAAACGTCCTACTTGGTCTACTGTGGACAAAGGGAAGGCATTAGCCGACGTTGATCTAGGCCTAGATGAAACCGACTAGGCAAGTGTCCCTGAAGAAGAAATCCTTCGTCGGCTAGAGTTCGATCTAAGGGGATCCTCTTCAGTAAGTTGTTTGAACTCGTAACTTTTATTTGTTTTTTTTTTGTAGGAAATGTTGTCTTCCTTTTTGATCTATTAGTTAATTAGTTAAATATTTTCTTTTCCTTTTACAGAATCCTAGTGATGACAATGGCCAACAGGGTGGCCCCAGTGGAGGCGAAACATAGGAGGCAGGAGAGCTTAGGGAGAAAGCCCCTTCTGATGTTTAATTTCTTGAATCTAGTGTGTTGTTATTAGTTATGTTTCTGCGGGTTGTAAACAGAAATTATTTCTATTGTTTTGAGTTGAGTTATATGAACAAATGCATAAATTTGGCTAACTTTTGTAATCGTCCATTTAAATATTTATGTACATATATTTTTATTTTCATATTCAAGTTTTTGTTTCATTTTGTTTTGTCTGAATGTTGAGAAGAAATAATGCAGGGACATGAAGCAAAATCTTTTTACTTATTTTGTTGTTTAAGTGTAAGCACGAAATAAAGTGCAAATGTAACTCAAATGATAACTGTGCCAAAGGAAGACGTAAAGAAAAGCATAATTTTTATTGCAAAGATATAATCATAGAATGTAAATTTGGAATTTAAACTTTTGAGGCAAATGAAAGTAACCTTGCTCTAGTTTAAGGCCATTTCGGGCCATACATATGTGCATGTCAGTTTAAAGTCATGACAGACTGCAACATGATCGTTCTAGCTTAAAGCCATTTCGGGCCATCAATAAACAAGGGGGATATCACTTGATACTATGAGTTTTGATGTAAACTGGCCATTTCTGACCATGGCTAGTTTTATGTCATTGCGGACATGCGATAGTTTAATGTCATTCCAGACTTGCATAGTTTATCATCATTTCGGACGATCGTAGTTTAACGTCATTACAGACTAGTGTAGTTTGTTAATTCTTTAGTAACTTTTTGATGTTTTTCATTTTTATGTTGGGAGTGGGTTTAATGGGTATGATCCGATACTCGGCATCTCCTTCGCTGATTATGTTGAATGGTAGCTCTGACCAGGAGACGTCTGGCGGAGTAAGCTCTGAGTTAGTATTGTTGGATGTTTCTAGGTTAGGTGGTGCTCCATTGGTTTTTGAGGGATCATGTTTTATGGGTTGATCATCACTTTGAGTTTCGTTTTTTTCTTTCAGTATGAACGTTCTGGAAATTCTCTCAGGGTTATGTTCAGGTGGCGTGTCCTCTTGTTCAGGCCCCTCAAATTTAACTTCAGAGCCTTGATTTGCCTCTGTATGAGATGAGATGGTGGATGTAGTAGTATCCCCATAGATAATGATTTCACCCCCCTCATAGGGCAAGTGAATCTCCTGATGAATGGGGGAAGATACTGCTTTTAGCTAGGCTAACCAGGGTCATCCCAGGATTAGGTTAAAACCAGGCATTTCATCAATAACCACGAAGTCTACAGATGTGGGGAACCGATCCCTTGCTATGAAATCCAAGGTCAATGTACCTTTGACTACTACTCGTGAACCATTAAATGACTTTAGGCAAGTTGTAGACGTTGGTTTAATTAATTCTATAAGTCCTAACTGTTCAATGACAAGATAAGGTACCACGTTTGTGGCAGCTCCATCATCTACATGCACTCGATGTATTTGGAATTGATTGATTCTTATGGTTATAAACATGGGTTTGTGGGTGACGCCTCCGGTCTTCTCATTGATCTTAATGTTTTCAGGATGAAATCCCAATGATTTAGTTTCGAATCCCTATCGTGTAGACATTACCGCGTGTATAGAGGATTCATTTGCGGGTAGATTTTCACTAACTGGGATCGATGTCAACATCTGTACTAAAGCATCACGATGAACTAGTGAGGTCAATATGAGATCGTACAAGCTTAATGATGTATTCTTTTGTTTAAGGGCTTGTGTAACCTATGTTAGAGCACTAGCTAGGTCCTTACAATTTGGTATAATCTTGTCCATGACCATTTGATCCATTGGACCTAACAGTTGTATCTCGCGCGGGGTGACTTTCGTGTTTTTTTTCGTGGCCGTTGGGTTTGATGTGTGTTGCATTCTTGATTTTTCCTCTTTGTAATTCATGCTTGGTTCGTTGTTATATGGAGCCATAGGTATTGTGCTTAACGGAGTTGGTTTTGGGGGCCCCAGTGCAAGGCGTTAACGTTCCTTCATCGAATGTTCCTTCTCTAAACGTTCCCTGGTGAGCCTATCTACAAGGCGTTCTCGTGTGGGTTGTGTGGGAACGTTTGAGGTCGGAGCATGGGGTTGTTTCGGGACTCAAATGATGAATGGGGTGGGACTGGCTTGTGTCTAAGAAGTATCGGGCTATCTAGACACCTTGACTACAAACGGGGTCGCGCGACTTGCAGTCGGTGCCTTTGTCGTAACAACCGTTGGTGGCACTTGGACCACAAAGGGAGTGGGTTGGTTTGATGGTGTCACATTAGCGGTTGTATCGAAAGGGGACATGCACACAACAAATGGTTTGGTTTGGGGTGGTATCTGCATTTTTGCCACCGCGGGAGGCACTCAGATGGGCCACGGTGTTTGCTGGGTAGGAGGATCATGTGGGGGATATGAAGGGTGAAGTGATGTTAGTGCCTTAGGGGGAACACGAACTACAAAGGGTTTATTTGGTGTTTCATAGCTATTATCCACGTCGATGGTGTTAATTATGTATGGCGCTTCTTTAGTGTTTAGGGGATCTTTATATATTCCCATGGACTGGTTTTGTGATTTGACCGGGTTGGCCTCATCAAAAGTGATTTCACCTGCATCAATCATTCGTTGAATATCTTGCTTCAAGGTGAAACAATAGTCGGTGCCATGTTCATTACGCTGGTGGTACTCACAAAAGCAGTCTAGTCTAAATCCTCTTAGAACCGAGGGCTCATCCGATGTTGCCAAGCTTGGATTCTTGACTAATTCGTAGAATCGATCATGTCTTTGAATTGCCATGGGGGACAATTTTTTATGTTTCATTAGCTTGGCTTTGAAGAGTTGGTCAAATAATTATGAAGGTTTCATGGGAAATGACGTGTATTGAGAGGGGTTCCTCCTCTCAAACTTTCTCACATGACTTTGTGTAGCACTTTGTGGTGTGGACAGCCCGAGTGTAGTAGCAAGGGCAGGTCTAGTATAGCTAGTAGGGGTGGCAGGTGGTTTACCTTGTTGTTTCGTACTTGTCTGTTGAGTTTCTGCTACTGCTGCTACTTTCGCCTTAGCCTTCTCTTTGTCTTTCTTAGTATGTTGATTTTTAAAGGTTAAGTAAGAAGGGTCATGGCTATTTTGGGCTGCCTCTTCTATGTTTTTTATTTGCACGAAGGCTTGACTTAAAGTGCACGTGTTCAAATAGTATAGTTTAGATTTCACAAAGTCATTTACGGCTCCCTTGAGGATGGGGAGTAAGTATGTTTCAGGGATTGGTTCATGAAGTTCGTTTAGCGCAGCACTCCATCTCTGAATAAATTTTTGTATAGGTTCAAGGGGTGCTTGTTTTACTTGTATCAAAGTGTCCAGGGTTGCTTCAGGTTTCAAGTTGTATTTAAACCTAGTAACGAACTGGTGTAGGAGATCCTCCAAAGAGGATATGCAGTTATGGGGCAAGGCTTAATACTAGTCTAAAGCTCTCCCAGTGAGAGACATGGCAAAAAATACATAAAATTGCATGGGGCCATGCCCGAAGTGGTAAACATTCTAGTCTAAACGTGACCAGATGGACGTTGGGG
The DNA here is from genome assembly GCA_015680685.1 of Gnetum montanum. Lineage (NCBI taxonomy): Eukaryota > Viridiplantae > Streptophyta > Gnetopsida > Gnetales > Gnetaceae > Gnetum > Gnetum montanum. Next base: position 884,636 of record MNCI01008086.1, on the reverse strand, counting down.
TCCCCTTCCCCGTTATATTTGGTTAGCTAGGGCAAAGAGACTCCTTTGGGCAAGGTCAACAGTGGTACCAAAGGGCTAATAAGATCATCTTGGTAAAAGTCAAATACTTTAAGCTCTTTGTTGTTGACTATTTTGAGGCGTTTTACCTCATCGGTGAGTTCTTGCATCAACTTTTTAGCTTCGGCCCAATCTTGGGCCCCAGGTGATATGGCAGGTGGATTATCTTGTGCAGTATGAAAGTTGGATTTTTGTACGGTGGGCAGGAAAGAGGAAAGTTGAGTGGTTAGAGGTTTCACTTGTGAAATATTCATGGTAGGCGCTATTAAAGGTGGGATACTGTAAGGAAAGTGTTGCTGTTGTTGTTGCTGTGGTACTTGAGCGATGTTCATGGGTGGAATTGTAGGAGGTGGTACGTTGTAATGAGGGGGCTGATGCGCTTGCATGCTAGTCATGGCCCATTGTCCAATCATGATTCGTGAAGGAGCACCCTAAACTTGTTGAGTTGAAGTGGTGAAGGGTGTCCCTTGGGTTTGAATTTGTGGTATATAGTGAGCAGATGTAGAAGCGGGTATCATAGACGACATCCTAATCACTTAGGGTGGGAAGGTCACTCCTACATTATTTTGAGGGGGTTGTTGTTGGGGCTGTACTTGTAGGAGGTGAGATAATGTAGCGACTGGAGGAATAGTGGGGATAGGTATATTGAATTGGGTATAAGTCATGGGGAGAGTGGAAACAAGAGTGGATGCTTGCTGTTGAGGCACCTGTGGTTGAGTGGTTTTGAATGAATGGAGGGACTTGGTTGAAACATTGCCGTGGGGCCAATGATGTCTGGGGTGGACTTGGTTGAAACATTGGTATTGGCAGTATTCATGATGAAATGGTCATAAGTGTGACAAGGTGGATGGGAGACAATGTTAGCGTGTACAGGTGAGAATTTGGCTAAGTATGAGAAGGGTATCCTTGTTAGCGTACAACCCACAGCATGTAGCCTGCCTACACAGCGTACACCTAAGTCCCACAGCGTGCAGCCTGCTTACACAACATACACCTAAGTCTGGAAGTGTGCAGCTGAGTTTGGTAGCGTGCAGGCTGTCTACACAGCATGCAGACAAGTTTGGCAACGTGCAGCTAAGTTTGGCAGTGTGCAGGCTGTCTACATAGCATGCAAACTAAATCCCAGCGTACAGGCTTTAACAACCAACAGGGCGAACAAGCCATGTACAGATAGCATACAGACAGCGTACAAGCCAGACAGCATACAGGCTAGACAGCGTGCAGGCTAGACAGCATGCAGGCTAGATAGCACATAGGCTAGACAGCGTATTCATGCTAAGATTATAGCAGATTTAGTTGAACATGGCACAGATTTGGCAGTTTTGAGTGATGGATCATAGTAGTTTCAAATAACAGTAGGCCCTCCTTCTAGCGCCATTTTCTGTACTGTCTGAAATTGTCAGTGTGTAGTTGGAATGAAATGCACACCGAGAGATCTACAGATAGGCACAGAAGACCCTACCTTCGCTTGAGGGTGAGCTAGAATTGACGAAGGTAGAGTACCTTGGATGGTCTGCACGTGGATCAGACAAGGATTTCCCCAAACATATGCCAATATGAGATATGCCGGGTTATACGTAAACGGTGTGATAAATGTAAATTAGACCACCAGCGTGCAGGAATGTAAACAAGAGATAAAGAAATATGAATGAAAACTATAACAAATCTTAGCCAAAAATGCAGCAATATTATTGCATAATGAAAATTACAATGCACCAGTCTAGACGTAGTTGTGAATCGGACACAAGGCGAATGAAGAGCCCTGGTGGATGCGGAGGGGTGATGGAATGCTATTTTGGGCTACAGGCACAGCGTGAAGACTGTATGCTCAGTGTGTAGGGTAGCAGTCCAACATGCAGGGTGGGTGTTCTCGATGCGCTAAGTGTGAATTGCCCAGATTTCTGCTCAGATCTTTTAATTTTGAACCTCGATCTAGTCAAAAATTTAGGTTTTTGTATGAGTTTGGGTGCCAAATTTGGATTTGAGATGGGATGATTGGCTGTGGGATGCTAGAATGTTAGATTGGGTGACACGTGGAGCATCGACCGGATGCAAAAGAATCAAGCTTTACAAGCATGCAGCATGCTAGCGTGTACACACTAGGCGTATACACCGGGCATGCAGGCTAGTGTGTGGGCATGAAAACTATAATTTTGGAGCTTAATATTGTACATTGAAGTTGTATCCTTGTTGCCTAAGTGTTTTTGGTCCTTCGGGGTGTCCAGGGGCTCATTTTGGCTTCACTTTGATGAAGTTTTGGGCACATTTCCAGTGTGCACGCTGTGGTGTACGTTGGGCATGCAGGGCCAAGGACAACCCTTCTGATGACAAAATTGATGTCTCCTGAGCCTATGAACTTTTAGATTCATTAACCATGTCTTGAGGATTGACTCCCTTGGCAAAATCCTACCTAAAATGTCCATTCCACCTTGTTCACAGTGGTGCATGCTGGGCGTACACGCTGGGCGTGCAGGCATGAAACTGCCACTTTTCAAGGTTAAAATTTGATTTTTGGGAGGCAAGGATGATGCCTGATGGTTTCTCTACCTCTGGGAACTGATTGCCTATGAAAATCATGGTATGAGTGCCTATTTTGATCTGTCTATGATGATACACGTTGGGCGTGCAAGCCAGCGTGTAGGCATGAAAATCCATCATTTGGAGGCCAAAACTTGATTTTCAGGAGTCTGAGAGATGCTGGGGATCTTGGGGAAGGTCCCAAGGAGTCTAGACCTTCATTTTTGGCTTGTTTCAGTGCATTTTTGGGGCCCAAAAGTTGCTGTACCCTGAGCTGCACGCTAGGCGTGCAGGCTTGTGTGCAAGAAGTATACTTAGTCAGAACTAAGAGTTTTGAGCTTGGAACTTTTAGTTCTTGTTGCCCGATGTTGACGTAGCATTCAGTGGATCTTGGAGGAATTTTTACTTGCTTGATTGGACTCTGTTTGATGCTGTTTGTGGAGTTCTCAAGTTTCGGTCATGCTGGCAAGCATTATGACTTAGCTCGATTCTTGTCTGAAAGTGCTGGGCCCAAATTTTGTGGTGTTTCACTATGCAAGCTGAAGTATTATAGGTGCTCAACTAAACTACACCACCACCGAAAAGGAATTAATGGTAGTGGTGTTCACCTTGGAAAAGTTTTAACACTATGTGCTCAGATACAAGGTGTTTGTGCATACAGACTACAATGCCATATGGTTCCTTATAAACAAACCAACGGTGAGCCCTCGTGTCATATGGTGGCTCATGATCCTTCAAGAATTTGATCTTACTATGGTAGATAAAAAGGGAACTGAGAATGTGGTTGCTGATCATTTGTCTTGGCTATGATGGGACAACACGAACGAGGAGAGCCCACTCTCTGACCAGTTTCCAGATGAACTCCTCTTTGCTGGAGAAATTGCAAAAGGAGGTGCCCACAGGATCAAGTTGGTTTGGAAACATCCTTACCTATTTTCATACACAGGAGCTACCAAAGGATTGGATCATCAAAAGAAATAACCATTTCTTCACAAAGCCAAGCACTTCATGGAAATCAATGTACACCTGTACAAGATGTGTGCGGATGACTTGGTTTGATGTTGCGTTCCTGATGTAGATCAATTGCACATCCTCCAAGGTGCTCATGAGGGCCCTTGTGGGGGCCATTATAGAGGAAGGTGCACAGCTATTAAGATCCTATTTGCAAGTTACTACTAGCCTACACTCTTTAGAGATGCTCAATGGTTTGTTTGCTCCTATGATCGATGTCAAATAGATGGTGGGATGACGGTTAGAATGGAGGGACCTCAACAGTGGATTTAGCCACTAGAGCCCTTTAACATTTGGGGCATCAACTTCATGGGCCCCATCGCACCCATGTCCAACAAGGTGTACATTATTGTCGCAGTGGACTACTGTACAAAGTGGGTAGAGATGGTAGCTATCATCGACTATTCCTCAACCATAGCCGCACAATTTGTTCAACAACAAATCATGAACACGTTTGGGGTGCCGTGTGAACTCATTTTAGATAATGGCAGTCACTTCATGGGTGCTACCTTTCATAAACTCATGCAGTGTTTGGGAGTAGAACCTAAGCTAACAACACCCTATCACCCCCAAGTCAATGAACAAGCCGAAGTCACAAACCAAAAGATTACAAAGATCCTGACTAGGATGATTAGCAAATATAGGAGGGATTGGAGCACAAAACTTAATGATGCCCTCTAGGCCTATCGCTTAACCTAGAAATTTCCTATAGGCTACTCCCTTTATGAGTTAGTGTATGGAAAACTACCAATGCTCCCAATTCAGGTAGAACTCTGAACACTATCCACTGCAAATGACTTAGGCCTTGACTTACCCCTAGCACAATGAGAATGACTTATCAACTTAAATGAGCTAGATGAGAATCGATTAGTAGCCCTATCATCAAATGAGGTGCATAAGACATATAACAAATAACACCATGACCTTAGGATTCAGAAGGTAACATTTCAATGTGGGGATAAGGTTCTCTATTGGAACCCCACACATGTGCCACAATGAACCAAGTTTCAAACACTCTGGGAGGGACCTTATATTGTTTCTAAGACCTTTTCATCTCAAGCTCTACTCATACACAAACTTGAAGACCCAACAAAAATGCAGTTGGTCAACATGCAAAAATTAAAACCCTTCCATGAACTACACCAAACTAGTGTTGCTACCACTTCACCAAGTGGTTGGCCACATTCCATCTTTCAAATCTCCTCCTCCAAGCTTAGTTGTGGGGGAGATCACTACCCAGGCTAAAATAGTTGTCCTAGCTTCCTAGGTCTTTTCTATATTTTTTGTTTTACACATTTTTATTTTACACCATCATTCATACGTTTAACATTTCTTACCTACTCTTTCTCCTTTTTATATATGAATACATCTCACCTTTAGTTGCTTTGTTTTATTTTATTTTAGTTTATTTTCCTCTATTTATTTTCGCTAATAAAGTCGTCTTATTGACACAAGATGCGATGGCGTGGTGGTTTCTCCCAACAGGAGTTTGCTTATTATGGTTTTCCTATTATATCTAGTTCTTACCTTAGCATTTTGGGTTTAGGAAACTAAGTTACACTTTCTTTCATGCAATAGGCAGTGAGTCCATGACATTCGACCACTCACACTTTTCTATGGTGCCCCAGGATCAAGAGAAGTATAGTCCCTTTTTCATTAATCAACTCCAATAAATCTTTGACCTTGGTGGATTCTGAAATTGGGAAGGATTCAAGTGGTAAGGAATAGGGTGTGAGTTCAAGGGGATGTGGTGGACTACGTACCCTCCTATGATCTCTTGTGCATTGCTATCCTCAAGGATTCCTTTCCATTCCATGGCCACGAATAATAGGAAGCTAACATGTCGTTGTATGGTGTGGTTCCCATTTGAAAAATAAAAAAAGATAGAGGAAAAAAAATAATCGGAATTCAAAGCACACCCCTTGGGCCAACCACTATATCCTTGCATGGTGTGGTTCCCATTTAAAAATAAAAATAAAAACAATAATGGGAATTCAAAGCACACCCCTTGGACCAACCAATATATCCTTGCATGGTATGGTTTCCATTCAAAAAGGAAAAAAAAACAATAATGGGAATTCAAAGCACACCCCTTGGATCAAATAATAGGCTACAAGCATTGGTTATGGGACTCGGAAGCCATGTTACCAAAACCTGACGGTCCTCTCTAACTAAGGCCCTTCCTTACTTCTTGCTTCCCTTTCCTTCTATATAAGGAATGGGATTTGGTCTCTGAGGGCATGTGTATGTCTTGAGTGGGTGGGTTGGTATTAGTCCATCACTACGACGTCATTGGCCATGGTCGATCTTGATCCAGACCTAGAATGGATTCTTATTAGGTCACTTAACTACATGCTTCACAAAGGGACTGTATCAATCTTAACCTCAGCACTCCATTCAACATGCTTCCCCCCTCATCCTTTGCTCTCCGTCCCTCACCTCACTATTGGTTTCATGTTTTGATCGTGTATCTTGGTTTGCTGGTAGTTGTAAATCCTTTGGTTAGTTCTTAGAAATACAAGTATTAATGCTCAGTGACCATTAATTAACTATGGGATCCATGGACTCCTAGGTTGAAGATGTGCAAGGGAAAACAAGGTTAGAGCCTACTATGGGGAGGACCCACTTGCATATCCTTTGGTTCCACTTGTTAATCTCCTACTCCTTTGATATAATACGATGCTTGTTCTAGGTTGTCCATCGTGGGGCCCTCCATCACCCACACTTTATGATGTTCTCTTGAATTTGACTCTTCTTTTGCACCTGACCTCCCTTCCTCTTTATTTCATGCTATTCTTAGATCTCTGAGCTCTCGAATGGCGCTAGTTTTATGTTAAAATTTTTTAAATTTGGGCCTTTAATTCATCGGTCAATGGTGGTCAATGTATCTAAATAGCTGTGTCGACGCAGCCCTGTATACGTAGCCACCTACGTTTACATAGCCCCGTTTATGTGGCCTCTTCGACGTAGTGCCCAAACTGCTATATATACGCGCATCATGCTTTGGAATTTTGTCCATTTGCTCATAACGCTAGGGGAGTTTTTCAAGTTTTAAATGTCCACTCTCCATCACCTTCCTACCGCTTGTCCACATCTATGCATTATTTCACGCTTTTGCTACTGGAGGTATGCTCTACATCATGGGGGCCCATGATTTTATATATTGTGCCAATATGGCTAACCTAAGACTTAACACAACTTAATGCATCGAAGACTTAATGCCTCCTAGGGTTAATCAAACCTTCTGCTTTAACGCCTCCTAGGGTTAATCAAAACGTCTCTTAGGGTTAATCAAAATACCTCTTACGGTTAATGCCTCCTAGGGTTAGTCAAAATGCCTCTTAGGGTTAATCGAAGAATTTGCTTTAATTCATTATTTGTTTTTAACCCTTCAACTACACTCTAGGACACCATGTGTAATGGTTTATGTACACAACCTTAGATCAAACAGAATGCACGTGTCACTATCATAGCCAAGCCATCATGCAAAGGTATATTATTACCATTTTGGGCAAAACACACACATTTTAATTCAGGGTTATGCTATGATTGCAGATGGCACCAAAACCAAGGAATCCAAGGGAGGAAAGACCATCACAACCTCGAGAGAAGCAACCTAGAACAGGATGGGAACATGGCACGTGACCTCAGGAGCACGTAGAGGGATCACATGTAACTGGCCCTCTCCGTGATGAATCCAACATGGAATCTATTCATCAGATTCCTAAAGAAGAGGTCCCCATAGAACAATCACACAAGGACAAGATGCCAACGAGAGTGCCATGGGTTGAGGTCACCTTGACTAGGGCCTACCTTGACGCTATTAAGCTGAAAGAGTTGCAATGAATGATCCTTCAAGAATTAAACTTTGGACCATTCATAGAAAGTGCGCTAGAAGAAGTCAGAACTCAATTGCAATCTTCTCCCATGTGGCCAATCATCACATCCAGTGGTGAGTGGTATTTGGGGGGAAACCTATTTCTTCTGGAAAAACTGATAGTCGGGGTTGCAAGTAAGAATCAAAGACATCCACGTGTCTTACTCTGCAGAGGCAATCGCACAAGCTCTTGGGTTGCTTGAGATTGGGGCTGATGTGGTAGAAATTTCAAAACAAGCAGACCCCAAGGTGAAAGTGGAGTGGACCAAGCAATGCTATGGGGTAGACTGTAAGGAGTTTGGCACATTGACCACTGCAGAAAGAGTTTACTTCACAATTGTGTCTTACCACTTAAATCCAATGGTAAGACCTAGCAAAATCACCATCGTTTCTACTTATGCATGTGTTGCTTTAAGTGGGAAATTTCCTATCAACTTCCACAGTTACTCTTCTTGCAAATTGAGAAACAGTTCGTGAAAAATGAACATGGAAGGCAAGCTTTGCCCTTTCCCTGCCTAATTAGAAAGTTGTGCAAACGGGTAGGGATAGCACGATATGCTAATAACATACTCTATCATGCCCCAATTTCCTCATGATGTAAAATGATGAAAGATAAAACACTTGCCACAACCAAAACAAAGGAAGAGCAACAACCACCTCCATTGTCTGCACAAGCAATAGGGCTAGACTCACGCATAGTCGTAGAGCATCTACTTGAGATCCAATAATCACTCTTGCACCAATAGGAGTAACAAGTGTGAACTAGTCATGATGAAGACCCTTCTGTGTATCACCCTACCTTGAGCCATCTAGAAGAAGTGGCTCGATCTGTGAGCTTACTGGAGAGAGCAAGGTTGATGCTTTCGACCACGCAAGTGCTCGCAAGAAAAAACCCTAGCGCCAGAGAAGTAACAGTGTCAATGACCCAACAATTATTTCCAGAAATTTTAGAAAATGCTGCTACTTTCTCAATGCACTTGGAGGAGGGTCAAGGGGCAACCATCTTGGTAATGCAGCACCAAGGACAGGAAGTTACGGTAGAAGTAGTTGCCAATACGATCACCATAGCTCTCAATGCACTTACGGCACCTGTACCAGATATACATGGGCTTAGAGATGTGTAGATGTCTGCAAGGACTTAGAGTGATAGATTCAATGTAGCACAACATGAAGAATTTTTGGATCGACTGGTGGAAACCAGGCAATCGCTTCCAGATGTGTTTGACCTTCCAAACAACATCACTACAACCTAATCGAAGTTGCTCTTGGCAAAGATCAAGTTCCTCATCTTAGACGGGCAACTAGAAGCAACTCAAGTAGATAATCAATGCTTAGCTGTGAAAGTTACCCAATTAAGGGCCCAACTTGTCGATCTGGCTATACTCAACCATGAAGTCACCAAAGATGAAGCCTTTCAACAGCTTCAAACCAAGCTTCAAAAGGTTGAGTACAAGTGAGAGTCGACGATCTTTGACAAGTCCTTAGGGGAAGCTCATTCTTATTATCTAAAAAAGGACTTGGCAGGGGTTCACCAGGAAAATGTTGGGTTGACCACAGAAGTTCATCACCTAGGCAATGTTGGTTTCGAAAATCAACAAATGAAGGATTTTATCTACCAACAGCAAGAGGAGCTGGCTAGGGTAAACATCGATATGAGAAGATTGGCTACTGAAAATTGCAATCTGTTAATGGAGGAAGTCTAAGACTTGCAATAGAAAATAGCCATTGAAATCACCACTTGGAATAATGAGGCCCTCACGTTTGAACGAGTGAAAAATCACTACAAGGACCAAGTGGGATTGCAAAAAGAAATTAATGAAAAAGAAATCCAAGTTGCAAAGGCTAAGATGAATCAAGCCCTACAACAACTCAAGGAAGGAGGTGAGGTATGGCAACCCATCTTTGATGGATTAAATGCCTACAACCAAGCTAAGATTTGTCTTAAGGAGCTGCAGATTGAAGAAATGACAAAATATATGGAACTAGCCAACCTTCATTATGCAAACCTAACCATGCTTATAGGTGGGAGATTGTGGTCAAACCTTGAGAAGTAAGTGGCCACCTCATATTCTTTATATGATGGTGAGTTCAAGGTGCATAAAGAAACAAAGCAAAAGTTGGAAACAGCAAACACGGAACTCAAAGTTCTTCGCACCCACTTTGAAGGGCAACGCTTTGTTACAGAGAACTTAGCCCAAAGAATGGATGACTACTAGTGGCTACAAACATCAGTCCAAGTGTTTGACATCAAAAAAAATAATTTGTGGCCTAGCTTGTCAATTTAAAGGAGCTCTTCCTTGCACTTCCATGTCCTTGGGATGTTCCTGTTCTAGCACACATTGGCGAAGCTTCTTGGACTGTGAACGACCCCAGAAGTAAAGAAGATAAAATGAGGGCTCTGTTGGAGGCTTTTCAATTACCTTCAGAAGTTGCAATAGCTACAAGAGAACCACAACCACCACCTCAACCACCACATGCACCTGAAGCTGGTGAGGGCCCATCAGAACCACTGCCACTAGGAACTCTATGATCCTCTTCAGCAACTTCAACATCTCGGTGGGGTTGTGAGTCCATTGTTGTCATGGTGTTCAATTTTGTTGTCCATGAACACCAATGTTTTGTAATTTTTTCCATACACTCGGGCACTTGGTGTGTTGCTAGCATCAATGTGTGTATTGAGATGTTTTGCTACATGTGTCACTAGTAACCTCATACCTTCCAAATTGTAACAAACTTGAGGACAAGTTTTCACTTAGTCATGGGGGTATGATGAAGCACCCAGTTCACTATGTCAATTGGGCTGCATAGATGAAGCCTCATTAACGCGGCTGCATCGATGTGATCCCGTCGACGCATCTTTCCAAGCGTTGAGATGGCCTCGTCAACACAGAATCCATTTTCTGCTATAAATATGCGTGCACCTACTACATTTATTGAACCTTTTGTTCAAGTTGTAGGGAAGCTCTTATAGTTTGTTTCCACAGAAGTTAGATTATTTTTCAAGTGCCCGCAAACATAGTTCGAAGAGTGTACGGCTCTTTATTCGAGCGCTAATGTACCTAAGCCCATTAGCGTGAACGGTAATAAAGATGAGCTTTTTGAACATTCCTTACAACATTTGAACTAGATTACTTAAGCATTAATATTTTAATTCCTTAATAATTTTCATGTTTTTGTTATCGCTTTATAATGATAGTACGTTTTAGTAGTCCATGAGAACACATAAGCACAGCTAGCTCAAACATATGTTTGACACTTGGCAACCCAGTGACGCTTAACGTCTGGCAACCTAGTAGTGATTAGGACATGCTTGGGATGTGCACAAAGGGTGGGACCAGCTACTTATGCTAGAGATAGTCGAGCAATAGCGTAGTAAAATCTTAGATTATTTAGCCTTTTACTCCCTATATTAGAAGAATTAAATATTATAGATAAAAGAAAACCTATAAAAATCATATGCCTCAGTCTCACTTAACCATCGTTCTAGAATGTCACAAGTGAGGTTGAGAGGACAACAACTGTTCTAACTAGGATTCTAATGGCTAGAATACTATGCGTAAGTGCTCACAGTCTTCAGAATTTGACCGGATCGTGCATGAACGCTCGTGATTCATATGGTTGGACATAGGGGTACCTCACTGCTCATCAATGAATAATTCCAAGTCTTTTCTATGTGGCACATAATCTCATGTAATAGTGAATGGCACCTCAGAGAAGTATACCAATTTTGGAAAAACAAGCAAGATGATGCTATGGTGAAAATAGAGGGAATCACAATGTCATATTTAGTCAAAGTAATAGCCAAGGCACTCAACATTCCAAATGTTGGAGCCAATATCACCCAAATCTCTACAAGGTCTAACATAGAGGCAAGGAAGCTATGGCTACAAAGGACCTATAAATTAGTGAAAAAAGAATAGAATGGATTGTCTACAATTGAAAAGATCTACTTGAAAATTGTGACATATAATCTCTTCCCAACAAAAAGACTAAATAGAATTTCCACCTATGTTGCTAAAGGAAGCACTATTCTAATGGGGAAATTTTAGGCCAACATGGCTCATCTATTGTTGTTGGAAATACAAAAAAGATTTGAGGAGAAGAAGCTAGGGAAACTTACTCTACAATTCCCTTACCTTATCAAAAAGTTTTGCTGACAAGTAGAAATTCTAGGTTACACCAATGATGTTCTCCACAAAGCCCAAAATATCTCATATGCTAAAATTATAAAAACAACATCATTGAAGAAGGATCAAGTAGAAAAACCAGAAAGCACTAAAGGAGAAATTGAATCTACACTGGTAAGAAATGTTCCAAACATAGAAACAGAGAAAGCAAGATCTAATGGGTCAACACCAGTAGCCCATAGACTAGGACCACACTTCTCCAGCATAGCAAGATTACAAATCCTTAATGAGCCATTTGTAACAAATTTCTAAAATGATAAGTTGGGGAAGCAAAGAAGTCTCCAATATGTACAAGATGATGGACAATCCAAAGAAGGCTACCATGTCAATAGGACCCACAAGTGGTCAAATCTCATTATAGGTAGAAGTGGACGAGGATTAGGCATAATAGATATCCAAGAATACTGCATCCTTCCAGGTAATGTTAAAAATAGGAGAAGGGGCCATAGTAGTGATCATGCAACACCAAGATGCGATAGGAGTAATAGAAGTTATTATAGATCATATTAAGGAATCCTTCAATATTCCTATTGTGCCATTAGTAGATCTTACTAGAGTAAAAGATGTTGAGACCATAGCCAAGATGTCCATGGCCTCGAAAGAGCATGAAGATATCTTGGATCAATTGTTGCAAACTGAGCAAGTAATGCAAAATCTCTTTGATATCATGAGTAGTATCACTACAATGCAATTGAAGTTAATTTCAACCAAGGGCAAGCTGGTCATGGCTAAAACTAGAGCAAAACAAGCTAAAAATGAGATGCAAAGGCTACAAGTGGAATTAGCCACATTAAAAGTAGAAAGGTAGAACCTTGCACAATATATTACACCTGACTAGCTCGAAAAATTCGAAACTAAATAGATGGATCAATTGATGGCCATGTATGTTCAAATAGAGATGAAAAAAAGAAGATAGTGTAGAAAGCCTTAATGGTAGAAGCCAAAACTTATGTCCATGTCAAAGACCTAACTACACTAGAAGAGAAAAACAAAAAAATATATATAGAAAATAAAAGGTTGACTAACATTGAGAAATAAAAAAATGTACTAGAAGAAATCATTCATCAGCTCAAAGAGTAGTTTTCTCAAGTTAACCTTAACATAATGAAATTGGCTAGGAAGAACAAGACCTTATCCATGGAAGAAGTTTACGTAGTATGTTAGAAGTTAGCTATAGAAATTAGCGCATGGAAAAATGAGGCCAAAAAGCATGAATGATTGAAGGAGTAATTCATAAGTGGGCATGTATAAGTAGGTTAAGAAGAAGGAGATCCAAAAGGCTAAAGCCAAGATTAATACCATTACAATGCAAACATGTGATTGGTAGCCTATCTTAGACATCCTAGCCCATGTGCATCAAGCTGAAATCGAAAACAAAGACCCACAGATAAAGGATTTGACAAAGTACCCTAATCTATCCATGTTAATAATAGATAGGCCCAGAACAAAACTAGAGTAGGAAGTGGTCACAATGTATGTGTTATACAAGAAATATTTTGCAAATAGAAAGAATGTACAACAAAAGCTTCACATTGCAAACTCTAATCTCCAAGTGATCAAAGCTAGCTACCAAGACCAAAAAGATGTGGCAACAAACCCAGCTAGAAGAATGACTGACCACCAAGACTTAAAAAAAATGGCTAGAGCTTTTGAAGATGAGAAAAGGCAATTTGTGGCTTGGTATGTTAAAGCTAATAAGATGTTTTGACAACTATCATGTCCATGGGAAGTATTGACTCTAGCAAAACTACTAAATTCACCTAGATGGTACATGATCCAAGATTAGAATAAGAGAAGATTTTGGCACTTCTTAACATATACCAATTTTAGAAGCCCAATGATAAAGGAAAAAAGCCAATGGAGGAGCCACCACCACCACTTGGAACATAAGAACTACATTGAACTTTGTTTTGTTTTGATTTGATTTGTCATATGCATCAATCATGCACTACATGAGGATTTTGTAAACACCACTCAAACCACAATGCAACATTCATAGTAGAGTCAATCATGTATATGAGTCATAATGTCACAATTTGTATATAACCCCATAAATTTTGTTAGGAACTCTATCCTCCTTTTGTTTTAACTCAAGGACAAGTTTTCAATCAGCTATGAGAAGTATGATAAAACCCTTTTGTCATGCATATATGATGTAGTGGGCTATGGTCATACCTATAAATACCAAATCACTATCATGGAAAAATAAGAACTTTGGCCAACACTTAGTAGAATTCTTGCAATTTGTTTTTGTAACTTAGAGTTAGAGTTAGAGTGAATACTCATAGTGTAGTGAACAACAATTGTACAAAATCTTTATTTGAGTGGATTGTTCTTTGACACAATTCATCAACAAAAATAAAGATTGACATTATTGTTGATCATTGCAACATCTCACTTAGCTTGACTATTACTTTTCATCATGCTTACTTTCATTCAGCTGTTTATATTTTCAAGACTTTATTTTTCCAATGTCACTTAGTAAGGTAGAATAAGTATGACTTGTTTCGAGCAAAAAGTGTAACTATTTGGTAACTCAATAGTGACTTCACTTAATTCACTTAGTAGTGAAATCACTAGGTAATCCTAGTAACAATTACATCAACCTAGGACATATACACTAAACTAGGAATAGATACTTATCACCATAGGCTAGAATAGATTTACATTTCTATCACACTTAGAATCTAAATCATTTTTACTATGTAGGCACTTAGCGTAATTTGAGCCAAACAACATTAACATATCATATACTTCACTACGAGTTAACCATACGATTTGCACCTTGCTAACTCTAAGTGAGAAGACAACAATGGTAAGCTAAACATCAACTACTAGTATACTTATATTGTTTATCCATGAATTACAATCAAGTCACACATGAACACTCGTGACTTGTAGGGTTGAGCGTTGGAATACCCCATTGCTCATCATCGATGATATCCTAAAAAAAAATTTCACGATGTTTGAGAAATTTGTAGGAAATCAAATGAATGGTCCAAATATAATGCACAATTATCACATGTTATTCTTTGGTCTTCTAGCTAGCATTGCTCCTTTTGAAAGATGATTCTCAAAGATGAATTATATAAAAAATGAAGAAAGAATTAGATTATTTTAAAATAATCTTATCAATTTAATATTTGTATTTTTAGTATTTGTTAAAATATTGTTCAAGTAGATTTTCTAGCAATTTTTAAAGTATGGAACAATGTGAAAGAGAAAATAATCTTCTAGTAGATTAAAATCATATGTTGAGTTTTTTATGTTATACTTTTAACAAGCATCCCAAAGCTTTGTTGAATCTTGAACTATGATATTGGTGTTATTTTATAGCCAATTTCATCTTTTATTAAATTTTATCTATTTTTAAAATTCTTATATTTTGTAAAACTTAATTTAAAAATATATTTTAATAGTTATATAAATTCATTTAAAACTGGATAGATTCATAATTTATTATATATATATAGCAAGCTTTTAAATAAAAGGCTTAAAATCCTCCTTTCAAGGTAATAGTAAAAATTTTCAACTTTATCAGAAACAAACTTTTTCCCTTCAATTGATGAAATGATGGACCCTTCAAAGTTGATCCTTGGTTTAAGCTATAGTGTTAGGTAAAAGTGAGCCACATAAAAGCATCATTAAATCCTTCACTTACCTTAATAAGCATCCCATATAGATGGGATAAAGGTACCATGATGATAGCATGATGAAAGTACACTGAAAAATTTTCTCACTATTGTTTCATGTTATGAATGCATTTGATGTATCATTTACTCGAGGAGAAACAGTAAGTCATGTTGACATAAATAGAAGTAAATAGGGTTGGACATGTCAATTCCCCATAGACAAAGGTAGATAAGGTTAGAAATGTTGATCCCTCTCCCCCACCTAGATAAATGTTTGCATAAATGAACACATTAGGTAGCATTGACATAGCAAATTTGGTCACAAAGGATATCTACAACCTGAATAAATAGCTCCCTTAACAATTTGTGATAGATGGTACATTTTACAGTTAGTTACATGAAGTGAAATTTTTAGCCTAAAAAGTGAGTTGAACCTTTTACAAAAAGAGTCTTCAAAGCTCCATCATCTTCACTCCTCTTAATTCAACCTTTGTTTGGGTTTTTTTTCCCTTCCAATGTTCATCAAGTTCAACTCTTAGGTTCTGCCCCAAAAATTGATGGTCATAATTAGTGTGAATCTGCTGCCCATTTACTTGTTTTTGGCTGATTTTTCACATAAAATATGGGTGGAAATTAAAATATGCCGTCATAAAAAAGGGGCAAATTTATGATAACCCATAATTAATACCTAAATACTAAGGTATGTAACATGTTAGTACTTACATTACTCACTCTATGTTTAATAATTCTTTGAAAGATAACCCAAGATGAAAAAATAACCAAGCTTGATCATTCTGTTTATTTCATGCTTGAAATAACCAAGCTTGATCATTCTGTTTATTTCATGCTTGTGTCTATTTCATGTTTTAGATTGATAGTATGCAACTCTCAAAGAAAGATTATACAGTTTCATGTAGGTATATGGAAAAGCCTACTAGTAATTTTTCATAATTTATAGGAAAGTTTAATTGCCCATAATGGACACCCATCAAATTCACACTCATTTTTATCATCCCACTGATTTGTCCGAGGTGGACATTTATTTCAAATGGTTATTAACACTTATTTATTAATCCGATATAACTTGAAATTTCCACGAGGCTAACCTCTCAGGGAATTTAAATAATTTAAAAGTTGTTTCCCCTTTAAGGTCACCCATGGTACATGAAACACGGAAAATTTCTATCTAAACAAGACAAGCCAAATATTGTTTTTCAGCTGGGCATGAGATCTGCTAAATTTTGATGGAAAGATTATTTTCATGCCTATAGCGTGCGTAGTTGTGCTCTCATGAAATATTAATATTCTTTTATCAGTCTTCTGTTAAAATCTCCCTATTAAAGATCCAAGCGGACTGATACAACCTTAAAAATAACTTCGGTTTGAGAGTGAATAGATAACCTCTCACTACATATCTTTGAAGCTTTAATTCAATTAAAAGAAACGTTAGCTTTGGAAATTCCAGAAACATCTGTGTTAGATATAAAATTTACAATAAGGGTCACAGGTTCTCTAAAAATTGCCTTAAAAAAACTATATCCCTCTTGTATCAATGCCAGGCTGATGCAACAATGAGTGGTCTTTCCCGCCATCCGAAATACAAAGCACCTCCAGCCTCTTTGATTGTGTAACTATCACAGTATGACCGGAGTAAAGACTCCACGGATTTCAGGACATAAGAACTGAGAGGATACGCTGTAAAGCCTGCCATGGTCATTCGAGCTCTCCACTTACCAGCCATCTCATACCTTTCAACCCTTTCAGCTCCTTCACATGCAATAATGTTAACAATATCTCGAGCAAGACACTGTTTTTCAACATTCATCCTGTCCTTGCTATCCCTCGGAAGAGTAACATCTAGAGACTCAAACACTGCTGAATAATAGTTTAGTACTTCCATGAATCGTGGCAAGAAAGGTGAGGTGTTAGTATTAACCTCTTGCTCTACATGAGTAACAATTCTAGGATTAAAAGACTTTACCATCCTAAGAAGCCGATCACGTGGGTTCTTGGTTGAGACACTTTCATCAGGCATGTGGTGTAGATGTAAAGCAAAATTGACTGCTAAAGCTTCATTTGGCCTGATATCGAACATGTGAGCCTGGATATCTACCACACTATCTGCGACAGGAATAAACTCTAAAGAAACTCCAATGGTCTCTGCATATTTTTCGAGTCTCTTTCCAATTATTCCCAATCCTCCAACAGATCGCTTGATAGATTCAGGATCATCCACTCCTGTTATGCGCACAGCTGGAGGTCCACCTGGTCTTTCTGAAAAAGCTTTGATAAGATTCATATACTGGATTCCTTGTCCCATTTCAAAATCAATGATGTGCACTCTTCCCTCGTTCTCAAAAGCTTCACAGATAGCACTATTGGCTGCCATGTACCCAAATTTAAAGCATGGACATACTTCAAACAAGATTTGCATAGCTGATAACATATCAAAGCTTGGTGCTTCTTTGCACCTTAGAGCCTTGTACAATCCTTGGCCTGTAGATGCTATTCGTGCAGCAAGACCTTCCACCATGTATGCTGCAAGTCTTTCCGTGGGATCGCCTTGAATAGAGACAACTTCCCTCAATTTTGCAATTTCCTGCAAAGCCAAGTCAACATTATCATCAGCCACGGCCAGAGCACATTGATAAAGCAGGTCCTTCGTGATCTTCTCTGCATGAACTTCCTGTGAAAGACTAGACTGAGAATTGCATGTTGAATATTCTTCACTTGCTGCTTGTACTGCAGAGTTTGTGATTGGTTGATAATCTTTGCTGCCGTCAGAACAACCACTCCCATTTGTACTTTCCATTGGAGAATTGATGATAGAATCTTCCAGAAGATACCCTTCTATAGTGTCAACCCATTCTTTTCCAAGTTCTTGTGCTGAGAAGAAGACACTGGATTCATCGTCACTAAAAAGTTCCTTTTCAAGTTCTTGTAGTCTTTGCCTAACACACTCTGGGTGTTCTTTGTTGAAGCCACCGCCTTGCACATCTACAGTAGAGAGATCGTCTAGAAGAAGATGAGGATAGTAAGATGTAAATTTGTTTGTAAGGCTCTCATTAGATAGCAAGCTCTCGCCAGATGCTGACTTCTGTGAAAATGGAATGCCACGATACTGACTTTGCTTAGCAACAAAAGATCCAGCCAAGGCTGTTCCATTATAGAATGGATCTTGGCAATGGAAAAAACTGGCATCAGAACCCTGATGGTGTGGTACAAAACTCTGATATGATGTTTCAGAGATCCCAATAGCATCCAGGGGGGAGAGAGGTGATATAGGTGCATTATATGCTTGAAATTTCATTTCTCTAAGCACATTTTGTATTTCCAGTTCAGAGAACGAGCTCCTCGACAAAAGCTCTGCATCTTGGTATCCCATTTCCTCAGAAGAATCCATATATACCTGTGAGTTTATAGCAATGCCCCCAAGTTCAGGCTTATACTGGACTCGCATCTTGCTAAAATTATTTATCATACTGACTGGATCACCTCGATGTACCCTCAAAAACTTGTGACTATCAGGAAGCTGAGTCTCAGAAGAATCCAATGGCCTTAGCATAGACATGCTATCGGATACCCTTAAGTAGAACTTTCTTATTTCTTATATTAAATGTTAAGATTTCCAATGCTCTTGATTATTGACATATAAACCTGAAAAATAAAAAAACAAACAAACAAACAAGCTTACATTAGCTCAACTAGCCATATATCTTAAAAACCGTCGTTCCCAAACAAGGTTTATTCGAGACCGAAACCATTTCATAGCTAACAGAACCTGTTTTTACCCTCCTTAAAAAAAGAATTGCGGCCTTCTATATTCCCAGCTAAGATTTTTAAAAAATGACTCACTTAAAATGCAAAAACTGAAGCTCTGAACAATCATCAACAAAATGATGTGTTCTCGAATAGAAATCTACAAAGATATTCATTTCCATGGAAAAAATATCAATAATAAAAACAGAAGCAATAATTGGGCTTCCTGTACGAAATAAAGTATACAGGGGACGTTTAAATTACATGATTGCTCAATGGTATGCCTAATACATTAATATACATTATCATTAAAAAAATAAACACAACCAAAGAAGCCATTTGTTGCCATTTATTTTATCTTATTTAAATGATGGAAGACATTCTACAACAAAATAATTAATTAATTTGAAGTTCCAGACAATGAGCTTCTCAGAGCAATGCAAGAAAATATAATGGCAAAATCTCTTCTAACAAGGCAGAGAAAAAGTCAGCAGCAGAGTATAAAATTGATTAATCATTCTTGTGTCACTGTATTTTCTTCCTAGTTTTAACGATCTACTGCTTGCAATTCATTTGGGTTCAATATTATATTCCACATTCATTTCATCCTTCATCTTGCAGATGTTACTAATTCTCCAATTATACACTAGATAAAATCATTAAATAGGGAATTTATATAGGAAAATTCTTTTACATTCTTAATCATTGTCCATGAATTCCTTTGCATTGTGACACACAAGGAACTAGTTATTAATTAACAATGGAATATAATAATTAATACTGGAATATAACTAGATTATAGGTTTTGAATAAAACGTACGCTACCACATGCTAAAAGTAGCATTCATAAATTTGATTTTAAAAATGGTCTTAATTTATGCACTGCAATTTTGACAAATAGCTGCCTATCCGTTTAAATTTCTGGCCTTGCAGGCCTTATAAAATTGCCCCAGTGTAGCCATTGTTGTCATTTTAATTAGACTAGAACCTGTAACTCTAATCAGATTCCCTTGCCCAAACATTCTAATTGGAATCTAAAAGATTTACAGATATCTTTCCTTCAGCCATAAAAAAGAAAGATAAGCATGGACTAAGAGGGTATCTGATGGTTAAATCAACATGGGACGCAAGCAAATGTGGTTTATATCATATGACTAAAGCGGTTTATTGACTAAGAACACGATAACAAAAAAGGATGACAAAGGTCATCAGCCCGAGAATCATAGTATAATTAATCACAAATGGCATTGCAGCAATCTTATTATCTTACCATATGACTATCCCCTTATGTTATTTGATCAGTTCCTTCCTAAAAATTTATTTAGAGTTCAATGATTGAAACAATTTTTTATACATGTTTTATTAATGAATGATGAAATGCAAGAAGCAAGATGCTTATCATGAAAAACTAACTGCAAATAACGTATTATCTATTACGACAGATAAAAACAAGTCACTGGAACCTTATGTAACGGAAAGCTTGACATAGGAAAGAAGCAACAGCAGCTATCCAGCTCTATTATGTTGAAAGTAAATAACAATAAACATTCAGGTAGAAATGGTAATCTCTAAAGCTAAATAAATTTGATTCCCATCAACGATATAGAGTCAATAAATGATTGAAGAAACATTCATCTGTGCCTCATCTTTTTTAAGCTTAGGAACACCATAGATTTCATATCCTTCTGTTGCATACAATTTCAGCAAATCTATCAATTAATTGTGATTCTTTTACATTGTATAGAAGCAAATGAACGAAAAATGTTCCATTAGGCTTGAAACAAGAACAAATACAAAAGAAATATTGCTTACATATCTTGCATAAAGCCAAAGAGTAACAAACAAGAAGATTATAAAAGTAACTAACTATGCATCACGGTTATGACCTATAGGTAGAAAATAACAGTCTAAGAATAGCCAATGATACATTGCAAGTCTGTATCAAACGAAGTATGAAGCATGTTCCTTTAGTAACCAAATGAACACAAAAAAGTGGAAATATAAACCAACGACCAAAATCTTACTACCGATGCACAAATAGCTGAGTCATCTCATTCTCCTATGAATTGTTCAGGACTGTAAACTGAAGTACATGTATGAGGTGTTACCCTAGTGGTAAGGATCTTGGCCTGGTAACCACAGGTCAAAGGCTTGATTCTGCTGAGCAGCACAGAGTTATATAAAAAAAAAATTGGTAAAAGGAATTCTGAAACTGGTCCAATAGATCCAAGGGGTCTCAGTGAATGTAAGTACAAATTTCAGTTTCAGTATTTAGTAATGGTTATTTCATGCTTAACAGCCACATTTTCTACAAAGGTTTGGTGTGTTAATTGGTCGATCTCTAAGACCCCAAAACAATTCTGATAGTACTTCAACTCTCTTTTTTTAATTAATAAAACTTTTACCCTGCTCAATGCAAAAAGGAAGAAAAAAAATCTGATTTTCAGCTGGAACAAACAAAACCAAGTAAAGGGAAATCAAAAGATACACGGACAGGGAGCAGTTTTCAGCTACCATGCGTATGCTATGACTCTTTCCTTCTACTGTAAATACTCGTGTTGCTGATATCTCACAAACCAATATGTACTAAGGACGATTATGCAATAATCAAATACATGGTTGTAAAAAGTTAGCTAACAGAGGAACCCTTGAGAGAAAATCTTCTCAAATACATGGATGTAACAAAGGAAAACCTCACTTAAAAAGCCTACACAGTTTGCTAGAAACGCTAACATCTTTTTTAAATAGATCATAATGCAAAACTTAAATGAGAGGCTTCTTGTTGTTTGATGGTTCTGTACGGAAGATCTTACTTTCCTCAGAAATTACCTCTTCTGGTGACATGCCTTGTGCAAGGGATATATATCATGTTCAATAAATTAATATTACTACTTAGCTAAGAATCCTAAACATTATGGCCGATCCGACGATGATCCAAAAAAAAAATTAAAAACTAACCGTACCTTCTAGCTGATCAGGCTACTTCAAAGCAGACCATACAAAATCCGCGACATCAATAAAGATGAATCCATGAAAACTAACCGCATCTCATCTTTCAACAAACGATTACTAACGAAAGAGAAACAAAATCATTAAAATTAAAAACTAACCAGACCTTGTGCACGAAAACCAAAGCTGCTGTACCTGTCGAATGCATCTCGAGGCTAATGAGCACAAAATACTGTTTCCGGCCACGGAATAGCAGATGCATCAATCCTGTGCGCCCTCCACTGAAACCGCAAAACACAAAAACACCTCCGAACTCAATCACATAAACCAAAGACGGAAGAAATTACAAGAAAGATAAGACATACATAGACGATCACCAACCTCGAAACAATGACAGAACAAGGCAGATGAAGGATCAAAAACCCGCGCAATATGACACAAATATACGGCAAATGGAAGCAGATGACGAGGAGTCTCCACCACCTGTCGCCATTGGCATCTGCATGCCCTTGCCTTGCTTTGGAGCCTCAGTCGATCAATTCATGTATTCATTCATGCCCCGCCCCAAACAGTTGTTAGCATCCCACCGAACGTACCTTTAAGGAGTGGACAACAAACAGAACAGAACAAAACAGACGCCAGACGAGCCAAATATACAGAAATTCCTGATTCACTCCCTGTGCAATTTCCTTTGTTTTCTTTTCTAAGTCCTGCAAGTAAACGGTGGGTAGAACAGGGGCCCAACGTGTACAACGACCCGGCCTAAGCTTCTCCTCCGCCCCGCGTGTTATACACTCTCCTCGGACGCCAAATTTGGTCATCATGAATTTTATCTTCTTCTCTGCATTCTCTGCAATCTGTCTCTTAATGCCCTGCCAGAATCTCTCTCCCTCCCTCCTCCCACTGCTAAGTTTGACGGCCGGCCAAAAACAAAGATTTGGAACTTTCCTCCCAAGTTCCATATTTAACCCTGACGTTCCATATTTAACCCTGACGCGAAATTGCCCATTTTGCTCCTGTTTCAGAATCCTACGTTCTTGATCCTTATCTGCAATCAAGTGATTAACATCCCTGCATCTTCCGGACCGAATGTTACCCGACACAAGGCAACTTCCTTCAACAAATTCCGCTTACGAATTCAAAGGAGAAGAATAAAAAACAGAAATGCGGAAAAGAGATCGGAAACTTCCACGGACCGAAGCTTTTGACGATTCCCAAAATGGCAAGCGAGGACTGAATTCAACCTACAGTAAGTTGTGAATTCTGATGGCGCACGAAAAAATGGTTTTACCTGCGAACAATTCCAGTGACGAAATCACGCAAGAGCCGACTGACCAGTGAGCAGTGACCACGGATTACTAAAACCGTGGTTTCTCGCACGAAACGTCGTGGTCATGTGGTGGGGGGAACTGGCCGCTGGTGGGCCCACGGCCCCCGCGGAAGTCAACGCCCATGGACAGCAGGCGCGCGCCACGTGGCAGGGACGGTAAAACACGGCGGCAGCCAGGAATAGTGAAGAGTGAGAAAAGTCAATGTTGTGTTGCTGGGAGGCGTGCGAAGCTTTAAGCAAGCGCCCACTGAAACGAATCAATGGCCATGGACGGATACGGAAAATGGCGCAGTGTGAAATCACAGAGAGATACTATTCCAATCCTCATCCAATGTAATGCTATTGCATGCTGATGCTGTTGTTGACGGTGATTTTGATGTTTATAGCAAATTGACGGGACCAACGTGATGAGTGTGCGTGTGTGCGTTTGCGCTGACGATATGAGGTTTTAATACTAGAACTAGGACTAGGACTAGGACCACCGTCGGCTGTGGTTGGTGCTGCTCATCTGATCACAGACTCTTGTGTCATGGCCTTCCTAACATGCTTTCAGCTTTCACAGTTTTTAATTTAGTCGTAAACGTTTACCAAAACCTCTATAATTGGCGTTATTAACGTTCTCTTCATGCCCCAGGCAATTGATGGCTGATCCTATTGTGAAATTCTTTAATGTTATAAATACCATCGCAGCCTATCCGAACCCGCGTTTGGTTGCATGAAAATGCTCCATTATTGCATTACACGACACGCCTGTGGAGTTTTTTCTCTTTTTTTTTTTCAATTTATTTTTTAAAAGTATTTGATTGCATTATCTATGTTTGAAATATGCCTTCAAGTTAACTGCCAAGTGTAGTATCTAGGTTCTCTACTTCTCAAAGGGAGAGCCATCCATTACACAAGCTTGTTAGTTTGATCTTAAGCAAGAAGGATTATTTGGATTTATTTTGTTATACACAGTAGTATTCGGGTAGCTATTTTCGTATCAAAATACTACATAAAATTTGAACCTTTATCCAATTATTTTTTTTTTCATTTTTGAAATTGTAAGGTCTTCTGTTATGTAACAATGATGCGTGACAAATTGGGATCAATCTTTTTCTAAAGTTGCAAGGTCTAACATATCTTATAAGCTTGTAAAACATTAGCCTCAAGCTAAGTTGCATTTTTTTAAGTATAAATGCCCAATTCCTTTTGGGCATATTGGAAAATTACTTTGCCAAAATAACCATAAGCATTACTAAGTGTGGGTGCTAACCTCAACTTCATCCTCAATCACTATGTGGCACACTACTACAAGACGTCATAATTCAACTTTTTATATTAAAAATTTATTTCATTTTACATGGATACATCATGTGTAAACTAGTGGATTCATATAGTTCAGTTGCTTTTTGATTTTTTCCAAATTTAACTTTCAAAACTATAATCTATCTAATTCATAAATCTTTAAATTCATCATCTACATAGATAAAAGCATCTAAAAATTTAAGTAATCAAAAGTACCCTTAATTAACAAACTTTACATAAACATATAGTTGATGAGACCTGATATGTCAGGCAACTTCATCGACACATCTTGCATATGTGTGAATGAGGATGCATTGATGCATTAATTGGCAACACATCTTAGATGCATTAACACATCCTTATCAATGCATCCTCGTCGACACAGCTAAATGCATTAACGCATCCCCATCAACGTAATGCCTATATTTGCCTATAAATATGCAAGAAGCTACTTTGTATTTGGCACCATTTGGTTAGTAGTGTAGCCAAACTCTTGAAGTTTTATTTTGTAATCCTAGAGAATAGTTAGTGAGTGCCTATAGTGTGGATTTGAGTCAATTGTACGACATCTTATTCGAGTGGGATTGTACCTAGACACATTCCATGAACGACAATAAGATTGAGATTGATTCATATTCATTGCAGCACTTTGACTTAGAATAGATTTACTTTTGATGTGCTTAGTTAATATTTACATTTTCATGCATATTAATTGATGAGCGACGAGGTAGCCCTATGCTCAACCATACAAATATGAGCGTGTATGTGCGATCCGGTTGAATTCCGCAGATGGACTAGTTGTGGGACCTAGACGATTATACATTGATCACAGTTTGTTGTTTTCCCACTTGGACTAGTATTTGCTTTGTCACGTATGATTTGGTCCAGAGTGAGGTGTATGATGTGATCCCTACTACTATGCTACTTCTAAGGACATTAAGAGATAACTTAATTAAGCTAATGGGAAATAGGAAATAAGATTTAAGCTAGCCTAAGTGCAATGAGCATCTGTCCTTAATCATCTGTATGCATCTTGAACTTCGTGTACTACTTCTGAGATTACCAAGTGCACATCACTCGAAGCACTACTCAATACACTATTGGGTTACCACGTAGTTACACTTAATTATTCGTGATTAAGGCATACTCATTCCGTGTTAACAACAAGAATAGTAAATGAAAATAAAAGAAATATTAACTAATAAAATAGTAACAAATAATCAACAATTAAAAGCTAAGTGGATGCTGCAATGATGGAGTAATCTTGATCTTTATTGCAAATTGTGTGCATGTCCAAGTACGTCACACTCGAACAAAGGTTTTGTACAATTATAAGCATCACACTATGGGCATGCACTTGGAAAGAACACTAAAACTAACTATAAGAATTGAAAACTAAAAACTAACTAAAGACTTCTCCCTCCCAAAACTTCTTCTACCGTTCACCTCAATGTTGTATTTATAGGATAACATGGGAAAAATGATATCGAATATCTGACATCGTTTTCAAGCTTGTGATATCGCGTACCTGATATTGCATACTCGATATCGGGGCCTGGCAAACCGTGACTCATCATACCCCTACAACTGAATAAAAACTTGTCCTCGAGTCAAACAAAATGAGGAATAAGTTTATTCGATTACAAACAGTGGATAGGTATGAGATTATTGATTGACCATGGATTGTTTCATGCTGTAGTGTGGAAAAAAAAAACAAAATTTGAACACCAACACAAAATACAAAACTTGTGAAACTCATGTGGTTTCCGATGGTGGTGGCTCCTCCATGGACGCATTTCCTTTGTCCTATGCTCCAGGCTTCTAAAATTGATACCTTTGAAGAAGTGCCTGAAGTTTCTCCTCTTTTGTTTGAGGATCATGAGCCATCCATGCTAATGTTCCAATGTTTGATGGAGCTAGCACTTCCCATAAACACAACAGCTGTGGGAACATTTAATTGGCCTTGATATACCATGCCGCAAATAGCCGTCGTTCCTCTTCATAGGCTCTAGCTTTATCTTTAAGTTCCTAGTAATTTGTAAGCCATCGAGCCAAATTTGCTACTACATCTTTTTGACTTTGGTAACTAGCCTTTACCATCTTTAATTTAGAGTTTGCAAGCTCTAATCTTTGCAATGTTTTCTTATGTTTGGCAAACTCAGCTTCATATCTTGCGTAAGTCATCACTACCTACTTCTCAAGCTCATTCCTCGAGCATCCTGTTGTCAACATGGCTAAGTTGGCATCTCGCAGATTTGCTGCAATTTGTCAACTCCATGTATTCTTTGAGATCTTAAATATGTAGGTCCTGGCTTTTTTAAGTCCACTTAATGGGCAAGGGCATAAGTATCCAAAATGACCCACCAATTAGTATTTTGAGCATTGAGGGAGTTGATATGTGCCTTGGCCATTCAGAGTTTTTTCTCAATGATTTCCTTGTACATGCCCACTTAGTCGTGGAAGCGCTCCTTTAATCTTTCATGCTTCTTAGCCTCATTTTACCACATGCTTATTTCAATAGCTATCTTTTGTTGGATGACATGTACCTCCTCAATTGAAAGGGTTCTATTTTCTTTGGCTAAGAAACTTATATCTTGGTTGACTCTTATTAATTGTTCTCTCATTTGCTAAAGGCTTTCCTTGAGAACATTTCTCTGTTTCTCAACTATTGTCAACCAAAGATTTTCAATAGCAAGTAATTTATTCTCTTCTTATAAGGCCTTGAGAGCTTTAGCATATGCATACATTTGAGCTTGTGCCTTTGAAGCATTCCAATTAGCCTATTGTTTTTCCATTACAACCCTTTTATTCTCCATTAACAATTCATTTAGTTACTTTGTTCTAAAGGATTCTAACTAATCAACTACAACAAATTGGGATGGATCTTGCCATTCAACTTATAGGACAATGAACTTTCCTTGGAGTCTCTACAACTCAGCTTTTACATGTTTAGCCCTAACCTCAGCCATGATCAGCTTCCCTTTAGTGGTGATGAGGTTTGACTATACCGCAGTGACATTATCAGGAATGTCAAACAAAGAAGTCATTACTTCCTTTATCTACAATAAACAATCAAGAACATCCTCATGCACAACGGGAGTCATTAAGGGACTAGTTAGGAATTGAGCATCTCTTGCTCTAGTTAGATCTAATGGTGGCACAACAGGAACATTAAAAAATTATTTGATGTGATCTACGATTATTTCTACTGCTCCAACTACATCCTGGTGTTGCATGACCACCACTGTGGCACATTCACTAGTTTCTAATTGCAAGTGGAATGATGTAGCATTTCTAGAGATCTATTGTAACTAGTGTGATTCCCCTCATCTTGATTGAATTGAGACTTCACCCCTTACAGGATCAATTGATATGGTTATTCATATAGCATCATCAATCACCTTGAAGAGATTGGCCTCATCTCTGCTCCCCCAACTAACCATCTCAATGATGGCCCTGAGATGGCTCATCAATAGTCGGTAATCTTGTAGCAATGCTGGTAGTTGCTCATTTTGTTGGCCTATGGGCTACATGCTAGGCCCTACTTCTTATTGTTGGCTAGGCCATGCCGTTTTGAGGTGTAGTGAGCCCAACCATCTATTCTTGTTTAGGCTACAACATCTCACCAACATCTTTTCTTGGTGTTGGTGGCTTGAGTAATTCAACATATGAAGCATTTTGAGCTTTTCTGAGGATGTCATTGGTGTACCCCAGAATTCTAGCATGCTGGCACAGCTTCCTGATTAGACACAAAAATGGTAGTGCGAACTTTCCTATCTTCCATTCTTCAAATCACCTTAATATTTTTGTTAAATATAGATGAAGAAAATTGGCATCAACCTTGCCCACAAAATTGCACTTCCTCTTGCTGCATAAGTAGAAATTCTATTTAAACCCTTTGTTGGGAAAATATGATAGGTGCCAATTTTAAAGTAAATTATCTCTTCAAGGGTTAGTTCCCATATGTCTTATCTTCTTTTTCATACACCCTTTTTAACCATACTTTCCTTGCATCTGCATCAAAGCGAGTGGACAAATGAGCAACTTTGGGCCTTCTATTTGGAAGATTCAAAACTTTCGCAATGGCCTTTGTGGAGAAATCTACTAAAATTCCACCAATATTAATGGTGGTGCCCTCTTCTTTATTGTGCCAAAACTAATATGTTTCACCCATATACCACTCTTCACTCTTTGAGAGGATGGGCCATAGTGGAGATCCCTTGAGTAGATTTTTGACTGGTTGAGGGGCAAATTCAATAAAAGGCCCAAAATTAAGTTCCACAATCATGGCAGAGGATGTGGACTTTTCCCGAATGGCTTAAACACATTCTGGGAACAACGTGAGGTGTTGTCCTTGTTCTGGTGCTCTGACCTCTTGATCTTCTGCTTGGCCAAATTATGTAGTAACAGGAGTTTCCTAATGGATGCTAAATGATTGTGCCTCCTACTCTACATGTTCTGCATGAGGTCCTTGGCCTCTTCCTCCTCTCGGGAGTTTAGTTGCACCTTGAGAAGGTCCTTCATGTTGTCCTCTTTTAGGGACCATCTATAATCATACAAGGACTGATTATTAGTAAGGTTATTTAAAGAAATTTGGTTATCTTATACCTTACTCATTACATTTAATAAATGTTTAATTCTTTACTTAGTGTGATTCTAGAGTTAGAAATTTTTCAAGGAAGTTTCCCTAAAAGTTTAATGTCGGACCTGATCTGTTTAGGTGACACATATAATAATTTAGATAACTTGGGTGAAGGGAGAAAATTAGTTTGGCATGAATTTCTGATAGTACTTACCCTTATGATATCCTTCAGGTGATAACAAATTTCAAAAAAATTATGTGCAATTTCTATAGTATCCCTCCCACACAACTAAGTTGAACACTCCAGGTTTAATTAGGTTTAATCAAAAAAGAAATCATCAGAGTGTTGAAGAGTGAAATATTGGAAATTGAATTTAGACTCCCAAAGCTCTGAAAATCGTGGAAGAAAATTTGAACAACTACCCCTATGTCAACTGTTGAAAATGACATGTGTAGTGCATGGGGGTCCCCTATATATACTTTCTATGGATGCGATATTGTGTACACAATGGCGTGTACCCAATATTGCGTCCCAACCAAGATAGGGTGCTTAGTAGAATTGATGATTGTTTAAGTTTTTAGGGCCAAAATTAAAGGATTTGAGGTAGATTCGAAAGGTCTAGGGTTATGGCAAGTGGGAATTGAGGCACTGAAAGTGTAATGAAGTGGAGTCATACAATGAAGTTCTTTGAAAAGGATGAGGAAAAAGGACATGTAATGGTTCCAAGGAACATTCGATTAAAATGTTGATAAAGGAAAGAATAGATTTAGTAATGGAGTACTCAGAGGGTATAAAATGATGTGGTGGTGTGCAACAAGTACAAATTACAAAAGTCATGCAAGTGGGTCCTTCCCAAAGCAGTTTCCAACCTATAATGCCCTTATGTAACCACATCTTAAAATGTCCATAGGCACTAAAAGGGCTAAATGCAACCTGCACCTATGTAACAAAACACACACATGTTAAGTACCACTACTATGAGGTATGAATTCTATGCCACATAAGGCACAAGTTAGAAGTATTTGGATCATGAGATGAGATGAATTGTAGAAGGGATTGTAGAGATCAAGATGTAAGGTAATTTACCTTGGGCACAATGAATCCTATGTGTTGTGTGTGATTAAAGTACCATTAGCCTTTCAATCCAAGATCAAAACCAAGTCCATACCTCTAATTAGTGACATCGTATTGTTTCATCCTAATGATAGATAACCATAAGAGCATCATGATAGTAAGGTGTACGATCACTTGGTGTTTTGTGAAAGGGAGGGATGATTTGAATTTGTTTTTGACATTTTTTTCTTGTGCTTTTCTTTTCTACTTTTCTTCTTTATTTTCTTCTTTGAGTTCCTTTATTACAACTCTTACTCCCATTGTTTGTTAGATCTATAAGGATCTTAGTACAACCAAGTTGCATGATAGTACATACAAATGTCACCAAAGAGAATCCACAAGTCCCCTTGATGTTTCATCCTTGCCATTCCCTCTTAGTCCATCACTCTTTGCTTTGGGCATAATGAGTACAAAGTTACTTTAAGTTTTGATGATAACAAGAATATCATCATACCCGGAGCAAGAACCTCTTATTAATAGAATGGATGGGTGGATGTTGTGGGCTCACTATCCAAATAATTAGTCACTTGTGACTCGAAAACATAGAACAATGCCTCAACTGATTAGAAAACAAATGCCTCAACTAATGCCTCAACTAATTAGAAAACAAAAAATTGTAAAACCAAGGAAAAGGAAAAACATTTACTAATTCTGCTTATTAGAATGGGGGGTATCCCCCATGACTAAACCTTTGATCATGGAAAAAATTAATAAATGGAAAGTTAGGATCCATGCATGTTGGAAATATTGGGGTCGGGTCATATCCAAACCATTGGGTGTCTTTTGGTGTAGTGGCAAGAACGTATCCAAATTGTGGTTCACACACTTGATTAAAGTAGGCATAGTGGGGCAAATTATAAGATGTGGTCATATGATAAGAAGTTGACCCACTATGGCACCCATGACCATAAGATGGTATGTAAGGATCAGTATGTCTCCTCACGTTATTATATTCATTGGGCTGCATGGTTGTTGGAGTATTAATTGGTGGCCTGGATAAGGTAATAGGACTTATTAAGTTTGAAGAGGAAGGTGCATCATTATGTTGGGCTTGTGCTGAGTTGGAGGATGCAATGTTTCAGAATCGTGCTGTTTCTTTCTATGGCCATGCCTAAAGAAAAGACGCTTCTAACATTGTGGAGAACTCCCACTACTATTGATAGTAGTAGCACAAGTAATGTTTGTTGGTTGGTGCTATGGTGCAAAACCTTTCGGTACAATTAGTGACGATGTAGAAGGAGGTGAAGGATGAGAATATTGAGAGTAAGGAGGAGTTTGAAGAACATGAGGTGGTGATCTTGCAGGAGAGGACATGGATTGATGATACTCAGGAAAGTGATAATGATGAGGTGAAGTAGAGGATGTTGATCTAGTTGGAGAAACATGGTTTTGAACATAATAAGCACTTGGTTTTGGGTGATATGATGGGTGTGGCCAGTTTGGCAATGGCCTCCTCCATGATTGGGGGTTTTGCCATTGTGGTTGAGCACAGTACTGAGGCTAGTAAGAATTTTCCCATGGATAGTATGCTGAGTTTTGGAATTGTTCATAAAGTTATGGGATAGGGATGCACCCAACCATGTACTTTTGTATGAAATCTAGATGTAACATTCTTCCCCAATGCTCATGTAGATGTGACAAGATTGGGAATTTCCCTTTTGGATGATTGTACAGGTAAACATCGCATTGATACATATGATTTGCAGTTGATCCCCTATCCTCATTTTCTTCAGCCCTTCTTTCCAATTGTTAAATGGTGTTCTATCCTATTTCTAGGTTTGGTATCCTCTATTTTTTTTGGATATCAAAGTTATCTTGTGTGTGTCTCCCTCTAATAATGTCTACATATTCTCCACATTTTTCATGTACCCACTTCATCATCTTGTTGATCTTTGTCTTGATTTCATCTAGTGATTTTAGTATTGGCAAAGGTAGGGACGGTTTCACCTCCTCGAGGTGAGTTGGTTTCTCCTCTTCATAATTATGGACCTATGTTATTTCAAGAGTTTGGTCCTGTTGAGATTTTTTAACATTCTTCCATTTGGCTATTTCTCCTTCTTCTTTTGCTACCCGCTTAATAAGCTCTTGGAATTGATGGGTTCGTAGTTCATATAGTTGACCTGGGGCATACATCCCTAGGGTCTCCCTTGTTTCATTACGGAGCCCATCCATGATGTGATAAATTAGCCTTTCATCGGAGAACCCATGGCTTGGACATTTATTTAACAAAGAATAATATCTTTCTAAGGCCATGTCCAAGGGTTCATGTTGCCCTTGTTTCCACTCTTGGATTTGTCTTCTCAAGGCTAACACTCTTGCATAGGTTTGATATCTTTCATTGAAGAGGTTTACCATTGTAGGCCAATGGTGAATTGAATCCATTTTTAAAGACCTATACCACACTTTAGCTTGGCCAATGAGTATCATAGGGAAGAGTTTGAGTCTTTGCCACCCATTCTCAATGTTGTTCCATACATAGGCATCATAGAAGGCTTGTAAATGACGTTGTAGATTTGAATCATAGCCTCCTAAGAACTTAGGAAAGTTGTTTAAATCAAGCTTGGATAGACAACTATCCTTGTGATGCTTGTAGGATATCTAAATGGCCTATATTATATGCATTAGGCTCTTAGTGACCAGTAGGAGTTCATCGTCACTAAATAGGTTGTGAGTTCATGAGTTAGGACAATGTTGTCTATGTTCATGTTGACGTTTTTAATTTTGCCCATAGGTTCGGTTTTTATTTCTACACTGACCCCTTAAGGAATAGTCATCTGTGTCACAACTCAACGTTGAAAGAGTAGAGGAAGAGAGGAAACTCAAAGACTCCTCATGACTTTTGTAAGTATTCCAATCATCCCCTAATGTACTCTTGCTACCCATTGAGAAGGTCCTAGGCCTTATGGGCCCCCTTGTTCTAGGGGATGTCCCATATTCATTAGAGGCATTTAAGTTGGATGAAAAAATTCCTTGAGTATCATTGGGGTGTCTATGAACATATGAAAATTTTACATAACATTAAGTACTCCAAATTTCTTCTTCATCATAAATTTTGTTGGTTCTCCAATGAATTACCTCATTATATGTTATGTTATCATTGTCTTGTGAAAGAGACATTACCATGAATTGTGTATGACTTAATTGAATTTAATTTCTTTGTTTGAAAGATATATCATTAATACCCTATTATATCATTAATAACTAGCACCATCCTCAACAATGATGCCAATGATGAGCGGTGAGGTACCCCTATGCTTAATCATACAAATATGAGCATGTACGCGCGATCCGATCGAACTCTACTGATGGACTAGTTGTGGCACCTAGATGGTTATACATTGATTGTAGCTCATTTTCTTCCCACTTGGACTAGTATTTGCTTTTTCATGTATGGTTTGGTCTAGAGTGAGGTGTATGATGTGATCCCTACTACTATGCTACTCCTTAGGACAATAAGAGATAACTTAATTAAGCTAATGGACAATAGGAAATAAGATTTAAGCTAGTCTAAGTGCGATGAACATCCATCCCTAATCATCTGTACGCATCTTGGACTTCATGTACTACTTCTGGGATTACCAAGCATACATCGCTCAAAGCACTGCTCGATACGCCATTGGGTTACCACGTAGTTACACTTAATTGTTCATGATTAAAGTGTACTCATTCTACATTAACAATAGGAATAGTAAATGATAATAAAAGAAATATTAACTAAGAAAACAACAATAAATAATCAACAATTAAAATAATTAAAAGCTAAGTGAATGTTGCAATGATGGAGTAATCTCGATCTTTATTGCTGATCATGTGTGTGTCCAAGTACGTCACACTTAAACAAAGGTTCTATACAATTACAAGCATCACACTATGGGCATGCACTTGGAAAGAACACTAAAACTGACTATAAGAATTGAAAACTAAAAACTAACTAAAGACTTTCCCCTTCCAAAACTTCTTCTACCATGTGCCTCAATGCTGTATTTATAGGAAAACACAAGAACAATGATATCGGATATCTGACATCATTTCCAAGCCTACGATATCGCATACTCGATATCGCATAATTGATATCATATACTCAATATCAGGGCCTGGCAGACTATGACGCATCATTAATCAATTGGTGAAATGAGTACAACCAATTTTGAGTATAAACACATATTCACTTGGTAATCCTAGCAATGTTATTACTTGGTTTGCCCAGTACCATAACACATGGTAATCCCAGTAGTGGGTACCTGAGTTCATGATGTGTGCAGCAAGTTGAGAATGGACACTCATTGCCCTTAGGCTAGCTTAGAATTTATCTTCTTGTTATTAATTAGATTAAATAATTAATTTTTATGATATTGTTAAGGTTACTTTAAGGCCCCAACATCATAATCACATGTCTCACTTGAGACTAAACCATACATCATAAAGCTAACACTAGTCCAAGTGAGAAGATAATGACCTACGATCAATGCTTAACAATCTAGATACCACACTAGTTCTATCCATGAAATTTGACTAGATTGTATGTGAACGCTTGTGATTCATATGGTTGGGCAAAGAGACTACTTGCTACTCATCATTGGCGCCATTGTCGGAGATGGTGCTAGTTATCTAGATTAGTTATATTATAAACGATCGCTGTAAAAGTATCAATGATTTATCTTTTCTAAAATATTAATATTTGAAGTCACACACATTATCAAATAAAAACATGTCTTCTTCACATATGCCCAATAATGCATCACATGATGAGAGCACTAGTAGGAGAAATGGTAGGTTCTATATTGAAGAGAATTGAAGTGAAGTACTATAAGCAAGGATCTCATATGTTGATCTTGACCCTTATTATATTCAAGAACTACAATCAACTATCACTAACAATCCTAGAGGGGATGGAGCAAGTCATAAAACAATGAGGGCCTTAAGGCCTAGAACCTCCTCCAAACCTAGAAGAGATAAATCAAGGAACCATAGGGGGAGATATAAGAGCTATGGTGATTCTTCTAGTTTACCATATTCCTCTTCCTCTTTAACATCTAGTTGTAATGAAGATGAACATAGGCATATAGATTGAGATACACTAAGAGATCAAGATGAATATTGAAATAAAAAGTAAAGGCAAGATGAAAGACATCAAAGTGAGCATAGATGAGATCATCGTAATTAGATAAATAGAAATAGAGATTTTCATTTGTATATGTTTGATGATGATGAACCCTTGTTGGCTACTGAAAGCATGATAAAAATCACAAAGGTAGTTAGAATACCCCATAGGAATCAAAGGAAAAGTTGCATCAAATGGCTTGATATGAATAACATTCCTAAATTTGAAGGAGGCTATCGTTCTGATCCACAACATCTTTTACAAGTCTTCCATGATGTTTATGCCTTGTAAAATATCAAATGTAAGTGAAAAAAGCTTAAGCTCTTTCCTAGGACACTAATAGAAGAAGATGAAAGTTGGTATATATCGTTGGAACTAGATTCAATCCATTGGTGGTCCACAATGCTTGAGCTCTTCAATGAAAAATACTAAACCTATGAATGAGTGTCCAATCTAACAAAACAAATCCAAGGATGGAAGCAAAAAAACTATGAATCCTTGAATGTAGCCTTGGACAAATACTGTTCTCTACTACATAGATATCTAGGCTATGGCTTTTTCAAAAAGAGAAACTTATCCACATCATATATGGGCTTGATAACAAAACAAGGGAGACCCTTGGGATCTATGCCCAAGGAAAATTATTAGAATTAAGAGCCCATCAGATACAAAGGCTAGTTGAATAAATGGCAAAAGAAAAAGGAGAGCTATGTAAAAAGGAGAGTTTAGAGAAATATAATTGGGATCCAGCTCTTCATGAAAAAGAGGTTCATATTTATGATCAAGAAAAAGAGGTAGCTCTTGATGAGTTGATTTCACACAAAACCTTGTCAATAAAAAAGTCTATTGCTAAGATTGAAGCAAGGGTAGATAATATGTAGGAGTTGATGAATGAAAATATTACAACCAACTTGAAAATCATAGATGAGAAGGTAAAGAAAAAAGGATTAAGTAATCAAAACAAGAAAAGAACAAAGAACAAAGAAATAGGTAAGGACACTTATCAACAAAAAGTGAAAATAATTATAGTAGAAGAGGTTATAGACTTAGATATAGAAAAGGATGATAGATGTAACATCTACCAATATGAACATATTAAGGGATATTGCCCAATTATTTTACATCTACAAGAGTTTGGGGCTTTTGCCTTGAATCCTAAGTTCGTAGAAAAGCAAATGCCTAGGAGATTTCCTTACCCACAAGGTAATTAAAGATAGTCCTATAACCAACAGTACTATCTGAGTGGGACTTCTTATCAACCTTGAGACTACTATAAACCATAATGGAAAAACCCATAATCATGGGGGATGCCATCAACAAATCAGCAATACCCCTATCACCAGCCAGATCCTTATGGATACTATGTTCACCAACCTATTTCTCCAAATGGTTCTACTTCCTTTATCTCAAATCACAACTACTACTCTCTTGAATACTATCAACCCACAACATCTCTTGTGAGATCGCCATCCCATGCCTTTCATCATATGTCACATCCTCAACACTCTCATACTTCCCTCCATCATACATCACCACCAATAATGCAGGAAGGATTGGCACCACAACCTCAACACAAGAATGCCACTTGTGCTGTGAACATACAAGTGAATGATAATGTTAGTAGATCTCAACTATTAGTAGATCTCAGCAAAAATCTCAGAAATGTCCTTTCTTTAGAATAGTTTCCACACATGTGAATAAAACTAGTAGACCTACTAGCTCATCAAAACTAGCACAAGGACAATATGGTGCAACCTCCTTCCTCACAAATACAATGTCTCCTAATCCTACGCAAGAGCCAACAATCATTACTACTTCGACACAAAACATAAAAGATGAACCTATCACTATGGAGAGACAGAAAATTCCATGCATTACTAATAATGATAAAGGATGCAATTATGGGCTAAAATTTCAAAGCATTAACACAATCCCGATACCAACCCACAACAAACTTAAGGAACAAGTGTGTGTGCAAAACCAAGTCTACACAATAGCCACTAAACCAAAAGATAACCAATGGCTCAAAAATGAGAATACAAAACCATTCCAAAGATGCATGAAAACATCCAACCCACTTATTAGTTATTGTCCTAAAAAAATGAACCAAATAGAGAACTTAGAGAAGAACATCTTACACTCTGACTATACACTAAAATAAGATGTTAAACAAGAAGACACATGAACTAAAATAGAAGGTAAACAAGGAAACATGCGTGGACCCCCTAAAAAGAAAACACCTTCTAGTCTACTTAAAGATATGTCTTCAAATGATTGAAATGTGAGTAACATCAATGTTAAATCTACTACCAAGTGAAAAATTAAATCATTAAAGATGATAAATGGAAAAATTATGGTGTATAATCAAGGGAATGTCTGGTCCATTTTCCAAATGCTCACCCATGAATTTAATCATGGGGGAGATGG
Source organism: Gnetum montanum (assembly GCA_015680685.1). Lineage (NCBI taxonomy): Eukaryota > Viridiplantae > Streptophyta > Gnetopsida > Gnetales > Gnetaceae > Gnetum > Gnetum montanum. The sequence goes on along the minus strand of MNCI01008086.1, from coordinate 846,806 downwards.
CCTAGCATGAATCAAGAACTAGTAAGTTCATTTTCACCTTTTTGTTTTACAATTTTTTATCATTTTCCTATTTTTTCAAAAAATTTCTAATTCTTAATATGTTTTCTATTTCTTCTTATTTTTCTTTTTTTTTTAAATTTTCTTTTTTCTTGAGTCATTTCCTTTATGTTTTTTGAATGTCTACTATGTTTTTGATAATAATATTGCAAGTTATGATGTAGAAGTTGACACCATGTGTTGGGTCTTTATCCTATTGATGAACTGTGATATCAGATCCGAGATATCGGGTTCACGATATCAGAGTTCACTAAGCAATATTGGACATCCGATGTTGGAACTCACCTCATCACCTATAAATAAGAGGCATGCGCGCTTGGTTTACATAGTTAGTCTTAGTCCCTTACCCGAACTCTTGCAATTTTCCTTAGAGTTAGAATTATTTCAGAGTGCCCGCAGTAGGAGTCATAAAGTGAACAGATCTTTATTCAAGCATTGTGTACTTGAGCACACCTTGTGGCTGAAAATAAAGACAAACTTTGTGATAAACCTTACAGCATTCAAAATAGTTTATTTAATGTTATTTATAGTTATTTAATGCTTTCCTTAGTTAATTAATGTTCTCTCTCTCACCTTGTTAACTCTCTCAAGTAAGCACACTTAGTATGACCACTTCGAGCATGCGTGGAACACTTGGTAACCTAGTAATGATTAGCATTTGGTAATCCCAAAAGTGTTGCACTAGTTTAGGATGTGTACAGTAAGTGGGAACAGATGTTGGTGTTAGGACTAGTTAGAGAATAGTCGATTAGTTAAATTAAATTGTTTACTTAATTAGTTCACTTCTCCCTTTGTAGCACCGGGACATAAAACATTAGAAAACATATAAAAATCATATACCTCAAGTTTACTTAACCATACAATTGTACTATACAACTAAGCATGGGAAGACAACGATTGACTAACTTGTTTGGGTTCTGTGAAGGCACATAAGCACTTAGTCCTTGGAATTTGATTGGATTGTGTGTGTACGCTCGTATTCGTATGGTTAAGCGTAGGGATACCTTGCCGCTCATCATTGGTGCCATTGCTGGGGACTTTGTTGTTTGTGCGCTAGTTAGAACTTAGGAAAATCTTCCCATCATTGGAACGAACCCTTGGGGTTGGTTATCTTACAATTATTGAAACAAAAAGTATTGTACACTGAGTAGACAATTATGTCTTCTTCTTCTTACGAGAGTATTTCATCACCTAGGTTCGATACAAGGAACAATCAAAGGCATAGTACACATGATAATCTGCCAGTCCCCCAACAATTTTGTGTGGTATACATTCATCCTAATGAGTATATACCAAACTTTACCTTTATCCTCCACTAGAATGAACAACTGTGTTGGCATGATTTAGAAGGTAACATAGCGTTACCTCCCAATCGCTCAATCCTGGGCATGCTTCTTTGTGCTCTCACATGAATTGGTATGTAGCACTTATAGGTAGCGTATGTTGTGCATGATCACAACTCAAGAGAGTATCAACCTGCAGAGGCACAACGTCAAAGGGATCTACAACAGGAGAGACATTATGAATCCATGAAAGGGAAGTTGTCTCAGAATGTCCCGTATGTCATAGGTGAAAATGAAGGTGGTGAACCTACCTTAGGAGGTCTCCCACATAATGATGTTCCTCCCATTGACTTCGGTCAAGGGGTGGTGTATTAGAATCTTCACTCAACTATCCATAACCTCGATTTTGGTATCGACGAAGACAAAGGGTCTGAAAAAGGAACACGAACACATGATGAAGATGGACATTTTGATCATAACTGTGATCAAGGCCATGACCACCAAAGAGAAGAAAGCAGGCACCATCATGGTGATGGTCCTCCTTCTTCTTCACCTTCATCATCTCCTTCACCCTCTCCTTCAGGATCTGGATGTAGTCGCAAAGGAAAATACCTTGAGGATAAGGGTAAGAAAAAGAAGAATCATAGAAAAAGAAACTAAGAAAGGGGACGAGGGCACTATAGAGAAACTCATCATGAAAGGAGGGAGAGTAGGGAACAACATAGGCATCGTGGACACCATAGAAGGTATGATCACGATGAACCCCTACTTGCTACCCGAAGCATGCTAGATATAACTGAGGCTATTGGAATCCCAACAAGGCACCAAAAACATAGTAGGATCAAAACATTATACATGAAAAATATCCTACAATTTGAAGGGGAATACAACACTAACCCTCAAAATCATTTGCAAGCATTTCACAATGCATGTGCCTTGCAAAACATAGAAAGCGAGTGGCAAAAACTCAAGTTGTTCTCATGGACACTAATCAAGGAAGTAGAAAGCTGGTACTAGTCCTTAGAACTAGAGTCCATTCACTGATGGAGTACCATGTTATAACTGTTCAATGATAAGTATCAAACGTACTCTCGAGTGTCCAACCTGCGAAAGCAAATCCAAGGATGGAAACAAGGAGGATATGAACCCTTGGATGCTACCATGGGCTGATATTATGCATTGTTACATCGTTGCCCAAGCCATGGTTACTTGTAGAGGGAATAATTGCACCATTTCATAGATGGGCTTAGGCACGAAACATAAAGAACCCTTGGGATTTATGCCCAAGTAAGGCTATCTGAGCTTAGGGCCCATCAAGTACAAAGATTGTTGGAGCAAGTTGCCAAAGAGGAAGGTGAGTTAAGGAAAAGAGAGAGTGTGGAAGAATATAACAAAGATACTTCCCTTCGAAAGAAGGGAGTTAGATTTTGTGAGGATGAAGAAGAGTCACCACTTGAAGAGATGGTGAATAGGAAAACCTTGCCCATTCAAAAACTTGCATCGGAAGTATCGGCAAAGGTGGACCAAATGTGGGACTCCCTAGATAATAGATTTCAAACAGTTGTCAAAATAGTGGAGGAGTCTATAGAGGAAGGTAGTAATCGAGAAAGGAGAAAAAAAAGAGAGAAGTTGAATATGCACGTAACAAAGGTAAAGGCAAAGTTTCCATCATCGAAGAGGTTGTGGATTCGAATACAGATAATGATGGTGGATGTGAGATATGACCATCCTAAGGGATGTTGCCCTATAATCTCACATCTGCAGGAGTTTGGGGTGTATGTACTCAACCCATGATTAAAAAAAAGGCAAACACCCTGAAGGTCACCTTATCCCAAGGTAGTTCTAGCAACCCTTGATATATTATCCAAGTGGAACTCCACCACAACCAAATGAGTAGTATCAATAGTGGTAGCACCCAAAATCATGGGGAATGCCACCACCACATCAATAGTACCCTTACCATTAACCTGACCTATATGAATACTACACACAATAGTTGATCTCTCCACGTGACTCTACTAGTCACGTCACGCCCCACCCTCACTACCAAGCCCATGAGTATTATAGAACTGCTTCTCCTAGGGGTGATGTTCCACAAACATACCATCCTTCTCATCTAGATGCATCTCTTTCATCCTTAATTCCATTACCACTTGCTCCAACCATGCAGGGTGAGCTCCCTGCCCAACCGCAACAATGTAATGCTACAAGGGCTGTTAATCCTCACCCTACTATTGGTTTGGACAACCGTGTAAAGAAGAGACCTTTCTTTAGGACTGATAGTTGAACCAAGTTCTTGCAGTCATAAGTGGCTAACTCTCCAAAGGCCTTACCATCATTCGAAACTTTGGAACTCCCTTCAAATCAAAGGCCACATGCAATGCACATGGTCATGTTGATGCATGCCATTACCGATTAGATTAGGTTGGCCATCTTCCTAGGAAATTCTCTGATCCTGGGAGTCTTATATATTTACAAATTTTTGGAAATGAACCTTGCAAAGCTCTTTTGGATTCAGGTTTTGGTGTCAACTTAATCTCTCAAGAAATGTATAAAGCCTAGAACCTACCTTCATTGAGAAAGAGTAACATATGCTTAGAGCTAGCTGACTAGTCCATCACTGTCCCATTAGGACTAGTGGAGGACATCATCACCACTATTTGTGGATGGTTGTATCTAGCTGACTTCCTAGTGATTCAAGTCAACAACTGTAAGGGGGACTTCCCAATCATAATGGGAAGAGCATGGCTAAGCACAATTGATGCACACCTAGGAATATGTGATCTTTCCCCTAGAGATATCAAAGGAAAATACGTTCAGAAAGATTAAGAAGAAGAAAGTTCCGTGCATTGCATACAGTGACATAGGGTGTAATTATGTGTAGAAGTCTTGGTTCATACAACGTGTAACATTGCATGCATGCAACCAGTGTGCACAAGTAACTAACATAAAAAGATGCCTGTATGTAGCAGCCACAAGATAGGAAGGCACCCAATGGTTGACAGCTGACCAAGAGAGTAATTCAACTATATGCATGGAACAAACTGAGGGTTTGACTTGCACTTAGATCGATAGCATAGACACATTAGAGCAAGTTCATTGCCAACTTCCAAGTCTTGACATTGAAAATATCAAATGGGGGATGTCGGAAATCCTTGACAACTTTAAGAAAGAGCCCCTTGGGTTAAAACCATTGCCCACTAGTATGGAGTATACATTTCTCAAAAATGGAAAATTGGTAATTATTAATGCTAAGCTCGCTCCTCAACAAAAAGAGAGACTGCTAAAAATGGTGAACAAATGGTCGAAAGCTTTTGCTTGGTCATATCCCAAATTAACTGGAACAGACCCTAGGATATGCCAACATAGGATTTACATTGACTCCTCCATGAAGCCTTGATGACAACTGCAGAGATGATTGAACTCAAAGTTGAAGCAAGTGGTCAAAGAAGAAATTGAACAACTTCTAAAAGTTGGGTTCATCTACCCCATTGCTGATAGTGAATGGGTTAGTCCCTTAGTCATTATGCCCAAAAGGGAGGTAAATGGAGGTTGTGTATAGACTTTAGGCTATTGAACATGGCAACATTCAATGACCACTTTCCATTGCCATTCATCGACCAGGTCTTAGACACCATTGTAGGGCATCACTACTATAGTTTTTTGGATGGATACAGTGGATACAACCAAATCCAAATATCACTAGAAGACCAAGCCAAGATCACGTTCAAAAGTCCTTGGGGGACATTTGCATACAAAAAAATGCCTTTTGGCTTGTGCAATGCTCTTGCAACATTTCAGCATTTGGTTCTAAGTATCTTTCAACAACAAATAGGGAATGGTGTAGAGGTCTTCATGGATGATTTCTCCACCTAGGAGCGGACTTCAAACAAGCATGGGACTGACTAGAGTAGGTATTGAAATGATGTGTTGAAGCCAACTTAAGGCTTATCTAGCAAAAAATCCATTTAATGGTCCAAGAAGGCGTAGTATTAGGGCATAATATTTCACAAACAGGGATAGAGGTAGTCCCCGAAAAGATCAAAGTCATCCAAGGAATCACACGCTAACCTAAAATGGTAAAAGACATCCGATCATTCCTTGGACACATTGGCTATTATAGAAGATCTAGAGAGAACTTTTCAAAGGTTGCAAAACCATTGGTTGAATTAATGAAAAAGGACGTACCTTTTGAATGGACTAGAGAATGTGAACTAGCTTTCCAAACCTTGAAGTAGAAGCTTGTAGAAACATCCATCCTACAAGCTCCTGACTGGTTCAGACCATTCCACATAATGACTAACGCATCCAACTTTGCCTTAGCAATTAGATGACCAGAAATGACCCTATTACATTTATTGCATGATTCGATGTATTGTTGGTGCACAACTTAACTACACCACGATAGAAAAGGAGTTAATGGCTATGGTGTTTGCACTAGATAAGTTTAGGCACTATGTATTAGGCTATAAGGTATTTGTACACATAGATCATAGTGTAATTCGGTTCCTACTGAATAAAGCAATGGTGAGCCCTTGCATCATACGATGGCTCGTAATCTTACAAGAGTTCGATCTTACAATGATAGATCGTAAAGGTACTGAGAACATTGTTGTTGATCATTTATCTCGGTTAAGATGGGACAACAAAGAGGATGAATATCTGCTTTTTGATTGCTTTCTTGATGAATTCCTCTTTGCAGGTGTAGTAAATAATCAATTAACCATGGAAATAAATTGGTATAGTAGCATTCTTACCTATCTCCTTACATAAGAAACACCACAAGAGTTGGATGTTAAAAAGAAATAGTAGTTTCTACATTGAGCTAAATATTTCATGGAAATCAATGAGCATCTTTATAAGGTATGTCTCGATGGCTTGGTTCAATGGTGTGTTCTTGATGTATATCAATTATGAGTTCTCCAAGATGCTCATGAGGGCCCTTGTGGGGTCATTACGCAGGGAGATGAACAACCATTAAAATCTTGCTTGTAGGATATTATTGGCCTACATTGTTCTGGGATGCTTATCATTTTGTCCAATCTTGTGAGCACTGCCAATGTGATGGGGGAATGACTGCTAGGATGGAGGATCCACAAAAATGGATTCAACCTTTAGAACCCTTCAACATATGGGGAATTTCTTTTATGGGGCCTATTACACCAATGTCTAATGGAAAATCCTACATTGTTGTTGTTGTTGACTATTTCACAAAGTGGGTAGAAGCAACTGCTGTTATGGACTGTACATCATCTATCGCTACATGATTTGTTCAACAGCAAATCGTAAATAGGTTTGTTGTGCCTCGTGCACTTATTTCTAACAATGGTACACACTTTATAGGTGCAAATTTTCGAAAATTGATGCAATGCTTGGGAGTCAAGCATAAACTGACTACATGATATCATCCTTAAGCAAACGGTCAAGTCGAGGTCACCAATAGGGAGATTATGAAAATATTGACACAAACCATTAGCAAATATAGGCGAGACTAGAGCACCAAACTGAATGATGCTCTTTGGGCATATTGCTCCACATGAAAACTCCCTATAGGATACTCTTGCTATGAGTTAGTGTATGGTAAACTTCCAATGCTTCCTATTAAGTAGAGCTCTATACACTATCCACAACATGTGACCTCAACCTTGAGCTTAATCTAGCACAGAAAGAGCAGTTGATGAACCTTAACTTGCTAGATGAAAATTGATTAGCTGCCCTATCATCTAATGAATTGCACAAGGAATTTAATAAACAATGTCATGACCTGAAAATTAGAAAAGTTAAATACCAACTGGGAGATAAGGTTCTTTATTGGAACCCCACACACGTGCCACAATGCACTAAGTTTCAAATGCTATGGAAAGGACCTTGTATTATTCATGTAACTTTTCCTTCAGGGGCTATGATGATTTACAAACCTGAGAGCCCAGATAAGAAATTGTTGGTCAACATCCAACAAATCGAACCTTTCCATGAGCCTAGAATAGCCAGTACCAATACTACCTCTATTGGTGGACAACATTGCTCGTTATTTCGGATCTCCTCCTTCCAACTCAGTTGTGATGGAGATGGCCACCAATGCTAACCATTCTAAGCCCTTAGCTCTTTTTATATTTTTTTACACATCTTTTCAATTTTTTTACACCATTATTCACATTTTGTACTATTTCTTTATTTGATTTACTTTCATTCGTGATACAATAAGAGCTTATGATGGTGGATTGTACTATAATAGTGTTGATTGTTAATGTTGGGTTTTTACCTTTGATTTTCAATGTTGATATTAAGATATGGTTCTTTTGATAAAACAAGCAATGAGTCCATGTCATCCATTCCTCCATTCAATTTTATGGTCTCCCTTGTCTTGGAAATGTACTATCCTTTTTTCTAAATAAACTTATTAATGAATTGGTGACTTGGTATTCTTCAAACCAAGGAAGGACTCAATGGTTGAAAAGAGTGTGACTTCAAGGGGATTCGATGCACTTGTGCTGGCTATTCTCTTGGGTACTTGGATGCTGTTCATGGGTTTTCTACCATTTCTCTGTTGACCAAACATCAGGAAGTTGAATGAATTAAATAAGTCTTGGCATGGTGTGGTTCTCACATAAAAAAAATACTGGTGAGAATTCAAAGCCCACCCCTTAGACATAATAATGAAATATGGGCTACAAATACTAGTTATGGCACTGCAAAGACATGTTACCCATGCCTGAAGGTTCCCTCTAACTAAGGCCCTTTCTCGCTTCCTACTTCTCTATCTTTCTCTCCTTGGAATGGTGGTGACTCTATGAATGCATTCTTGTTGCTTCAAGAGGATGGGTTGGTCAAATGTGTTGATGCGAGGTCACTGAATGTGGTTTGTTTGAATATGGATTTGGAATGAATTCTATTCAGTCATCGTAACCATATAATACATAAGGGACTTTACACAACCTTGCTCTTGGGATTCCATTCCATTTTCTCCTCTCCTTCCATATTTCTTCCCATATTCCACCTCATTACTAGTTTTATGATCAATCTATATCTTGGTTAAGGCCTTGTTCATCTTTGGTAACTTCTTGTGGGTAAGTTCTTAACCATTATTCCATACGTCATTCCTAGAGCTTACGGACTCTTTGGTTTATGGGTCTGTCAGGGCATAAAAGGCATGAGCCTGCTTTGGGGAGGATGCACTGACATTTCTTTATGGTACAATCATTAAGTTCGTTCCCTTAAACATTATTTGCAATTAACCATTTCTCATTTCATTCCCATCCATGACATCTATTTTACTGGCTTCACCATTGTTATTTCTCTTATCTTTCTTGTTCCTACAGTATTTCCACCCTATTGCTACCGGAGGTTCGCTCCTAGTTGTGGGGGCCTTGTCACAAATTTTTCCATTCTACCTATCTCACCCCTACACCTTGGGTAGTTATTAGTTAAAAACCTCTAACCCAGTATCTGCCATATCCATGACCTAGCCAAGGTACTTCATATCGGGGCAAGGTATTAACTACATTATATCTTATCTATCCTTGCTAATTCATGATTGTGTTGTGTATGCAAATGAAGACCACATGAATAATGGACTAGGATAAGAGGAAGCACTTAAGATGGACTAGAGCAGGAGTAGTTATGCAAGGAACACGCTTCATCACTTGGCTATGGATAAACAACAGAGTGCACATTTTTGACATCGGCAGTAATGCACCTCATTCTCTTTTCTCTCTCTTTCTCTTCAAGTTATCGAATGACGGTCTAGATGTCATCTATGTACAATGTTTACCATAATGGTTATGAACACCAATGCTATAATATGTTTGTCGATCTGTTCATTAGGCACTTTAAGTTTGTCACCCATGTCACTGTTAGTTGTCATTCAATTAATAATCCCATACCTTTCCAATATTTTGTAAGGAACTCAAGGACAAGTTTTCATTTAGTTGTGGGGGTATGATGAACCGCGATATCAGGGCCGCGATATTGCATCCGCGATATCAAAGCTCACCAAGCAATATCGGGCATCCGATGTCGGGACTTGCCTCATCGCCTATAAATAAGAGGCGAGCACACTTGGTTTACATAGTTAGTCTTAGTACCTTACTCGAACACTTGCAGTTTTCCTTCCTTAGAGTTAGAATTATTTTTGAGTGCCCACAGTAGGAGTCATAAAGTGAACGGATCTTTATTCGAGCATTGTGTACTTGAGCACACCTTGTGGTCAGAAATAAAGAGAACTTTGTGATAAACCTTACGGCATTCAGAATAGTTTATTTAATGTTATTTATAGTTATTTAATGCTTTCCTTAGTTAATTAATGTTCTCTCTCTCTCACCTTGTTAACTCTCTCAAGTAAGCACACTCAGTATGACCTGACCACTTCAAGCATGCGTGGAACACTTGGTAATCCAGTAACGATTAGCATTTGGTAATCCTAGTAGTGTTGCATTGGTTCAAGATGTGTATGGTAAGTGGGAATGGATGCTGGTGTTAGGACTAGTTTGAGCATAGTTGATTAGTTAAATTAAATTAGTTACTTAATTAGTTCACTTCTCCCTTTGTAGCACTAAGACATAAAACATCAGAAAATATATAAAAATCATATACCTTAAGTTTACTTAACCATACAATTGCTCTATATAAGTAAGCTTGGGAAGACAACAATTAACTAACCCGTTTGGGTTCTGTGAAGGCACATAAGCACTTAGTCCTTGGAATTCGACCGAATTGTGCATGTACACTCGTACTTGTATGGTTAAGTGTAGGGATACCTCATCGCTCATCACCTATGCTATCAAGTCGATTAGGTAAATAATTATGTAATGTAATGAGACCACAACATCCATCCCTCTAATTTCTTTAAATAAGAGGTCTTTGTCATGACAACCATATGGTTTTTCTTACATGAAACTAAAATTAAATAATGATCATTATGCCTTGAAGAAAGTGGAAAAGGCCAAGTGAAAATGGAAAAAGGGTGTGACCTCAAAGGGATTTCTTAGGTTCTCTTCTTAACTTCCTTCTTGTGTTTTATGACTTCTCTAGGAATGTATCATCACTCATATCATCGACTAATAAACAAGAAGCATCTCTTTACATGGTGTGGTTCTCATGAAAAGAGAGAGAGAGAGAGAAAAAAAAAGAAGAAAGCAAGAAAAAGAAAAAGAAAAGAAAAAGGAATTCAAAGTACATCCCTTAAACATAATAATGGGCTACAAGAATTGGTTATGGGACTTGAAAGACATGTTTCCCTTGCCTAAAGGTAGTCCTCTAACTATGGATCTTTGTTCCTTCTCTTTTTGGAGTGACATTTGTTCTCTATGTTTGTTATGGACTCATGGTGGTAGGCAAGAAGGGGCACATCAATTCAAGGCCATTTTTAATGGTATGGACTTGCTTTGAAGCTTGGATAGATAGGTATGATGGTCATCTTAATCATAATTGACACAAGAACGTATTGCAGACATGGTTAGTGATGAGCCACGATATCACTTCCACCCCGCGATATCGCGTACACGATATCATAGCCTGCCTCAATTTCTATAAATAAGAGGCAGCTTTCCTTGTTCTAGGGGAAGACTTAGACTCTTAGCTAAACTCTTGTAGTTTTACCCTTCTAGAGTTAGAATAATTCCTGTGTGCCTGTAGTAGGAGTCATAAAGTGAACGAATCTTTATTCGAGCAATTTGTACTTGAGCACACATTTGTGTACAACAATAAAGATGAAGTTTGTGATAAACCTTGTAACATACAGATTAAGCTAAATAATAATTAATTATTATTGAATGTTTAAATGCCTTCCTAGTTAATTAATCTTTCTCAACCCTTGACTCTCCTAGTTAAGTACACTTAGTATGACTGCTTCGAGCATGTGTGTAGCGCTTGGTAACCCAGTAACGATTAGCGTTTGGTAATCCCAGCAGTGTTGCACTAGTTCAGGATGTGTGTGGAAAGTGGGAATGGATACTGGTGTTAGGAATAATTAGAACTTAGTTAGTGAATAGTTAANTGTAGAACATAGGAAATCTTTCATATCATTGGAATGCTAGAAAAAACCCTTAGGGTTAATCAAGGAAAGATAAGACAAAGGCAAATCGCACACCGAACAAGACAAAATGTCTTCTTCTTTGCATAAGAGCACTTCACTACCTAGGACTAACACAAGAGACAGTCGACGGCATAATACACGTAACCAAGATTCGCCAGTTCCTCATTAATTTCATGTGGTATATACTCATCATGATGAGTATGTACCTGATTTCACCTTTATTCTCCACCAGGATGAACAACTACGTTGGAGAGACTTGGAGGGTAACATAGTGTTGCCTCCAGGCTGATCAGTCCCCAACATGCTCCTTCATGCTCTCTCATGAATAGGCATGTCATTTTTGTATGCAGAATATGTTGCATGCAATCATGACACAAGGGACTATCATCCCACAGAAGCACAACATTAAAGGGACTTGCAATAGGAGAGATATCATACATCCTCGAAGGGTAAATGGCCCCATAATGCTCTGCATGTCTTGAGTGAAATTGAGGGTGGTGAACCTACTTCAATAGGTTCCCCACCAAATGATGTTCCTCCTCCTAACGATGGTCAGGAGGTGATGTATTAGAACCTACACTTCATGATTCACAACCTGATTCTGATACCCATGAACATGAAGTGTTCAAAGAAGGAACACAATCATACGATAAAGACGGACGTTTCGATTATGATTACGATTGTGGCCAAGACCACAGAAGAGAAGGTAGAAAACACCATCATGGCGATGGTTCTCCTTCTTCTTCACCTTTATCATCACCTTTACCCTCTCCTTCAATGTATGGATGCAGTCATAAGGAAACTAACTGTGAGGATAAAGGTAAACAGAGTGAAAAAAATCAACGAGATAGTTGAGAACGAGGACTAGGGCACTCTAAGGAATCACAACATAGAAGAAGGGAGAGTAGGGAACTACGTAGACATCACAAACACTATGAAAGAGATGACCATGAAGAACCCCTACTTGCAACTAGAAGCATGCTAGATATCACGAAGGCCATAAGAGTTCCAACAAGGCACCAAAAGGATAGTAGGATCAAGAAGTTAGACATGAACAATATTCCATGATTTGAAGGGGGATACAACGCTGATCCTCAAAATCGCCTACAAGCATTCCACGATGCATGTTCCTTGTAGAACATAAAGAATGAATGGAAAAAACTAAAGTTGGTCCCAAGGAGACTAGTGAAAGAAGCAGAAAGTTGGTACCACGCCTTAGAACCAGAATCCATTCGAAGGTACAGTACAATGTTAGAACTGTTTAATGATAAGTACCAAACGTACTCCTGAGTGTCTAACCTGTGAAAGTAAATCCAAGGATGGAAGTAGGGAAATCATGAACCCGTGGATGCTTCCATGGGCTGTTATTATGTATTTTTACATCATTTCCTGGGCCATGGTTATTTGCAGTGGGATCAACTATGCCATCTCATAGATGGACTTAGGCATGAAATAAGGAGAACCCTTGGAACGTATGCCCAAGGGAGATTATCAGAGCTTAGGTCTCATTAGTTTCATAGATTGCTAAAGCAAGCAGCCAAGTAAGAAGGGGATCTACGTAAGAGAGAAAGTACAAAAGAGTACAATTAAGATCCTTCCCTCTGAAAAAGGGGAGTGAGATTCTGTGAGGAGGAAGAAGAGTTGTCACTTGAAGGGATGGTGAATAGGAAAACTTTGCCGCTCCAAAAGTTAACAATCGAAGTATCGACAAAGGTAGATCAGATGTGGGACTCCCTGGATGGTAGGCTTGAAACTGTTCTTAAAATCGTAAAGGAGTCTAAGGAGCGAGGTAGTGACTATGAAAAAATGAAAAAGAGAGAAGTGGACAATGCACGTAACAAAGGTAATGGTAAAATGCCCATCACTGAAGAGGTTGTGGATTCAGATATAGACAATGACAGTGGATGTGAGATATGCCAATACGACCATCCTAAGGGATGTTGCCCAGTGATATCAGATCTATAAGAGTCTGGGGTGTATGCACTCAACCCACGACTTAATAAACAGCAAGCACCCCAATGGTTACCTTATCCCCAAGATAACCCAAAGCAGTTCCACCAACCTTCAACATATTATCCAAGTGGAACTCCACCACAACCT
>MNCI01008086.1:759225-833136 GCA_015680685.1 Gnetum montanum | reverse complement strand
GAGAAGATCTTGCTTTAGAACCAATAGTCCAACCAAGCCCTCACAACCACAAGCGGTTGAACCTCTGAACACCTCTCCATCGAATAAGGCTTCAGAGCTCCCTTCAAACCAAAAACTAAGCCCAACACACATGGTTATGTTAACACACGCCGTTACCAACTAGATTAAGGTTGGCCACCTTCCCAGGAAATTCTCTGATCTTAGAAGCCCTCTGATCTATCTCCAAGTTGCTGGGAATAAACCATGTAAAGCTCTTTTGGACTTAGGTTCTGGAGTCAACCTAATATCACAAGAGATGTACAAAGCCTGGAACTTGCCTCCATTAAGGAAGAGTAATATTTGCCTAGAGTTGGCTAACTAGTCCATCACTGTCCCCTTGGGACTAGTGGAAGACATCGTTACCACTATGTGTGGGTGGTCGTATCCAACTGATTTCCTAGTGATACATGTGAACAATGGTAAAGGGGACTTCCCAATAATAATGAGAAGAGCATGGCTAAGTACTATAGATGCATGCATAGGAATCCATGATCTTTCCCTAGAAATATCCAAGAAGAACACCTTTGGAAAGATCGAGAAGAAGAAAGTTCCATGCATCGCATATAGTGACATAGGGTACAATTTCATGCAAAGATCATGGGTTATGCAAAGTTTAGCATTGCCTGCATGCAATCAGTGTGCACAAGACATTAATATACAAAATTGCCTATATGTAGCAGCCACACGACAAGAAGACACCTAGTGGCTGATGGTTGATCAAGAGAGCAACTCACTAATGTGCATGGAACTAACTAAGGGAATAACTAGTGCTTACATTGAAAGCATAGATACATTATGAAACACCGTAAAATTTCAAGACCCTCTTGCTTCACCAGGGTCTTGGAATTCAGGAAAGGAATTTCCACAAGTGCAGCATCATGGAAGTTTGGCAAGAAATGGATGCACTGAGTCTACACTGTTTAGTTCGGCAAGTTTTCTACCTTTAGAGCTGATAGGCCTGATGGACTCGCTAGCTTACCCACCTGGGTGATTTACTCGGTTGATAGTCTATTAGAAAACCATGCTTCAGGTTGTCAGCGGTGCTCAGGATGTGCAAAACAGTTCGGAAAGTTTTCTAGTGAGGAAGTTTGCTACGCTATGCTACGCTATGTAGCATAGTAGGCCTCAGAAGACAGTTGCTCAGGCAATCAAGTTGTTGTAGAATAGACTACTACACTATGCTACACTATGCAACATAGCACAAGATAGCAAAGGCAAGATAGAAAGGTCCAGCTCACCTAGTGATTCTAATTGCACTTGGCAAGCACTCCAGCCTTGAAAACTGGTTACCTTGTTCAACTTCTAGTCCTTAGCAAAGTTTCTCATTAGAAAGTGGTGGTTTGAACAAAAAGCAGGATACGCTAGTTGCTACGCTGCGTTACGCTACATAGCGTAGCACAGCGTACCAACGATTCAAAAGTAGCAATCAACCTCTCGAATGCAAGTTTAGCAAGTTCACAAATCTCTCTTCACAGAAGGTAAAATTTGTAGTTGTTAGCATAATCTGAGCTCCAAGCAAGCATTCTCAAGATCAACATGGATCACAAATGAAGCTAGCTATTGCGCTATGCTACGCTATGTAACATAGCGTAGCGTAGCGAAAGATGCATATCAAACCAAGTGTTGCAAAAGTTGACCTAACATATGGCGAAGCTTCCAACAAAAGCAGTTGACTTCAACGCAAATTTCTTCTTCAAATTGGTGGCTATGCTGTGCTACACTACATAGCATAGCACAACATAGCAAGCCGCTACACTACGCCAACATGCTATGCTACATAGCGTAGCACATCGTAGCATGCAGCCATGCTACTTCACTGTGCCTCATTCCTCCTCTACATTGTTGGCATATTTGATTTTAGCATCTCCAGTCTCGATAGCATGATTTTAGCGTGGTAGGTTCACAATCAGCTTTGCATGTCCATCTAGAATTGACACGTCAGCATCTCGCAGGTCCAAGACACATGGCATCCAGGCTTCATTTCTCGTGTGCTCCTGGCCCTATAAATACCCCGATGGGCAACGCTCAAGGGGTTGGAAAATTTTGGGGTTGTCGGCAAATTTGGTTGACAATTTTAAGCATTGTTAGCATTTGTTGTTGGCAAGTTGGCAAACATTGTTGTTTAGAAAATTGGCAATTTATGCAATTGGCAAGTTAGCAATTCAAAGGGTTGGCAAAATTAAGCGGTTGGCATTTTCGCTTGGCATTTTGTTAGCTATTTTCTGTTGCCTTTGTAGTACTTTGCATTATTGGATTTTGAGTCCACGTTCAAGAACATAGTTGGCCTACTTTGAACATTCTAGTTACCTTTGGGATCTCTATGCTTCCCAGTGTTGCGTAACCAATTGTATCCATCTCAACAAAGTAAAGTTGTAATCTTGAGGCGGTGCATTTTTCTAACTCCAATTTTCTTTACATTCCTACTTATTATGATTGCATTGTACATTTTTTTTCACTTCATCTCATTTAATAATTATTATATTGCGCTATAAACATCATTTCTGCATTACACATTTAGGAAATGTTAAGTGACATTGACTAAGTCCTTGTCTGATCCACTAGATCATTTAGAGTACCCCGTTTCTATTTTTATCTAGCACAGCCGTCACATGGATCCGAGGTTAAAACTGTTAGCCCGATAACCTCTTGGTGTTTCCAGCCACCAATGTTTTTAGTTGCTATAGTTTTTTGGCGCTAGAAGGAGGGCCTTTTGGTGCCTTTTTCATGTTTCACGGTAGTCTTACATGTGTTCTGTACCCCGTCAACCACTAGCGTAAACCTGACACACTTTTGTGGTTGTTTATGCATCGTGTGGTGCAGATCGGTTGCTTCGATGGTTCCTTTGGAATCCTATAGGATAGAAAGCCTCCGATAGTCACTTGATCTCTTTGTTTTCTTGTTTACAAGCCCTTTCAGCTTTACAAAAATGATTTCCTCAAGCACTGCAGCCACTACCTCTAACATTGAGGTCCCCCTCTTGATTCAAGGCATCGCAGGTGCCAAGCAGTTACCTAGCCCAGTGCTGGGGCCACGTCGATCTCTCAAGATTTAAAATCAAGGACTTGAGGGCTTGGCTCAGCAATACAAGCAGTATAACTTTCTTTGCGCTAAGGTTTAGGACAAATGTGCCTTCGAGTTTGCTTACTATAACTGGAGGGAATTTATTCCCACTGCTAGTGTTTTTATTTATTTAGCATAGATGCATCAGTGGGTCATAGATCAGCTGATAGCGACCATTAGGCCTAGGTAGTAGCGAGAAACGGCATCTCACCATGATGAAATGTTCCAAGATGAGCAAGAGGAGTTGGACTCCCAATCTGAGGATGGGGGTCAAACCAACCCTATTACCATTCCTCCCACTACGTCTTTTTGGACAAACCCACTCTCTACTTTCGCTCCCTTTATGATCACATCCACCTCGTTGCAACCGATAGTTTCATCGGCAATGGGTAGCCATGCCATGCCCTTAGCATATCAGCACGCCTACTCCCCTGTCTCATTCTCAGCCACTACCCCTCCACAAACTATTCCTCAGTCCATTCATGCATCGTATCACACACCTATCATGGCTACCCTGCCCTATGTTCACACTGTACCTACCTCGCAATTGCATGCAGTTTTTGCTTCTGTCCCTGTGTCTACACCTGTTCCATTGTTAGCGGTAGGCCCAGGCTTGTCCACATGGTGGACCCCATTTGCCTCTCCTCCTATTTTTTAGCCATTGCAAATGTCTCGCTACATTCACCACAAAATGTACCAGGTCTTGCAAATAGTACAACCAAGCACGAGATTATGGTTTATCCCATCGGTTGCACAAATGGCCTACCCCATAGCACAACCAGTGGTTGTTGCTCCAACAGCACCACCTACCGGGTGGTGGATAGCACAAGTAACACCTTTCATAGGGGCTGCCCCAATGGCATCACTTATGGGTCACGTCACTGCCCCTACCACGCCATAGATAGGAGCTACCCCGGTAGCTCCCCAATCATCTACATCATTCCCAGGTCTGGATCAAGCATTCCAACTTATCCAGACCCTTACTGAGGAAATTAAACACCTCAAGACTACTAATTATGACATGGTACAAGTCATGGAATTCTACCAAGATGATCCCATCAGCCCAATAATCCCCACGCTAACAATACCCCCTAGGATGCCACTCCCCCATTTCACAAAATACAATGGGAAGGGTGATCCCAACGTGCATATTGTCACATTCATATCTGAATCCCTTCTTCTGCAACAATGGCCACATACAATCATCAGCGTCTTTACTATGTCTCTGACGGGGAAAGCCCTGGATTGGTACTATGCACTTCCACGCTCCTCCATCTCAACCCTAGAGGAGCTCCTTACTCAGTTTGTAATGCGTTTCAAGTACAACTTGAGACCGGAAGTTACGCTGGATCAGCTAATGAGCATGAAGCAAGATCCACTAGAACTAGTCCAGAAATTCATACAACTGTGGAGCACTACCCTTAACGAGATCTGCAAGCCCATTGCGGAGGCCCATTTGCTGGCCGTCTTTAAGGATGCAGTGAACGACTTCATTAAGTCCAAACTATACTATCTCGCTCCCTGGACTCTTAGTTAAGCTTTCACTCAGACAAAGAGCATACAAGATGCGGTCGAGGCAAGCAACGACCTAGCTTATGTTGCATACAAGAACACATTTGCAAAGAAGGAAAAGGGTAACGCTACAACAACCACAGTGGCTGCTGTGGCAAATGAAGCCAAACTTAACAACAACAAGAACAACAAGAAAGCGATCGCAACAGCACCTAACCCCACGCCCAAACAAGGCAACGTAGCTCAACCCTCCACATTTGCATCACATAAGCTAAACTTTGAGTGTAAAGATCACTTTAAATATACCCCACTACCTTTCAAACCTTCAGAACTTCTAAAGAAATTACTGCCAACAAGGTATATCCAACATAAGCAGATGTCAGGGGAGGGAGTTAAAAAACATCAATGGTACTACGAACTTTGTAGGAACCCCTCGTTAGCCTTGCCCAATGAGCCACCAGTTCTTAAGAATTTCAGACTGGAGCAGTTCTGTGACTACCACCAATAGTGTGGTCATGACACGGATTACTGCATGGCATTAAAAGACAATATCCAAAGAATGATTGATCAAGGGAAACTGGTTCTAGATGAGAGCAACCCAGTGCATCCCCAAAATCAATCTTTGCATGTTTACGTGGATACTCTTAATGCCAACAACGTAGGTTACATCATCAACACCATTAGTGTTGACAATGACCCTAAACCGCCTTAGCAGCCATTTGTGGTTCGTGTGTCTCAGCGTAGCACACCAACACCACCAGCGGCTAGACAAACTCTGTAGCAACTGTTTGTCCTGAGAGTCCCTCCCTGGACATTTGCCCCTGCACTACTTGTTAGAAAAATTGCACCACTACTGCATGCATTAACACCGTTAGCACCATTTTGCATTAGGGGGCCAAGCCATTCAACTGCCCCCACCTCACATAAGACAACACCTTAGCCTTCTCGTTCAAAGAAACAAGAAGAGCATTTGACAGGTGAGGCATCTATGGAACGGACTACCCCAGGTACTTCCAAACCTATGCCCTCGTCCTTTACATCTATGTCCTCATTGCTGAAAGATGACTGATGAGTGGCAAGGTACCCCTACACTCAACCATATGAATACGAGCGTAGCACACGTGATCTGGTCGAACTCCGCAGACTAAGTGCCTACACGCCTCATGGAACACTTAAGGTTAATTATTCATTGTCTTTCTAGACTTACTTGTAGTTGTCACGGTTGTATGGTTAAGTAAGTCTGAGGTATATGATTTTTATGTCTTTTTGGTTTTAGCTCCTAAGTTGAGAGGTGAAGGGTTGAAGAGACTAATTAACTAACTTAACTGACTAACTAAGTCTGAATTAATCTAGCGTTAGCATTCATTCCCACTTACCATTCACACCCTGAACCAATGCAACCTTGGTTACCAAACGCTAATCATTGTTGGGATCACTAAGCGTAATGCACGTGCTCGAAGCAGTTGTATTGAGGCACTTAACTAGGAGAGAAGGGTTGAGAGAGATTTAATGAACTAATAAAGCATGTAAATGATAAACAATAAATAACAATAAATAAAATTCTAATTAGCCTATTCCATGCATTGCAAGGTTTATCCAAGAAGTTTGTCTTTATTTCCGTACACAAACATGTATTTAGGTACAATATTTGCTCGAATAAAGATCCGTTCACTTTGGAGTTTCTACTGCAGGCACATGGAAAATATTCTATCTTTGGAGAGGTAAAACTTCTAGAGTTTTGCTAGGGGTCTAGATCTAGATGAGAAACAAGGGAGAGCCACCTCTTATTTATAGACTTGGTGACAGACTGCGATATCGCGTACGTGATATCGTGGGGGACGACGTGATATCGCGTATGCGATATCATGGCCCATGTGATATTGCATCCCATCAATGATGTTGATACATGTGCATGGTCATTGCTAGCTTGCCTGAAAGGGTCTGATCCCAGACCCAAAACTATCCCTGCTCAAGAAATTCATCTCCTCAGATGAATGAAAGAGGAGAAAGGTAGTAAAAAGGAAGGTGGCCCTGACCTGTTAAATGCTCTTACTTAGGTCAAGCAGGCTCTGAAGCAGAAGAACATAACTTTTAGCCTGTATGACCTGATTATGGCTTCGAATGCACATTGTGAGGCTTTGGTTCACATGTTAACAACAATTCCAGTTGATGAGAACATGCCAACAGAAGAAAAAGCAATCCACTTAGTTATGCTTCCTTCTGTGCCTGCAGGACCAAAGCCATCCTAATTGATTTTTTGAGACGATTCCATTAGGAAAGACTGTAAAAAGGGTCAAGTGACTATAACACCTCTTTTCAACATAATTCAGGTTGGCCAACACAAGATCTGAAGGGTACACGTTGATGATGGGGCTACTACAAATGTCATCCCATTCCCTATAGTGGATAAGCTAGGTTTGGTCGACCAGATCAGACCCATGATGACGTCATGCTTAAAATCGATCAACGGGGCATGGGTTGTAGTGAAAGGCATGGTCCACATTGACTTTGTGATAGGGACCAGTTCCCCACTAATGCAATGTTCATTGCGGTAGAAGAGATACCTGGGTTTAATCTGATCTTGGGGAGGTCATGGTTAGCACAACTTAGGACCGTCTCTTCTCCCATACATTAGGAGATCCATCTACCCTATGTAGGCAGGAAGGTGGTAATCCATGGCAATGAGGTGGCAATGCAAGCAATCAATAACGTAGATATGGAATAGGGCTCGAAGGTCATAACCTCCAAGAGCAAGGCACCTATCTCTATAGATACTAACTGTCTAGCAAAAGAGCTAGCATAGCATGCCGGCTTAGAAAATGAGAATGCGTGGGCTGAATTGCCCTTCCAAGCAAAGGAAAATGATGTAGAAGAATGCCTTAGTGAAGCGGCTTGGCCCTACACCTCGCCTAATCCACGATGGATCAGAAAGCAATTATGCATAGCGTAGCAACCCCATTGCTTCCTACCCAGGTAACATCCATTGTACATTTATCGCTCATTTTCTTTGCATTCATCTATCTACACTAGGCACACTAATTTACTTTTCTAAAACCGTTGACAAATCTTCTATTTACGCCATGGCCCGAAATGGCCTAAAACTAGCCATGGCCTGAAATGGCCTAAAACTAAGGCAAAAAAACATAAAAACTGATCACATAGATGACATACGTAACACATAAACTAGAGTAGCATCAATCTTGCCATAATCCATTTTTCATTTAAAACTTCATTTAGACAATGTTTGCAACAGTCTCATGAAAACATAAAAAATACAAAAAATCAAAAGCCCTGTTGTCACTCATCATCTTCCCCTTCATCATTTCCCTCTGCATCACCCTCTTCTGCATCATCATTTCCATCCTCTAGGGGCCTTGCTTATTCATTCAGAATTTGCACCATAAACATGAAGTAGTGAGCTAGAGTTACACATAACAACTAGAAAAACATAAACTGTTGCATCGCAGAAGGTGACTGACCTGAGACAGTCCCATGTCTACCTCGGGTGGTATGTGATCTAATTCGGTCTCGAGGCAGTGCCAGACCTCCTCCTCTATGATATCTGCCTAATGTCTTTCGCTCGATTCAACGTTTGCTGCAGCTTTCTCCTTTTTAATGGTCGTCCATCTTGGCAGTCCTGGAGAAAAGGAGGCAATGGCGGTCTCACCTGTGGGAAGATTCACTTCTCGCTTAGGTGACTCAGTGATCGTCACTTGCTGCATGAACTTGTTGTAGTCCTCAGAAGCACCAATAGCATCCAGGAATGCTTCATGAGTAAACAACTTCACTGAAGCATCTCGATATTATCTTTGGCTGCTCTTGGCTTTACTTTTGCCATAAGGATCTCCTTTCATCCTTTGGCCACCTGTAGCCACTCCTCAATGTCCTCCTGATGGTTCGCCTCCTTTTTGGTCTTTGCCCCCATGAGGAGATGATCAGTTGGGACACTGAAGAGGTCCGTGAATAGTTGGTTGTTGATTTCAAGGACCACTAGCACACCATGCACACGTGTGCGGAAGTGGTCTGCCTTTTCAGAAAATGATTCGGCTAGGGTTAGCATCTCAGCAGCAGGGATGCTCAGGTTCATGGCTAGGAACAAATTCATGAGTCTAGTGTTCTAAAGGTGTTTGGTTAGCGATTCTGAGGCCCCGCTGCAAAGCTATCATTGAGTCTCGTCTACCTCCCTGTACTTGAAGTAGATGTTGGCCTCAAGATGCCTGGAGGTGATCACCATCACCTCCTCAGACTTCTTTGCTGCTGTAGCAGTTTTCATAAGTAAAAAAGCAAAAAATTTGATAAAAGTAGAAATAACATAAAAATAAGAGTAAAACTCAAACATGTAAGCAACTCACTGTTTAGCTTACTAGGTTTAAATGATGATGGAAATGGTGGAAGATCCACCGATATATCTTCAACGATGATTAGCCTAAGGGATTACCAATCCCTGTCTAGCCAACCAAACTCCTTGCATCTATTGTAGAGATGGGAGTATAAGGTTGGGTAGGTTTTGTACTCACCCTTGCATTGGCCTATCACACCTGGGTGCATATTCTCAGCAAAAAAAAAAACTCCCGCAGTGCCATTCGTGCCAAGGCTAATGCATCTGTGTCACCGTGAATTCCATCTTTGTTGATAAAAAACCTGGTAACAAAAACATGTTGTTAACATTTTCCTAGTGTAGCAAGTTTTGCATAGCGTAATGGAATATGTTTACAGAACTCACCCGTCAGCATAGTAAACGGTTCCTGGTGGATTTTGAAAACAATTTTCCATGTGGCAGGCAATAAACAAAGTGTTGTACGGATGGTAGCAATTGTATTTGGGAATTTCCCACATCCAAGCCAGACGCTTCCAATTTTTGAGTGCTAACTGGATCCTTCTCCCTACCTGCTCCTAATTACTCCATCTGTCAAAAATCTTAAAATACCCTGACTCACCCCAGGCAATAGGATTTTTGTCACTACGACTGCTACCTTCCCCGACAAGTGTGACCAAATGATCACACTGAAGTGTTGGAGGAGAAATTGCAGGAAGTTGTGTGCATCTTCTTGGAACTAGATCACCTGCTACTCCACACGCACATGGGGTGGAGGAACGTTGACCACCGATTTTCCTAGGAAAGACAGCACCCCTACGATTTTTAGGACAATTAAGATTGGCTTTAGCACCACCTTTCATAACACAATTACAAATGTTAACGTCATGCTTAAGTAGGATTCGCACATAGCATAGCAGAATTAATAGTTAGCAGATAGCATAGCGTGACTCTCCCCATGCATGTAGCGTAGCAAAAAACACGAAGGCGATAGCGTTGCAGAATTAGCCTTATGTAGCAATGAAAAGCTAAACACAAATCTTTTGACAAGAAAGAATTCAATGCACCGCACTAGTTTCGACAAATCTTCTGCCTGACAAAATGATTTGCATTGTGCCATGACAGACACATGTTATGCCGTCAAATCATGCGCATGGTCGAACCCCCTAAGGGTCATACGCTATGCTATTTGCATGCCAAGTTGCCAAAATCACCTAAGCTTCTACAGCAGGGTAGCCACGGCAATGGTGTTCTCAGTAGCATTGCATGCAACCTTAGTGTAATGTTCGTACACCGTCGCGGCCGAATCGGCAACAACGGTGGTGTAATGGCCAAAATAACAACAAAAACAATAACAAGAAATGCAGATTGCATAACAAAAATCGCAGAAACAAAATCAAAGAAAGTAGAAGTAATAGTAGTAGCATAGGAAAAAAATAGCTTAGCAACTTACCGGGTCTATGGGGTCTCATGTCACACCGGAACGCACACTTACGACACATGCCCCAGGGTCTCCTTCACTTCGTCCACCTTGGAAAGTGCTAGGTATTTGCATTCTCTCTTTGGAGCCATTGTTTCGGTTATTAATTCTTTCTTGGACGCTATGCTGAATTGCCTTGCTCTCAATTAGCACAATCGCTCTACGCTCTGAATGAAAATTCTGCATTGTTATGATGAAAATGACAAGTTTATCGAGGGTAAACCCTTATTTATAGCCAAAAATGGTGAAAATAAACCTACCATTTTCTCTCCCCGATTAATGTGGGATGTCCCATGCAGCATAGCACTCCCCCATAGCGTAGCAGCACTATTTGCATTATAGTAGGTGGGCCCGACCGAAAACTTCGACCCACTTTAAACTAGCTGTTGGCCTTTGCAAAAATAACTAACTAGATGGTCCACAAAGACCTTAAACTAGCAGCTTTGAACTTTTGCATTTAGAAGGTCTGTAAAGATCTTAAACTAGCAAATTCTAACCCACAGTCTCTATCTCATTAGCGGTCCGCCAAGAGCTTAAACTAGAAATCCTAACGCGTAGCTTCAATCTCATTAGAGGTTTACAAAGACCTTAAACTAATACTTTTAAGTAGCAAATCTAACTCGTTAGCGATCTGCAAAGACCTTAAACTAGAAGTTTTATGCTTCTGCATTAAGGTGGTCCGCTACGACCTTAAACTGGCAAGTTATAAATTTTGTATCATGCTTTATGATTATTTCAACTGTTCACATCTTATTGCTACTTTACAAATGCTTACTATGCACTGTTGCTACAAATAGGTATCCCTTGACTAGGCATTCATTTCATTGTGGCAGGTTGAGCAAGAATGGCAATGCACCATGATCTTTCTTCACCTCTAGCTTTAACAGGTCCACACAGTAAGCTTGCAAGAAAACTGAACCCCGAGTTAATAGACTGGGGATCATTCGCAGTAAGCACTATAACATCCTTAGAAACATCCCCAGAGTAGCCTAAAAGTCTGGTCCAAGCCCTAGATTTAAAGGCTGGGGATGTAACTGNTTAGTATTTCTAAGATGTAGTCGCTAAAGATGTATTTCATGGCTCTCTAGTAGGTTGCCTTGGCGTTTTTGAGCCAAAAGGGCATCATAGTATAACAAAAAGTTCCCCATGGGGTCATGAAGGTTGTTGTTAAATGATGCTCTGGGTTGATGCGCATTTGGTTGTAGCCGGAGAAACCGTCCATAAAGGACAGCAAAGCATGACCAACTGTAGTGTCGATGAGTTGATCGATACTTGGTAGTGGAAAATCATCTTTGATTGTTTCCTTATTCAGATTCCGAAAGTCTATACAAATACGTATTCCTCCCATCTTCTTAGAAACTACAAAGATGTTTAACACCCATTCTGAGTAATCAAATACCTAGATGAAACCTGCCTAATAGATNATGCCCTTTTGGCTCAAAAACGCCAAGGCAACCTACTAGAGAGCCATGAAATACATCTTTAGCGACTACATCTTAGAAATACTAAATGACTACGTGGATGACATAGCGGTCAAATCTAAAGAGGCCACTGATCATCCCAACGATCTAGATGTAGTTCTCAAGCGTTGCCAGATGCATGATTTAAGCCTTAACCTAAAAAATTGTGTAGTCGGGGTGAGAACTAGACACATGTTAGGGTTTGTAGTATCAGAGGTTGGAATACAAGTAGACCCTAACAAAGTCAAAGCCATCATTAATCTAGCGCCCCCTACAAACCTTAAAGAATTACGTGGGTTACAAGATAGAGCACAGTTCATTAGAAGGTTTATAGCAAAGTTGAATGACAAGTTACACCCCATGAAACATCTACTAAAGAAGGGGGTTAAATTCAAATGGACAACGCAATGCTAACAAGCCTTTGATGATATGAAGAAAGAGCTTTTACACCTCCCGATTGTGTACCCATTGCAAAGAGATAAGCCTTTCTTTGTCTACCTTGCCACCTTAGAGACGTCTATCACAGCACTATTATGTCAGAGACAAGATGATGGCTCTAACATTCCAGTGTATTATCTAAGTCATGCATTGATAGCGCATGAGGCAAGATAAAATGAGGTGGAGAGAAACTTCCTTGCCCTAGTATTTGCATTAAAAAAATGGAGGCATTATCTATTTTGTAGCAAGGTTAACATCATTTGCAAGAGCAATGTACTCTGGGCCATCATGAATAATCTATATGAAAGTAGCAGGATAGCCTGGTGGAAAGCCATAACAATGGAATTCGATTTGCATTATGTGAGCCAATCTTCGACAAAGGGTCAAGCTATAGCAATGCAAATCACGACCTCAACCATCGACGATCAGGCAATCATAGATCCCAAATTCCCTTATGAGCATGTTAGCATTATCAATGTCAACTCGTCACACCTTGAAGCTACTTTGCATTCTGACGGTGCCTCAACCACGCGAGGAGGTAGTGTAGCTGCTGTCATTACATTTTCCTCGGGGGAAATGCAACCTTTTGCTTATCTTTTTGCGTTCCTTAGTACAAACAACATGGCAGAGTACGATGGGTTACTCAGGGACCTCTTAGCAACCTAAGCATTAAGCATTCAACACCTGATGATTCACGGTGATTCACAACTTGTTGTGAATGAAATCACTGAGGTCTATGATTGCAAAGCTACACACCTACAACCCTATTGCGACCTAGCAAAAAGTTTACTTAAATAGTTTGCAACGACAGACATTCAACACATGCCATGCAATGAAAACACCATAATAGATGCCTTGGCCACCCTAACATTGAATGTACCAACACACTTGTTTGCAAGTTTGCTAGCTTTGATTACTAAGTGTATGAGGCCTATCACTTAGGTAGTATCGGTAGCCTCTATTAGCACTATGGACACCTAGAAGTGGTACGCCAACATTAAAGCCTACATGCAACATGGCGAGCCCCCGAGCGGATTGACATCGACCTAGAGAGATGCAATCTGCAAGCATGCTAGGTAATATATCCTTATGGGAGACAACGCCTTGTGTAAATGCTCCTATGATGGGATATTGCTGGCATGCGTAAACGAGGAGTAAGAGTAGAAGGTCAGTAATAAAGTACACGAGGGACTGTGTGGCAGACACATAGCACCTAGAGCCATGGTTGTAAAAATCAGACACCTAGGGTACTATTGGCCTCACATGGATCATGATTACCTAGCCAAAGTCAGGACTTGTGATACATGCTAGAAATATGCAAATATTATACATGTTTCTCCTATAGAGTTGCATCCAATGCAGATCACGTGGCCTTTCCAGCGATGGGGACTAGACATCATAGGACCTATCATGCCTAAGTCTTCCATAAGACATAGCTTCATCATCACTGCCATCGAGTATTTTACAAAGTGGGTGGAAGCTATTCCCCTAACAAAAACTACATCCGAGCAAGTTTGCCATTTCATCCTAGATAACATTGTGATAAGGTTTGGGCTTCCCATGACTATTATGACTGACAACAGGCCATAGTTCAGTAGTGTGGAAACCAAAACCTTTTGCAGTAATCTTGGCATTAGGCAGTCGTTCTCCTTGTCATACTACCTGCACGCAAAATGACAAGCAGAAGCTACGAACAAGTCCATCATCAACTTGCTCAAGAAAATTATTAACAATGGCAAGAGGCGATGGCATGAGCATATCCTCTATGTGCTGTGGGCTTACAAGACAATGTGTAGGATTGCGATAGGTAAGACACCTTATAGTCTCATTTATGGATTTGAAGTAGTGCTACCTCTTGAGTTGTAGGTACCCTCACTTTGAATGATCCTGTTGAATGTCATGAGCGGAGCCCAAAACAACAAGTCAAGGATCATGGACCTCGACTCCATAGAGAAGGAGCATACATAGACACTTGGTCGCATAGAGAAATATCAGAATAAGCAATGGTAGAAGCATCATGCAAACCCACATCAATGGCTGGTATAGAAGGGAGACCTCATTCTCAAGGCTGTCCGTGAGCATGTGAAAAAATTCTCAGCAAACTGGGAAGGTTCGTTCATGGTTACAAAAGCCTTTGGGAATGGGGCCTTCAAACTGGCAGACGTGGATGACAATGAGTTCGCAAATCCTGTAAATCATTCATACCTCAAGCCATACTACATCTGATGCACGAGCAAGATAAGCAAACGTCCTCTATGATGTAAAACTGGCAAAGCTTGTCTGCTATGACATAAAACTGGCAAAGGTAATCCGCTATGACTATAAAATGGCACAAACTGTCTGCCATGATGTAAAACTAGCAAAGCACATCTGCTACAACATTAAACTGGCATAGATGTTCTGCTATGACTTTAAACTAGCCTATCCACTATCCGCTACAATGATAAACTAGCGCAACGATTTGCTAGGACCTTAAACTAGCATAGCCATCGTCCGCTATGATGATATACTAGCGGAACGGTCTGCTAGGACCTTAAACTAGTGCACCATGATCTATTGAGACCTTAAACTAGTGCACCATGATCTATTGAGACCTTAAACTAGCAGATCAGATAGTCTACTAGGACCCTAAAATAGGTTTGCGGCACATGCTCAACATGCATCACAACTCTACAAATAAGTGAGTGTGCACACCAACATGGGGGTGGGACATTGTAGTTCCTGAATGCAGTCCACGATACTAAGAAAACACCCTCTGGAATATGTGCAATGCCACTACCCTTGGCATCTTGTTGATCCTCTGGAGATGTCATATGACATCCTGTTGACATTTTGGAGCTACCGTTGCCACGGCTCATTGCCGTGGCAGTAGCTTCCGTGGTTAGCGCCTGTTGCTAGAGTTCCAGCAGTATTGTGGCCCAGCCACAATGTTGCTATCCTCCAGCCCCTACCATCACCCAAGCCTAAAAGACGTTTAGCTGTTGGGTAGCCTATCTCACAGCTGAATTGCATGATGTTTACCTTGGGCAGGGATTCCTGAGCATTTGCATCACTGTAATTCCTAGCTACATCGGTGCCGACCTCTCCATGCGGATGCTACCAGAATTGTTGTTGGCCTTTCTAGTTTGGACACCGAATGGCTTAGCAACAATGTTTATTTTTCCAGCAGCATTCAAAGTAAGAAAGACCTTTTCCTTCGTTTTACATCATGGTTGTTTCTTCTAGTTTTCTCTCTATTATGTTTGCAGGATATGTATCGAAGGGGCATCAGTCAGAGGTGTGTTTCACCACGAAGGCAGGACACTACATCATTCTAAGGTGGTCGTCCTGACTAGCTTAGCCACTTTGAAGTGCATATCCTGTCCTCCCCCTTAACCTCCTTTACCTTGTTCCTTACACCCGCAATTCTCACTCTCACCTATTTTATGAATTTTCCTAATGCTTGTAAAGCCCTTCCATATGCCCAACTGCAAAGTCCATGACGCTCGTAACACAACTTGCCACATGGGAAGCATCTGTAGGTACGTTAAAGCCCCACATGGATGTAACGCAATTCATCCTGGGAAAGAAACGCCTGTCCTCTGACAAGGTTGTTTGCAAATGTAAATGGTGAAACAACAAAAGAAAAAGCATAAAAGAGAAAAAGCTCGCGCACAAAAAAAGCGTGCCTAAAACAAATGGCACATTAGTTGTTTCACAGTAACACTCTCTAAGCATTCCGACAAGAGATCAAAGGTCAACAAAAGCAAAGATGACCATGCAAACAACTCTTTCACAAGCATTCTGACGAGGGACCTTGCTAAGTCTCATATTTACCATTTTCCTAAACCTCATCCTCCCCCTAGTTTAACCCTTCCTCTTTCCCTGCATAACCAATCCAACATTCTCAAGCATAGCTAAGCAACATCTTGGCGATTACCGAAGAGTGATGTTTGCATCTTGTCTTCCATGGTATTTCATATTCTTTGTCAGTGTCTCTCGAGTCCATCCTCCAGATGTCGACAAAGAGGGGCCAATGAAACACCCTAAAATTTGAAGACCCTCTTGCTTCACTAGGGTCTTGGAATTTAGCGAAGGAATTTCCACAAGTGCAGCATCATGGAAGTTTGGCAGGAAATGGATGCACTGAGTCTACACTATTCAGTTCGGCAAGTTTTCTACCTCCAGAGTTGATAGGCCTGATGGACTCTCTGGCCTGCCCACCTGGGTGATTCACTCGGTAGATAGTTTATTAGAAAACCATGGTTGGGTTTTTTGACGGTGCTCAGGATGCATAAAATAGTTCAGCAAGTTTTCTAGTGAGGAAGTTTGCTACGGTATGCTACGCTATGGTACGCTATGTAACGTAGTAGGCCTTAGAAGGGAGTTGCTAAGGCAACCAAACTGTTGCAGAATAGACTGCTATGCTACGCAGCGTAGTACAACATAGCTTAGACAAGATAGAAAGGTCTAGCTTACCTAGTGATTCCAATTGCACTTGGCAAGCACTCCAGCCTTCGAAACTGGTTACCTTGTTCAACTTCTAGTCCTTAGCAAAGTTTCTCATCAGAAAGTGGCAGATTGAACAAAAAGTAGGATATGCTGGTTGCTACACTACACTACGCTACATAGCGTAGCACAGCGTACCAACGATTCAAAAGTAGCAATCAACCTCTCGAATGCAAGTTTAGCAAGTTCACAAATCTCTCTTCATAGAAGGTCAAATTTGTAGTTGTTAGCATAATCTGAGCTTCAAGCAAGCATTCGCAAGTTCAACATGGATCGCAAATGAAGCCAGTTGCTACGCTATGCTACGCTATGTAACGTAGCGTAGTGTAGCAAAAGATGCATATCAATTTAAGTGCTACAAAAGTTGACCTAGCATATGGTGAAGCTTCCAACAGAAGCAGTTGACTTCAATGCAAATTTCTTCTTCAAACTGGTGGCTATGTTGTGCTATGCTACATAGCGTAGCACAGCATAGCAAGCCACTACGCTAAGCTAACATGCTACGCTACATAGTGTAGCACAGTGTAGCATGCAACCATGCTACTTCACTATGCCTCATTCCTTGTCTACATTGTTGGCATATTTGATTCTAGCATCTCCAGTCTCGATAACGTGATTGTAGCATGGCAGGTTTACAATCAGCTTTGCATGTCCATGTAGAACCGACACGTCAGTATCTCCCAGGAACAAGACACGTGGCATCCAAGCTTCATTTCTCACATGCTCCTGACCCTATAAATACCCTGATGAGTAATGCTCAAGGGGTTGGAAAATTTTGGGGTTGTTAGCAAATTTGGTTAGCAATTTTGAGCATTGTTAGCATTTGTTGTTGGTAAGTTGGCAAACATTATTATTTAGCAAATTGGCAATTTAAGCAGTTAGCAAGTTCGCAATTCAAAGGGTTGGCAAAATTAAGCGGTAGACATTTTTGCTTGGCATTTTGTTAGCTCTTTTCTGTTGCCTTTGTAGTACTTTGCATGTTTGGCTTTTGAGTCCATGTTCAAGAACAGAGTTGGCCTACTTTGAATGTTCTGGTTACCTTTGGGATCTCTGTGCTTCCCAATGTTGTGCAACCGATTGCATCCATCTCAACAATGTAAAGTCACAATCTTGAGGTGGTGCATTTTTTTAACTCTAGTTTGCTTTACATTCCTGCTTATTATCATTGCATTTTACATTATTTTTCACTTTGTCACATTTAATAATTATTATATTATGTTATAAACATCATTTCTGCATTACACATTTACGAAAGGTTAAGTGACACCGACTAAGTTCCTATCTGATCGACCAGACTGTTCAGGGTGCCCCATTTTCATTTTTATCTAGCACGGTTCTCAAATGGATTTGGGGTTAAAAATGTTAGCCTAACAACCTCTCGGTGTTTCTAGCCATCGACATTTTCGGTCTCTACACATTAGAGCAAGTCCATTGCAAACTTCCAAGCTGTAACCTTAACCTTGAAAACATCAACTGGGGAAAGTTAGAAATTCCTGAGATATTTAAACAAGAGCCCCTAGATTTGAAACCATTGCCCATCGGTCTAGAGTATATGACCCTCGAAAATGGAAAACCGGTAATTATCAACACAAGACTTGTTCCCAAACAAAAAGAAAGACTGCTGAAAGTGATAAAAAAGTGATCAAAAGCCTTTGCCTAGTCATACCCCAAGCTAACTGGAATAGATCCTAGGATATGCCAGCATAGGATTTACACTAACCCCTCCATGAAACCTCGAAAACAACCGTAGAGACGATCGAACCCAAAATTGAAGCAAATAGTAAAAGAAGAAATAGAAGAGCTTCTTAAGGCAGGGTTCATATATCCCATTGCTAATAGTGAATGGGTTAGCCCTCTGGTGATTGTGCCTAAAAAGGGAGGCAAATGGTGGGTGTGTATAGATTTTAGGTTGCTAAACATGGTAACATTTAAGGATCACTTTCCATTGCCATTTGTTGACCAAGTCTTAGACACCATAGAAGGGCATTGCTATTATAGTTTTTGGATGGCTATAGTGGATACAACCAAATACGGATAGCCCCAGAAGATCAAGCCAAAATAATGTTCACCAGTCCTTAGGGAACATTTGCATATAAAAAAATGTCGTTTGGCTTGTGCAATGCTCTTGCCATGTTTCAATGCCTAGTTCTAAGCATATTCCAATAGCAGATAGGAAATAGAGTGAAGTCTTTATGGACAACTTCTCTACTTATGGAACAAGCTTTGATCAAGCCTTGGACCAATTAGAGCAAGTGTTGAAAAGATGCGTAGAAACCAACTTAAGGTTCAACTGGCAGAAAAGCCATTTGATGGTCCAAGAAGGCATAGTACTTGGACATAAGATTTCACATTCAGGAATAGAGGTAGACCTAGATAAAGCTAGGGTCATCCAAGGAATCACCCGTCAACCGGAAACTATCCATCCAAGGACATTCGGTCTTTCCTTGGACACACTGGCTATTATAGGAGGTTCATTGAGAACTTCTCCAAGGTTTCCAAACCATTGGTAGAGCTAACAAAGAAGGACATACCATTTGAGTGGACTAGAGAATACGAATGAGCATTCTAGACCTTGAAATAAAAGCTCGTAGAAACTCCCATTCTACAATCTCCTGACTGGTCTAGACCATTCCACATAATGACTAACACATCTAATTATGCTTTGGGAGTCGTACTTACATAGTTAGATGATCAAAAACATGCTTACTACATTCACTGTGCAAGTAGGAGTATCATCGGTGCAGAACTTAATTACACAACTACCGAAAAAGAATTAATGGCTGTAGTGTTTGGACTGGATAAGCTTAGACACTATGTGGTAGGTTACAAAGTGTTCATCCATACATATCATAGTGCAATCCAGTTCCTCATGAACAAGCCAACAGTTAGCCCTCGTATTATACGATGGCTAGTAATCCTACAAGAGTTTGATCTAACGATGATCGATTGAAAGGGCACCTAGAACCTAGTTGTAGATCATTTATCTCGGTTGCTCTAGGATAGCAAAGAGGATGAATATGTAATGTTCAATCATTTTCCTGATGAAGCCCTCTTTGCCGGTGTAGTGAATAACCAACCCATGGAGCAAATTTGGTATAGTAGCATTCTTACCTATCTCCTTACCCAACAAACACCACAGGAGTTGGACTTTAGGAAGAAATAATAGTTTCTTCACATAGCCAAGTACTTCATGGAGATCAATGGACAACTTTACAAAGTATGTCCTGATGGCTTGGTTCGATGGTGTGTGCCTGAGGTGGACCAACTAAGAGTTCTACAAGATGCTCATGAGGGCCCTTGTGGTGGTCACTATGCCGGAAGACAACTGGCTATTAAGATCCTACTTGCAGGATATTACTCGCCAACATTATTTTGGGATGCCCATCAGTTTGTCTAATCTTGCGAGCATTGTCAACATGATAGGGGAATGAGTACTAGGATGGAGGATCCGCAACAATGGATTCAACCTTTAGAACCCTTTGACATTTTGGGAATAGACTTTATGGGACCCATTACACCAATGTCCAATGAAAAAGCTTACATCATTGTTGCCATAGACTATCTAACAAAATGGGCTAAAGCAACTGCTATTATAGATTGCACATCATCTACAGCAGCACGATTTGTGCAACAAAAAATCGTAAATAGGTTTGGTGTGCCATGTGCACTTATCTCGGATAATGAAACACACTTCACAGGTGCAACTTTTTGGAAGTTAATGCAACACTTAGGGGTTGAACATAAATTGACTACACCTTATCAACCCCAAGCTAATGGACAAGCCGAGGTTACTAACAGGGAGATCACTAAAATATTGACAAGGACAATTAGCAAGTATAGGTGAGATTGGAGCACTAAACTGAATGATGCTCTTTGGGCTCCACTTGGAATCTCCCTACCGGCTACTCTCCCTATGCGTTAGTGTATGGAAAACTTCCAAAGCTTCCTATTCAAACCGAGCTCCGTACACTATCCATGGTTTGTGACCTACACCTCGACCTTGATCTAGCATAAAAACAAAGGTTGGTAACTTTAAACGTGCTAGATGAAAACTGATTAGCTGCCCTATCATTAAATGAGTTGCACAAGGCATATAATAAGCAACGTCATGACTTGAAAATTTGAAAGTTTAAGTATCAACCAAGAGATAAGGTTCTCTACTAGAACCCCACACATGTGCCACAATGCACAAAATTTCAAACACTGTGGGAAGGACCTTACATTATTCATACAACCTTTCCTTTAGGGGCCATGACCATATACAAACCTGAGAGCCTTGATAAGTGATTACTAGTCAATGTGCAACAGACCAAACCCTTCCATGAACTTAGAACAGCCAGTGCCCATAAGACCTCTGAAAAGGAACAACCCTGCTCATTATTTCAGATCTCCTCCTTTCAACTCAGTCATGGGGGAGATGGCCACCTATGTTGATCAACCGAGGCCCTCAGTTCCTTTTTAAATTTTTTTACACATTTTTGTTTTGCAAATTTCTTTAACTTTTCTTATTTTCGTTTTGCAAAATCATTTATACTCTTTCATTTCTTTGTGTGTTTGTTTATTTTGTTAGGTTTGTCACCTAATAAGTGCTCCTGATGGTGGTATGAATTGTATTCCATTGATTGCTAATGTTTGATTTTTACCTTTGAGTTATAATGTTGATACTAAGGTATGGTTCTTTTGATATAATAGGCAACGAGTCCACATCATCCATGCATTCATAAATTTCTATGGTCTCTCTTGGCTTGGAAATGTATAGTTCCCTTCTTTAAATCATAGAACTATCAACGAATTGATGATTGGGCATTTCTCAAACTACGGTAGGACTCAAGGATTGAAAAGGGTGTGACTTCAAGGGGATTTGATGCATTTGTGCTGGCTATTCTCTTAGGTGCTTGGATGTTTTCTTCTTGTATTTTTCTTACCATTTTGACGTTGCTCCATTATCAGGAAGCTGAGCTAATAAAAAAAATAAGTCTTTTCATGGTGTGGTTCTCACCTAAAAAAAAAAACACAGAAAACAGTGAGAATTCAAAGCACATCCCTTAGACAAAATAATCATCTAGGCTGCAAGCATTGGTTATGGAACTAAACAAACATATTCCTTCTAACTAAGGCCCTTTCTCGCTTCTCACTTTTTCCTTTTTTTATCTACCAAATGGGTGGTTAAATGGTTATTTGGTGGAGAGCCTTGGAAGCTTCTTTTTCATAAGTGTATTTAGATGGGTAAGCCTAGAGGTTGTGATTATTGGAAAGATGCTCATTTTTTAAATTGGATCCTTTTTCCAAAAGGTATTACTATATTAAGTTCTATTGTTATAAAGCACATTTGAAAGGCTTGGAGTTTTATCAATGAATTTTGGGACTTCAATAATATTACTATTTCTACCTCTATTCCTTGGTGGCTTCCCATTAATAATGAACCATGGGCTATTAAGTATCCATGCCTTTGTAGTACATGGTATAATCTTAGCATTTTCTCCATTTCATCTTCTTGCATGTATAATTTGGAATGAAAGTTAATGTGCAAAAAACTAAAATTATTGTGTGTGGCACTAGAAATCATGATTATTCTTTTACTATTAGTATAGATCAAATAGATATGGCTTCAAATTATATATACCTTGGGTTGGATCTTTCTTATAATTACAATTAGGAAGTTTGCATCAAATAGAAGATTATAGATGGCTTGAGAGCCTTATTTGACCTTAAAAGAAAATGTAAGAAGGAAGCTATTTTTACTTTGGAAAACAAAAGACAATTATCTTGCTCCATTGTGGAACCAACTCTTTTGTATGGGTTCATTATGTGGACCTCTAGGCTTGCTAACAAATATTAGAAGAAAATAAAAGAGGTTTAGATGCATTTTTTGTTGAAATAGTTTAAAGTTAAAATATAGGTATAATATGATTTGCTACTTCTAAATATAGGTATAATATGATTTGCTACTTCTAGAAGTAGATATGATGCCCTTAGAGATAGAAACTTTGATAATTTGTTTCATATGTCCATAGTTTCTCTTGTTGCATAGTGACTAAATTTTGAAAGGAAGTCTTAGTGGCTACATAGAAAAAGGATGGTTCTAGGAAGGAATGGTCTAGCTCAAAAAATGGAACATCGAGGAGGAGATTCTTCATTGTGATATGAAATAGCTACATAAGAGTATTAGAGATAATGCAATTTTGCATGTATGGGATAATCCAATAGGTTAAAAACAATTCTAAATGATTAACATTAGAGGAGGCATCAACAAGAAAGTAGCTTATTCATATGCCCCTATATTCCCTCACCTACAATGTCAAATTATTTGAGAAATATTGAGCTCTTACTAATTTAGAATTGAAATAGGTAGATGAGTCAAGACTTCATGAGAAGAGAGAGCCTGCTATTTGTGCAATCAAGGAGTAATTGAAGATGAGCATCACATATTTCTACAATGTGCTATTTTAGAGCATTATTGCCAGAAATGATAAATTACAACTAAAAGCTTAAAAGACTTGTTTAATGTAGTACTAAGGAAATTTGGTAACTTTATTGCTAAAGTATTTGATATGCATGCTATGTATCTACAACATGGAAGATACATTCATCTATTGTTTTCTTACTTGTCACCTTACTCATTGCTCTAAAACTTGGTGTAGTAGGAACATACATAGCTTTTAACCAATACTAGATGAAGTTTTATTTAGTGACACTCCTCAAATTCAAGGGATTTTGTTTCATACTTGGCATTTCTTTCATCCTCTTATTCTTTATGTCATATGGAAATTTCGATGTAATATGGTTTTTCATAGAGATTCTCCCACTAATTATCTTCCATTATTAGTTCAAGATGATATCATTTAACAACTAATGCTTCAACTGAATTCCTAAATGTTTATCTCTTTAATTTTCTTTTTTATTAATAAGAAGCCTTTAGTACGATGTGAAAACCTATTTGTATGCTTCTAAACAAGCGCAAAGTCTAATCCTTTTCCTACCTTAGAAGGGAGGTTTTTCTTTTGTTGAAAAACTTTAAAAAGCATTTCCAAGATTATTGGGCCTTTCTTTTCTATTGTTTTGGAGTTTCTCCTTTAATTCTTTGCTTTTATACTTTTAATTATTATTTTTAACATATTTATTTTTTTGGGTCTAACACCTTATATGTATAATGACATGCATTTACCTATCTCACCATGCATAATACAAAGTTGTTAAGAGATTAGCATGGATGAATCTTTGACCCCAAAAAATATTAATAATAAGCAAAAGAAATTTTAGAGTACATTACATGCTTAATATTGAGTAGAAAATATCAGAAACAACATAAAAAGGAAAAGCTTCAAATTTTAAGGATGCATGTTGAGGTATATAACCTTACAATTAGTGTCTTAAATAATAAAGAGAGGAAATTTAATTATTATTAAGGAGGGTGGTCCTAGTCCTAACAAAATTTACATCACTTTCAACATTAGTGCTTGAACTTAAAATAGCAAAAGGATTCAAGTTAGTAGTCAAAATCTTTAGCAAAATACCAACTTTTGTAGGATAAGAAAATCTAATATAGAATGATGATACATATTGTCCATCATATTTAACCTTACATTGAGAATTTTTATCATTCCCTATAGCCTACTTGACAATGATAGCTTTATTCTTTAAGTTAAGAGTATTCTTTTCAAATAAGAAAAATTTGTCTATGAGCTATCTATTTGAACTTATTAATACTTTTTATAGTACTAGTAAAAATATTCATAGATTCTTTTATCTTCTTTGATTTATTTATTATGGTTTAATCATTATTATCATAAACATTAACTTGATTTTTTGTATCTTTAACCTTAAATTAGATTTTCTATCTTTAACCTCAATCTAGGTTTTGTTTTCCTTAAAATATTTTTTCTTAAATAAAAAATGATAAGCATTAAACAAATGTACTTCATGATGATAAAAGTTATAAGAATTAGGAAGATTATAATATGTAATCAATCGCATATAAGTCTTTCCATCTACTTGCAATACAAATTTGTTTTATGAGTAAGAAGATTCACTTTAATAAAAAAACATCTTTAAGAACTAAATAATGTTGAAATAGATTCAATATGCTTAATGGAACCAAGAAGACTAACAATTTGGTTTTTTTAGATTTTTAAAAAATAAATAGAAGATTAAATAGCTCAATAAAACATAGAACTTGAAAAAATTCTTTAGATTTGATATCAAAATCTAGTGTCTATTTATGAATGATTAACATTGTATGCTTATGTATAAATGACTATATGTTTAGTATTAAAGATAATATGTCATGCTCCATGTGTCTAATAAGATAAATAGGAGAGAAAAAAATTAAATTTTCACTTTGTCATTATGTAAAGAAAAAAGAAAAATTGAGTTTTATTTTATTAAAATGAATTGATGGATGAATGTACTTGTTTCAATTAATCTTCATCATGTCCTCTAAGCTGATTCAAGTGTTTCAACAAAATGAAGTTAAAAAATCATATTCAGTGACCACAATCTTGTAACAAATGTCAACCATAAAATTAGTGCAATTCAATTCTAAAATTTTTAGGCTTATAGATTGCAAAATGAGATTTTCAACAAGCCTAAGATGAAGCCAAAACACATCTAGATCGTGAAGATATCACAACTACAGAGTCAAAAAAAAAAAATAAATTCAATTACATTAGAAAAATCAATAATTAGTATTAAAGCCAAACTCAAAGAAAAATGTATTCTAATAGAAGAAGATGGAACTATAATAAGAGAAATCTAATTTCTTAATGCATATTTTCTAATAAGAGAAGATACATGTATGAAGACTATTAGAAAGAATAGGATATGAAATCTACCTTCAACAATAGATGAAGAAGAGAGAAAATGTAAATAAAAAGGAAGGTACCAATGTTGAAGGAAAATTTAATCAAGACAACTATTCTTACCTAAATTATTTTAATGTAATTAATCAAGATACATGGATTATTGATGGTGGGTGATCTAATTACATGATTCTCTATAAGAAATATCTTCTCAACTACAAATCAGAAAGTATTGGCAACATCAAAATTGTTGGAAATTGCATAGTTAGAATTTCCAACAATAAGGTATTAATTATCATTGAAGTTTATAATTTTTCTCAATTGTCCAACTCTTTGCTTTTGATAGGATACATGTTAAATAAAGACATTAAAATTACCTTTGAAAGTAAAACTTTTAACATAACTAAAGAAAATGGTGAGGTCTATAGAATAAGAGAGCTCAACATTAGAATATATTTTTTGAATTATGAACACTTAGATCTAAAAGAAAATATCATTAATATTACAAAAAAAATAGTGATGAGCGGCTAGGTACCCCTACGCCCAACCATACGAATCACAAGCGTTCACGCGCAACTCGGTCGAAATCCATAGACTGTAAGTACTTAACATACACTAGACTCTAACCAGTGAAACCTGGGGTTAGAACGGTCGTTGTCATCCTAATCTCACTTGTGAGGTTCTATTTACGATGGTTAAGTGAGACTAAGGCTAATGATTTTTATAGCTTTTTAATTATCTTTTTGGCGGCTAATTATCTTGGAAGATAAGGCTAGAATATTAATTAATCTACGATTATCTTAATCTAAATCTTAACTATTCCTAACATAAGTATACGGTTCCATCTTCCGAGCATGTTCTAAGCATCCCCTAACACTTCTGGGTTACTAGACGTTAAGCGTCACTGGGTTTACCAAGTGTTGAGTTACGTTCAAGATGGTTGTACTTATGGCTTTTAAGAACTACGAATGAAAAATAGCAATTGAAATCATGATAAGAAAAACTTAAGTAATTAACAAGTAACTAATAAATCATAAACATATTAAACTATTGAATGCATAAAATAGCTAAGTCCAAATGCTGCAAGGAATGCTTGAATAGTTCGTCTTTATTGCCATCACGCCAATGGGCTCAGATACATCAACACTCGAATAAAGAGCTGATCACTTTTCTTACACCTACTACAGGCACTTGGAAAATATTCTATCTCTTGTGGGAACAATAGAAAGAGCTTCACTACAACTAATTGAATGGTGCCTAAATGAGGCAAAAGGCCCTCTTATTTATAGGCTGGGATAGGCGGCTGCGTAAACGGGGCCACGTCGACGTAGGGTGGCTACATAGACGAGCCTGTGTCGACACGACCGCATATATGCGACCTTGTATACATGACCCAGTCAACGCATTGACTTAATGACACTTCATCAAATAGTAAAATTATATCAAAACTATTGATAAGATGAAGTCATCTCTACCAATCAACCATAGCATTAGTACTATAGAAGCTACAAAGGATTAGGAACATCACAATAAAGAAGAAGAAGCTAAAGTTTAGCATTAAAGACTGGGACACACATCATATTTAAAGGTAGAAAAAATGGAAAAAATGAACAAAGCTATTGGCATGAAAGTGAGAGACATCCCAAAGAACAAATATGAAATTTGCATCCAAGGCAAACAAACAAATTCATCTCATACTAATCCTATGCAAAGAGTGAAAGAACTGTTATATCTCATCATCATCGATCTTGTAAGCTTCATGCTACTCACTTCCATTGAAGGAGGTAATTGTTTCTTTGTAATGATAGATGACTGTTCCTGATTTACATGGACATATAATCTAAGAAGTAAGGATGAAACATTAAAAAAGTTTGAAGAATTTTTCATGCTAGTAATAAAAAATAAAAATTTCATCATTAAAAATATCTAGACAAACAGATAAGAAGAGTTTATTAATAAAATATTCACTAATTTTTATACTAAGGAAGGAATATTTCATCAAACCACTTATGAATATAACCCATAATCAAATGACATAGCTGAGAGAAGAAATAGAACACTACGAGACATAATGAGATGTCTTCTTAAACATGTTGAATTAATAGAGCATCTTACCAACTATGGCAACATTTATTATAAATAAACTAATCAACATCAACAATAATGAAAAAACTACATATGAGCTATTCCATGGAAGAGTTCTAAACATTTCTCACATGAGGACATTTGGATGCCACTATTATGTTAATAAATCAAAGTAATTTTTGAGTAAGTTGGATGATAGAGGAAAGAAATACATTTGTCTTAGATATGATTCTAAAACTAGTGGATATAATCATTATGATTCTATTGAAAAAAATGGTATTTATCAAGGTATGTCATCTTTCTAGAAGATAAATTAGGGATAATAGATTTTCAAAAAGGTAATCAAAGGATGGACATTGAACTTAACCCAAAATCTTGAATACAAAAGAATCACCCTCAAACTCAAATGCTAGACACAAACTTTAAGAGGAGAACAAAAAGATCTAGTGCTATTGCTGATATGCCATATTTAGCCCTATTTTAAGAGCCTAAAAATTTGAAAGAAGTTCTAAAAATAAAAAAAAATAAAAAAAAAACTATAGACAATGAATATGAAACCATGATAAAAAATTAGACTTGGGAGCTATTGGATAAACCCAAGGGAAATAAATTCATAAATTGCAAATGGTTGTACAAAACAAGACTTGTGACTAGAAGATTTAGACAGAAGCAACATATAGACTATGAGGAGATATTAGCACCAATGGAAAGGTTTGAAATAATCAAACTCATCCTGTTTGTAGTTATTTGTTACTCTCTTAAACTTCATCAAATCGATATAAACTTAGTCCTCCTTAATGGTAACATCAATGAAGAAGTCTATGTCTACCAACTTGAAGGATATATCATCAAAGGGAAAGAAGATAAGGTATACAAACTAAATAAAGCATTTCATGGATTAAAGTAGGCTCCAAGGACATGGTTTCATAGAATCAATGACTATTTTTTGAAAATAGGTTATTCATCTTATATGCTTAAGCCCACTTTGTATTACAAACATGATAATACATATTTCATCATAATCCCACTCTATGTGGATGATCTTATCTTCACATCCAAAAATAATAAACTAATAGAAGAATTTGAGCTTAATATGAAGAGTTAATTTGAGATGAAAGACATAGGACAATTGACATGCTTTCTTGGAATTCAATTTAATCATGACAAGAAGGGAATCAAAATCCATCGAACTAAATATGCTTTATTCATATTGGAAAAATACAAAATCAATAGAGAAAAAGTTACAATGTCTCTACTTTCTCATAATCTAAAGCTTCAAGATAAGGACAACACACCCCTTATAGATGCAACTCCATATAAAATCATGATTAGAGCTATTAGATTTCTATGCCATACAAGATGAGATCATGAGTTTGCTACATCCTACCTGTCACAATTCATGCAAGAACCAAGGCAAAGCCACCTCAATGCTCTTACAAATATTCTAAAATACATCAAAGGCACAATAGATCATGGACTCAACTGTGCCAAAGGGAATGGACAATTTCATGCTCATTCAGATGTTGATTGGGGAGGAGATCATAATAATAGAAAATTTACATTTGAAGTCATTATATTCCATGGAGACATTGTGATATATTTATTGTTACATTTTAGCTATTTCATGGAGCAAGGCTTAATATAGTTAAGCTAAATTGTAGAAAGCTCTTGGATTTAATATAACCCTATATAAGAAAAGAACTTTGTTTCAAGAATAATTTATAGCTTTAAAGGGATGAAAAGCTTGGGTCCTAATCATGGTTATGAGTTTTAAGATTTTAAAGCTAAGATTTGAAGGGAGCTACAGTATGAATAAAGCTTTAGATCATTAAGAGCTCATAAGTAGGAATATCATATGTGAGCACAGGAACAATTTTGGGGATTTTATAGCATAACAAAGCTTATCTATCATCTATGAAATTTAAATTAATGGGTTACTTCTCTATGCAATTCCTATAACTCACAGTCACATATGAAATGAAATTATTTTCAAAGCCACTTATGCTACTTTAAAAGCTATTTTAAGAGCTATTCTAGATGATGGATTTGACCTTTTTTAACCTTTAGCTAAAGTGGTGACTTTCATCTAGATATATGATTCCCATCTAAAAGCTTCATCTCACATGTAAGCTTCCTAGTAAGCTAGAGCATGATTTTCCATCCAGATAGAAAAAAAAAATATTTTCACATTCTTACCATTTTTCATGTTAGCTGTTGGGGGTAAGAAGCTTACAAAAACACTATGTGCATGCTACTTTAGTGTATAGATTTTGTAGAAATCTAAGCTACAAGCATTCCCATCTAAATGATAAAGTTCCATCTAGATAAGCTTCATCTACCATGTCAATGCCACTA
Source organism: Gnetum montanum (assembly GCA_015680685.1). NCBI lineage: Eukaryota > Viridiplantae > Streptophyta > Gnetopsida > Gnetales > Gnetaceae > Gnetum > Gnetum montanum. The sequence continues at coordinate 803,106 of MNCI01008086.1, read as the reverse complement.
CATGAAACCAAATAGATAAAGTTCATATTTCTTCTAGATGATGGAAGAAAAAAAGTTGCACACACTCTTCTCATCTATCACATCAGTATATGAAGCTAGTTTACAAAGCTAAACTTAACTCAACAAAAAGCTTTTAGCTCTACCACATTAGTGTGCCTTGTCACATCAACATCTAGATAAAGCTTACATTTTCCTCTAGATGAAGAAATTCCATCTAGATGTATGCTCTACCACATCAACAAGGCTAAACTCTTTCTACCATGTTAGCACCATTCCACATTAGCATTTAGATGAAGCTCCCCAAGTTCATGAGAAGTAAGAACTTCATTTTTCGCGTTAGCAAAATTCAATGCAACTTACCACATCAAGATCTAGATATGGAGGAATTTTCATTTAGATGGAAATTTTGTCTCTAAATGAGACTCATGTGTAAATGATTGCTTTAATAGAAATCAAAGTTGGAGTGTATTTTCATCTAGATTAATAATGCTCATCTAGATAACTTCATCTTTCATGTTAGCTCTTGACACATTAGTTTTCTAATAGATCTGTATTGTAGAGCTAGCCTTCTAATCTATGAGCTAGCTCTTCCATGTTAGCATCATGTTAAGTTAGCTTGTAGAGCTAGTTTGTAGAGGTGAAAAATGACTCTACAAATAAGCTTTGCCACATAAGCTCTAGACTTAGCTTGTGATCATAGATGCAAAATCCAATTCTACAAAGAAGCTTAACATACCACGTCAACATACTACCATGTCAGCTTGTAGATGGACATTGTAGATTCAAAATTGGCTCTAAGGGATTCAAAACTATTCTACAAGCCATGTCAACTTGGTGGATCAACTCTATCATGTTAACTCATTTGTAGAGTTAGTTTGTAGAACCAGATTTCCATTCTACGAGCCAGCTTTGCCACATCAGCTTATGGCACATTAGTAAGTACATCAAGATCATTTCTTCATACAGATCAAAGATGCTTCACCTTCCACATCAACATCTACATGAAGATTCTCAAATTTGTGAGAAATGAAAAGCTTCATTTTCCATGTCAGCACTTACCATGTTAGCAAATAGATGAAGCACACATTTTCATCTAGAGTAGAAATGTTGCATCTACCATGTTAGTAGAGCTCAGTAAGCATTTCCATGTCATCATCAACATCTACCATGTCAGCTTCCAAATAAAGCCACTTTGTATAGCCAAATTTATATTCTACGAGCGAGCTCTTCCATGTTAGCATCCTTCATGTCAACTCATAGAACTAGTTCATGAGGGTAAAATTCAACTCTATAAATAAAATTAAAAGGAACTCTATTAAGCTTAAGATGAAGAAAAAGCTTATAGCATCAAAAGCAGTTATATGGAATTAACTTTACACAAATTCTTCTTACTACATTAGCTTATCCATAGAGCGAATTCATAAAGCACAAAAATGGTCCTACAAAATGAGCTTTAAACTAGTTCTATTATCATGTTAGACTTCAGCTTGGTCCCATAAAAATATAGTGTTAATTTGTAATATAGCTCAACATATTATGGCTCTATGAATTGAAGTTAGAATAAGCTTTTGAATAAAATAGCTTAAGGCAATCAAAGCTTGTGTTAGGGACCAAGTAAAACAACCTATCTGAAAGCAAGATAAAGAGTAGGGGATAGATTTTAAGCCATAGAGCCAATAATCAAAATAGAGCTTAAAGGATGATATAGAAACACCATTAGAGCATAGAGTTATCATGGAAAGGCAAGTCATACTTATGCGGAATGATAAGAAGGGATAATAATCATTAAGTTAATAGGAGATTACCTTATGATAAAATAGGAAAAAAATGAAAAATCAACCTCCTGAGGAAAGGTGAAGCAAGGAAGAGGAGTTCCTAAAATTCCAAGCGGATGCTACCTTTATGACCTCCTAGCATAAGCAAGGAATTGTAGATAGGGTCCACTTTAGGATGCAGCCCAAGTGTGCTTACTCTTGATAGCCCAACCCCAACTAAGGGGCCTTTGTTTCTTGTGTTAGGGTGACTTATTATTTGTTTCTTAGTGTTGGTCTTTCTCAGTTCTAAGTGGCCCTTAGGTGGCAGTTATTTCTATATTTCTTGATTTATAAGTATTATTTAGCTAGTAATCAGGATCATATTGTGCCTAACTATCTTTCTTGGAATTGTTTAATTACTTGTTTGAGTCAAAGGTTTAGCAATCTCTAGTGTTATTGGTTGAATTGGATAGTTTTATTTTTCAAAATGTTCACATGTCAAATAGTAAATCATTATAATGTTTAGGACTTTTGAAAATTATTTTTTATTTAAAAAAATCCATTAAATCTTACTTTGTTTTCAATTTTTCTCATGAAATTTTTCTCTAGGAAAAATTGGTTATAGGTTTTTTTAATTGTACTTAAATATATGATGAGAAAAAGATTAGTTTAGGTAGCATATGATTGAGATTGCATTGACTAGATATCTCTAATATAGTAGGAAATTTATTTTGCTCATAGACTAGAATAAAAAGGGCTAAACCTTTTTATAAAATACTGCTAATTGTATTAATTCCCAAGACAAAATACCACAAAATTTAGAGTTTGTTATTGAAAACATGGCTTTCTTTATAACCACTAAGTTTATTTGGAGGTATCTAGGGCTTGGTATTTCTAGAGACCAGCAAACACCTAAACTTGAGTTTGAAAGAATTCTCATGTTTATGATTTTCATCACAAGGAAGAGGGCAATATTGGTGGTCCAAAGCAGTAACCAACAGTTCTTGTTGACACTAGAAGGGGGGAAAGAAATTTATTACTACTCTGTTCATGAGAAAACAACTTGATAACTTAGAGGAATCTAGGAGTCTAAAAGAATATTTCAAATTGAAGGCTATTTCTTCTTCAGATAAGGAAAAGGCTTTTGAACCAAGGACAAGTAGTGGAGTTAAAACTATAAGGAATAGAAGAGCATCTCTTTGGTCTGGTTTGCCAATCTTTAAGGTAAGATGGGGAGATTCTAGGAATTCAATAATAGGAAGGAATTTCAACATGGAAAATCCACCACCAGTAAATCCTTAGCAGAGAGCCACATCATTGAGATTCCCAAACTATCATGATATCACAAAAGCTATTTACAAATAGTTACTTGAGCCTTATTTTCTTGGAAAATATTATTTGATAGAAGAATAACCATTTGTTTGAATTGGTCTTAGCCCACTCAAGAATTCAAGATTAAGATCAAGCTTTTAGGCTATTTGTAGTAAATTTGAAAGATATGGCTAAGATTTGGTTTTCTAATTTACCAAATAATAGCATCACTAAGTGGGATGATATGAAAGATTTATTTTTATCTTAATTCAATAATCAAATAGATCAATAGTAGCTATATTACGGGTTAGCAAAGGCTAAGCAAGGGAATAAAGAGCCAGTTAGAGAATTTAATATTAAATTCCAATGAATTTATGGATTACTTCAGAGAAAATATAGGCCATCAGTTGAAATGCTGGTGGAATCTTATCTAAATATTGTTAATCTAAGGATTTTAATATGGCTAAGAAGAACTCTAAATTTGGCAACCTTGAATGATTTATTTAATGAGGTTGCTTATTTAGAAAAATAGCTAAATTTAGCTAATGAAGAAATTGTTAGACCATCAAAAAGTGAGGAAAAAGCATTGATCTTTGTACAAAACTTACCTCAGTTTAAAGCATTGCTTCCTATGACCAATAAAGATCAGGATCAGGATCAAGAAAAGGGAAAATCACTAAAAGATTTATCAAACAAGGTTATAAAGTTAGAAGATGCTTTGGCTTAAGTAAAGATTAAGGAAGAGAAGAAGCACAAAAAACATAGACATTATGAAGCTAAAGTAGTAAATTTTGATGATTATGAACTTGTAGTAACTTCAAACTTCCTAGATATTAAGTCTAACAATGAATCTTTCGGCATCTAGTACATTCATAAATCATCTGAGAGCAAAATTTCTTCATTAATAAGTTCATATGATGATTTCTTGTTTGATGAGGAATGTAACAATAATGAAAGCTTTAAATATACTTTGAGGTCCAAGGAAAGAGAAAAGTTGACTTCTTCTAGACTCCAAAATGCTATTTTGGAATCCATTATCATGTGAACGGCTTTTGAACCAAGAGAAAAGAAAAGAAAAATAAAAAGGACATTAGGAAAGATAAAAAGTCTCAAGGAAAGTCATAAAATGCTCTATGGTATAAAAGAAAGAGCTTTTATGATGAAAAGGAATATGACTTAATAGAATATCTTAATTTTGTTAGAGCTAATATAAGTGTCTTTCAATTATTACAATTGGATAGTTAATAAAAGATAATTCTAGAAATGATAAAGTGAAAAGAAAGGTAGGGGAATCTAAGGTAAATATCACTTATAATGAAGATAAGGTTAAATCTAAATGCACATGGATACCTGATAAAGAAGCTTGTCCTTTTCTTATGATGATTAAGTTAAATGGGAAATATTTACATAATTGTCTAGTTGATTTAGGGGCTATTGTAACCATTATGCCATTACCAATTTGCAAATGATTAGGATTAATACCTAAATAATTAGATAAAAAGATTGTTTAGGTTAATAAGGGTAGATTTAAGATTGTAGAAAAATTAACAAATGCTTTGTTGCAAATAGCTTTTAAGCCACACATAAAAAGTAGAGTGATGATCTAAATAGCTGACATTCTTGATTCACACAGTCTATTCTTAAGTCGAAGTTGGAGTAAAACATTTCTTAGGATATATTGCAACGAACTATTCACACATGTGGTTAACTTGAAAAGAGTAACCAAATCAGATTTATATATATAGTGATCCATTTATGTTGAAAAATGTTACCGAAGATGGAAAGAATAAAGTTATTTAAACTAAATACATTTCAGTGGGTGTATCTTTGTTAAGAGAAAGTTAGATATCAGAAGAGAGAGAGAGTTTGATGGAGATGAAAATTGAGAATTTTATTTTGATGAATCATGTAATTCAAAAAGAGTTGGAGTTGGAATTATCTTGATTTAAGAAAATTTCCGGAAAATTTGTAAAGATGTTCATTTATCATTTCCATGCACAAATAATAAGGCAAAATATGAATCTTTGTGTATAGGAATTAAGATTACTTTAGAGGAAGAAGCAAAGAGAATAATTATCAAAGGTGATTTGAAACTCATATGTGAATAAATTAAATGATCATGTGTGGTTAAAAGTTCATTTTTACAATCTTAGAAACAAATTGTGTGTGATCTTATTGATAAGTTTGAGCATTGTGAAATTATGCACATTCCCAGAAATGAAAATTAGCTAGTTAAGGAATTGGCCATGGCTGCATCTACTCTATATCCTTAAAAAATAATTAGATATAAAAGAATTGTTACAAAAATTGAGTAGCAACCTTCCATCCTTGATAATGTAGAAAATTTTCAAGTCTTTAAAGATGACCAAAAAATCCTCAAATTCTTAAAGAATAAAGATGAATTTAAAGATAAATTTCTATTTGAAAATGAAGCCTCAACTCAGCTAAAGTCTAATTTTATTCCAAACAAAATTATTAGTTATGAACAAGAGTTTCATGAAAAATTAGTTAAAGGGTTAGAGGTTTAGAATTTTGAACATTTGGTTTATGAAGCAATAAATTTGGGATCAAAAGAGAATCCAAGGATATTAAATGTAATTAAGAAAAGTAACCTTGTTTTTAAGCAAAAGATATTATCATTACTAAAAAAACCTTCATAATTTTGCTTGGTCATATGATCATCTCAGGACTTTCAAACTTGATGTAATTACTTATGAGATTCTTTTAGTTGAAGGATGTAAAGTTGTAAGAAAAAAATAGAGGACATTTAACCCTATATTTGAACTTGTTATGCAAGCTAAAATTAAAAAGTGATTATAGGCCAAGGTTATTTAACCCATTTGATATTCTATGTGGATAGCTAATCTAGTGCCTATAACAAAGAAAAATGGAGGCATTAGAGAAAGACATGTATCCACTTCCCAAAATCATCAATATTTTAATCAAGGTTCCAGGATGTTATGCCTACTCATTATTAGATGGATTTTCATGATATAATTATATCATGATTCACAAAGATGATGAATACAAGACAACTTTTACCACAAAATGAGGAACATTCACACATAGAAGAATGCCTTTTGGTCTTTCAAATGCTGGAGCAACATTTCAATGAGTAATGGATATTGCATTCAAGGGACTTTGTAGCAACCCTATTAATTATCTATAAAATCCTATAAATAACTAATAGAGATGCTATAAAACCCTAAGGATCTAGATTTAACCTTGATTTACTGATTCAAAAGAGGTCATCAAACAGATAAAACTTATTAGTTAGGAATGTAAATATAGTAAAACAATACAATGTGGAAAAATTTTAGATTACTTTTATATATAATTAAATAAAATTTAATAATTTGCATAGCCACAAAAACAATGTTGTCTAAGAATTTTGCTAGTTGCATCATAAAATAGTACATAAAATAATGATTCCAATGACTCTTATTTTGCCTTAATCGAACATCTAGAAATAAAGATTTTTACATTTAAAGTTTTCCAAATTAAATAATACCATATTCATATATAATAAATAATATTAAATTTTCTTGAACGAATAATGTGCATCTTAACCAAAAATGTTCCTTGCAATCTCACGGTACTAATGGCACAGACAACAAATTCATATCTATCATATTTTATTATTTATTCACAAAAGTAAGTACATGGCTCAAATATCCAAAAGGTGTATAAAATTTTTATTTGACAAAAATATAAAATATACAAAAACTAATTTTCAAGTTCATAAGGTTCATGTTGTACAGAATTGATTTGCCTTTCATCCTATGTTCTTCTTCTGATATCTTTTCTGTCTACTCTAGGCTTTCTACTTCAAAATGTAAGAGGAGTCAAAACCCCTTTAATAAGAAAGGCTATTATATTTCCCTCTTCATGAAGCATAAAGGGTCGAGGCCAAAAGTCTCAAGTTATTTGCTAGAAAAAATTTTCAATAAAATATTCAAAAATGTTTTCAATTTCATAATCTTCACAAATTTTCCAAAAATTCAAAAGAAATCCAAATATCCAAAAGGAATCCAAATATTCAAAAGCAATTAAAAAATCCAAAGAATGTATATTTTATCGAGTGATGATAAAAGGCTAGGTCTTAGTTACACTCACTACCAATAGGAACCATTAGCTCTTGGGATAACCACTACTATCATTGGATTATCCCTCAAATTATTTTAATATCCATAGATATCACAAATTTGTCTAGCAAAAATCTAAAGAATGTATATTTTAACTAGGCATCTCTGAAGGCTAGGTCTTGGTTATTCTCACTACTAAAGGAACTCACTAACAGCTCTTGGATTAACCTCACTACTATCATCAGATTATCCTTGTGATCCCAAACAAGTCACTCATGGCTAGGTCTTGGCAATAGCCTCGCTACTGAGATCCTCAATGGTCGAAGCACATGTATCATTGAAAGTATAGGTCTTGGGTATGCCATACTATAACTCCACTAGACTCAATTGCTCAATGCTATGGTCTCAACTAAATCCATAGCCTCAAATGAACTTACAAATTAAAATCCAAGGTACAAAATCTACCAAAAACCCTTTTTCTTGTGGGGTGGGTTCCACTAAAGAACACACCACTACTGCATGCAAATTAGGGTATCTAAAAGATTCATGGCTCCCACTACCAACTAAGCACAAATGGTCACACAAATTCTAGTATTTTATTACAAAATTCAAATGATTTTCAAAATAGCCAAATCCATGGTAGTCAAATTCCACAAATGGTTTTCAAAATATCCATATCTATGGTAGTTAAAAATTCCATAAAATTCTTACAAAATCATCCTTATGTCATGAGCAGTACCAAAATATTCATAAAATATCCATAGGGCAAGTTGGGAAAGGTTCCCACAATTCTAGAAATTCACTAGAGTACAGAAAAAGGGGTTGAACATAATTAAAATACCACAAACAAGTCCAAAATGAAAAAAACCTTGTAGAATCTCAACATAATAATGAAAATATTAGAAAAAAAGTAGAAAGCAGAGATGAGGAATAGAAAATCCATAAGAAAATAGTGCAGCCATATAAAAAGAAAACTAAAAGAATCTTTCTTACTTGTGTTGGTAGAGCTCCTAGAATTCTCTTAGTGTCTTTCTTTTCTACCTAATGCTTTTAATTTATCTTTGCCTTACTTGTCACACTTGAAACCCTTNCTAAATCCATAGCCTCACATGAACTTACAAATTAAAATCCAAGGTACGAAATCTACCCAAAACCCTTTTTCTTGTGGGGTGGGTTCCACTAAAGAACACATCACTACTGCATGCAAATTAGGGTGTCTAAAAGATTCATGGCTCCCACTACCAACTAAGCACAAATGGTCACACAAATTCTAGTATTTTATTACAAAATTCAAATGATTTTCAAAATAGCCAAATCCATGGTAGTCAAATTCCACAAATGGTTTTCAAAATATCCATATCTATGGTAGTTAAAAATTCCATAAAATTCTTACAAAATCATCCTTATGTCATGAGCAGTACCAAAATATTCATAAAATATCCATAGGGCAAGTTGGGAAAGGTTCCCACAATTCTAGAAATTCACTAGAGTACAGAAAAAGGGGTTGAACATAATTAAAATATCACAAACAAGTCAAAAATGAAAAAAACCTTGTAGAATCTCAACATAATAATGAAAATATTAGAAAAAAAGTAGAAAGCAGAGATGAGGAATAGAAAATCCATAAGAAAATAGTGCAGCCATATGAAAAGAAAACTAAAATAATCTTTCTTACTTGTGTTGGTAGAGCTCCTAGAATTCTCTTAGTGTCTTTCTTTTCTACCTAATGCTTTTAATTTATCTTTGCCTTACTTGTCACACTTGAAACCCTTCTAGAAACTATGATGTGATGTATCCAAGGCCTAAACCTATTTATAAGGAGAAGAACAAAAGAAACCAGGCTCAAATCAACTTCAAAATGATGAAGAAAGGAAAAAAAATGTCTTTATGGAGAAACATGATAGGACACTATTTTGTGAAAATAATGGTTGCATGCAAAATGATGGTAGAAAATAAGTGACTTGAGAGGTGGTGAAAAAAATGTGAGCGGAAGGAAGAAAAATCATGATACATAAGATATATGAGATATGTTATATGTTATATCATATAACATATTTAATTTCATTTTTGTTTCACACATGAACATGTGTAATGGTGTTTGAAATTTTAAAATTTTTATTTTTAATTTTTAATTTTAAGTTTTGTTAACATAAATAAATTTTATAAGGTCTTTTTATTAATTTTTTTCTTTAATATTGCACTCTCATGCTCATAATCTGCATATTGAGACCCAAATCAAATTCTATTTGAACCTATGGGATCCTTATCAAGTGCCCTACCTAATCGTATGTTGAAATATTACTTATGATTCACTTATCATAGTCACCTAGTTCAAATGCCGACACTTTTACAATATCTTAGTAAACTAGAAAGTGTGATATCTTAAAAACTGTAACTCCAATTTTAGTGAACCAAAGGTCAAAATCTATATTTTTGAATGTCCTGAATACAGTGGTAAAGTTAGATTCTAGGTGATGAGTGATGAAGGTACCCCTACTCTCAACCATACGAATCACAAAGCATTCATGCACAATCTAGTCAAATTCCATGGACTCTCTAGTTTCCAGTGCACTAGCCTTCTAGGAGGTGAATCTTGTCCTAAGGTCATTCATTGTCTTCCCAATTACACTTGTGAAGTATAAAGGTATGGTTAAGTGTAATCAAGGTATATGATTTTTATCATTTTATGTTTTATGGTTTGATGCTTAAAGAGAGAGATGAAGTAATTTAATGACTAATTTAATTTAACTAACTAACTAGTCTTTAGCCAGTCCTAACATAAGCATTTGATCCCACATTCTGTACACATCTTGAACCCATATATCCACTACTAAGTTACCAAGCACTACACTACTGGGTACATCAAGTAATAATGCTACTAGGATTACCAAGTAAATATGTGCTTATGCTCAAAGCGGTCATACTTATGTACTTAATCTATTTAGCTTAATTGATTGTATATTTAATAAAAATAATGAATGCATAAATAAAACATTTAAGCTATCTAGAATGCTACAAGGTTTATCAAGAAGCTTGTCTATATTGTTGTACACATTGATGTGGTTTAGGTATAATAGTGCTCGAATAAAGATCCATAAACTCATTGACTCTTGTTGCAGGCACTTAGGAAAAATATTCTAACTTTCAAATAAATAAATTACAAGAGCTTTGCTACTACTATGAATCTAATGCCCATAAACATAGCTGGGAGCTCATATTTATAGTTTTTGCTCTAGGGCTGCATTGATAGGACCCTATTAATGTAGTAAATGCTATGTTGATGTGGCCCTATCGAAGGAGAAACACCACATAAACGGGGCCCCATCGATGAGGTTATGTCAACAGGGATCCATTGATGTAACACATTAATGCGCATCATATCCCCACAACTAAATGAAATCTCATCCTCGAGTTCTTTTACAAAATTAGAAAGGTATGGGATTATTAGTTGACTCTTAACAAAACAAAATAAACTAACTTGTTAAAATTGAGTGCTTGAGTGTATAGATCAACACATTACAAAATTATAGTGTTCATGACACAAAATTAAACACCATGACGTGAATACACAAAAAGAATTAAACAACACTTCCTTTGATGACATGAAGGTAGTGGAGAAGATTAAATAGTCTAAGGTGGTGATGGCTCTTGAGGCTCTGAAGGACCTTTGCTAGCTTCAGGCATGTGTGGTAGTTGAGGTGGCTGTGGTTGTCTTGCTGCAATTGCAACCTTTGGTGGAAGGTGAAAGGCATCAATCAATTCCTTCATCTTCTCCTCCTTGCCCCAAGCATCATTCATAGTCCACATGGCATCACCAATGTGGGCTAGAATGAGGACATCCCACAGATAGGGCATGATTGGGAACATCTCCTGTACATTGACAAACCAAACAATGAATTATTTGCATTTGATGTTGAATGTCCTTACTACATTTTTCAACTCCTGGTAGTCAACATGGCTAGATTTGTGTAATGGATATTGACAAGCTCCATGTACTCCATCATCTCCTTGATCTACAACTCCTTTGTGTATATTTCCACCTTGTTGTAGGCATCTATCCCATCAGTGATGGGTTGCCAAACTTCTCTGCCTTGTTGGAGTTACTAGAGGGCTTCATTTGCTTTTTCCTTCACCAATTGGATGTGCTTCTCATTTACTTCTTTTTGTAGACCAACTTGTTCTCTATAGTGGTCCTTGACTCTATCAAATTTGAGAGCCTTTGATTTCCAAGTGGCTACCTCAATTGTAGTTTTCTAGTCAAGGGCATTGAATTTTTCCATGGAGAGATTCATGTTCTCTGCTGCCAATCTCCTTAGCTTTGTATTTGCTTTGGCTAGTTACTTCTACTATTGATGGATAAATTCAATTAACTGTTTTTGATGTGCATCAATATTCCATAGGCGATGATTCTCTATAGTCAACTAAACATTCTTCTAGTGGGTTTGATCCAAGGACTTTTGAATCTTTTGTTGTGTGGCCTCTACCAAGGATCTATAGAACATTTCCATTTTCATTACACCCTCAACCCCTTTGAGCTTGGTGTGAAGCTATTCCATAGCCTCATCTCTTGTTAGTGCTAGGTTGAGAAATGTAATATTGATAATCTAAGCTCTTAATTTGATAACTTCCATAGCCAAGCATTTGTTCCATTCCCTAGCTATTTCAAGTTTCCCCCCTAATATGATGTTCTTGCCCCTTGCCTCTAGCAACTTCGACTAGGTTGTAGTGATGTTATCTAGAATGTTAGAGATATCCAAAAGAGATTGCTCAGTTTCCACCAGTTAGTTCAGTAGTTCCTCATGCTGTGCTACACTTATTCTTCTACTTATGGTCCTTGTGGATGTTTGCACATCTCTAAGTGTAGCGATGTCTAGTGTAGATGTTGTAGGTGTGTTGAGCATTTTGGCAGTCTTGTTAATGACCACTTTTGCTACTATTTCCTACCTCTAGTGCTGCATCACCAAAACTATTGCCCCTTCACCCTCCTTCAAGACAACCAAGAAGGCTGTAGCATTTCTAGAGATTTTTGGAAATGATTATTATTTTATGAGAGATATTGTGACCTCTCTAGCACTTAGATTCAACCTTGTAGGTAGCTCCATTCTTTGGTTTGAGAAAATGGATCCATCGTCACCTATCAAGTTGATTGTTTAGGCCATCTCATTAAGGTGACTCATGGTTGGTTTGTAGAAAAATGGGTCCCTGCCACTCATGCTTGCTCATTTCTCTTATTTACTTAAGAACCATTATTTATATTCTTACAACTGTTGGCTGGCTGCAGTGATGTTTGACACAGTTGTTTGAGTGGTAGGTGGATGTGGTGGTCACTGCTCCTCTTTGTGGATAGTTGTGGTAGGTATTTTATCCTTCATCATTTCTACCTAGTTGGCAATTAAAACAGTTCTAATTGTGTCATTAGTGTAACAGACTATCCCTTCCCTTTGATAGAGTCTCTTGATGAGGCATGGAAAAGGGAGTACCTTCCTTTTGCGTTTATTTTCTTTAAATTGCTTTTCCATCTTTAGATAGATTAACTATAGAAGGTTGACTAGGAATCTCCCACTTAGAGTGGCACATGCTCAGGTAGAGAAGGTAGTGATTTTGATTGGCCTTGCCATGGGATTGAGGTGGAAGGCTGTAATCTTATAATGGATCGTCTCTGTTGGTGTGAGAGTGATAAACTCCTTGTGGTTGACACCATAATAATGTTGCACCCATTCTTTCTTGATGCTCATATTTGGCTACATTGGGATTTTAGTAAGATTTTCCCCTATTTTGAGCAACCCAAGTGCTCTAGTAGTGACCTACACCAAGTAAGACCCTGAAATGTCCTTGATTTTCACCATTGGTCCAAGCTGCCTATTGTTCCAAAATAGAAATGTTTCTCCCATGTAACACTTCCTGGTGGAAGTGATGATTGGCCACATGGGAGAGGCCTTTAGTTGGTCTTATACTTCTCTTGGTGCATCCTCTAGGAAAGGGCTAAAATTTAACTCCTAGAGCATAAATATTTGGACCTTCCTTGATTTAATTTGATTTAGGCAAACCTCTGTTAAGATCACCTCATGATTTTCTGGTTGCTTTAGCACATCATCCTGATAGGAGTGTTTTGTTGCTACTGCTGCTAGTTCTAGAATCTATCTAATAGATTCCACTTCTGCCTCTTCCCTGAGAGGACTTGTGGCATGGGTTGCAAGTGATTCTTCTTGAGGCTATTCTTGGCCTCTTCCTATCCTAGGTCATTTCTCCCTTGGTTGGAATGATCCTTCTTCCTACTTATGCTTTCCTTTTGGTGCCATCTACAGTCATAACACATTCATGGATTAGTAGATGTAACGTGTAACTTTAAAGTTTTGAGTACCTTTCTGTTAGTTAGTTAGTTACACTTTGTCTAAGGTTTGACCATGGTACATTGATTATTTTATTAATTATTTATTATAATTATCACTAGAGCTTTTTGAAAAGGTTTAACTCTTGTAATTTAGTATTTAATAGTTGATTTTTCAATTAAACCTTTGTGGGAGTTAGAAAAAATCACGAAATTTTTTTTGTCAAAAATGATACATTTGTGTCCTCCACAACAAAGAGCTTACCTCCAGTAGTTGCAAGGTTGAAGAATGGAGTGATTTGGATAAATGTTTTGTAAGTTATGGGCTTTGGAAGGTTCTGGGCTTAAAAATTGAAAAACTCCTTTGCTATTTATGAGAAAATGTAAAATTTTCTAAGAGGGATCGTGCCTATTTATAATATTTTTGACTTACATTGATGGAGCCTTATATACGAGGCCTCGTATATGGGTTAGTTCTATCGATGGGCCCCATCAGGAAAAATTTTCCAAAGAGCTTATCTCAAAAAATATAATGAAATTTTCAATGAAATTAGGGTCTATGGAATCTCAGGAAAGCCAAGAATATGATAAAATCATTGAAGAGGATATTTAAAAGCTCAAAAATTAAAAAATTTGATGGAGAATGTATTTAATAAATAAAATTTATAAAGGAACACATGGTGTGATGTAGAATATGGGTGTACAAAAGATTCGGTTTGCAAGGATGCCTAAGGATAAGGTGGTTAATGAACCCGATGAAGGGATTTGCAATTGGGTCCTCCCCATAGCTGGCACATGTCCTTTTTCCCCTTGCATAACCTCAACCTAATGAGTCTATGGACCCCATAGGTAACTAATGGTTAATGAAGTTAAGGACCAAGAACTCAAATACATCTGACCAAGCATAGAATCAAGAACATGGACATTGACAGTGAGGGGAATTATGGTTAGCATAGATGAATGATAGAGAAGGTGGAATGGAATTCCAACTAAGATCATAAGAAGTCCCTTGTGGAGTATATGTTTAAAATGACCAAAGAAGATCCATCCTTAGTCCAAACTAAAATCAACCTATTATAGTGATTTCGCATCACAACTCCAAGATCAATCCACTTCCTCGAGACACAAGAGTGCTCCCAAAAAACAACCACCATTACATAAAGAGAAGAAAAGAGTAGTAGGAAGTGAGATAGGGCCTTAGTTAGATGGGACCTTCAGGCATGGTTGCATGTCTTTGTAGTCCCATAACTAGTGCTTGTGGCCCATTTATTTGTCTAAGGGGTGTGCTTTGAATTCTCATCATGTTTTTTTTTAGATTTTACTTTTGTTTGTTTTTCTTTCTTTTTTGGATTTTTGGAGGGAAAACACACCATCTAAAGAATATATTTAACTTCCTATTAGTCGTTGGAATGGAATGGTAAGAAGTCCATGAAAAACACTCAAGCACTCAAGTAAGTAGAAGAGTACAAAGAAGACCGAGTCCCATTGAAGTCACACCTTATTCAAACCTTTGTATCTTTTCCAATTCTAGAAACTATTAAGGTCACAAATTTATCAAAATTTGATTTAATGAAAGGAACTTCAAACTTTTAAAACAAGGAAAACCATAGAGTTTATGGATGGGTGGATGTCATAGACTCACTACCTAGTCCATAAAAAGAAAACCATGACTGTGTCATTAGCACAAGAATTCAAAAATAAAAACTAGAAATTTTCAAATCAAAAACATAAAGCAAAAACCACCATTAGTAATAGCTACAACACCACTATGTCGTGTTGGCAATAAAGCACTTTTATTAGCAAAAATTTGAAAATCAAACTTAAACAAAACAAAGTAAAATACATAAGAAAGTGTAAAATATCCAATAAAGATTTAAATGTACTAACAATGGTGTAAAACAAAAAATGGTATTAAAAATAAGAAAAATTTTGAAAATCAAAAAGTTGTATAATAAATAAATTGAAAAATCAAAAACATGGAAAATAAAAAATAGAAAATTTGAGGAGCCATATGGATGATTAGCATAGATGGTCATCTCCCCCATGATTGAGTTGGAAAGAGAAGATCTAAAAAATTGAACGTGGTTGTTCATCCATTGAGGTATTTATTGCACTAGCTTGCTTTGGCTCATAGAAAAGCTTTACTTGTTGGATGTTGACCAACTGCTTTTTATTTGGGCTCTCGAGTTTGTATATGATCATGGCCCCAAAAGGAAAGGTTTCATCAATTATGAAAGGTCCATTCCACAACATTTGAAATTTTGTTTTCTGAGGTATATGTGTGGGATTCCAACAAAGAACCTTATCTCCTGGTTGAAATTTTACTTTCCATATTCTCAGATCATGTAATTGTTTGTTGAATGCCTTGTGCACTTCATTCAAAGATAGGGCCACCAATTGATTTTTGTCTAGCATGTTGAGGTTTATTAGTCTTTCTTTTTTGGCTAGACTTAGGTCAAGATTCAGGTCACAGGTTGTTGAGAGTGTACAAAGCTTGAATTGAATCAAGAGTGTTGGAAGTTTTTTGTATACTAACTCATAGGGAGAGTAGCCAATAGGAAGTTTCCATGTTAAGTGGTAGGCCCATAGGGCATTGTTGAGTTTTGTGCTCCAATCTCTCCTATATTTGCTTATGGTTCTTGTTAGGATCTTTTTGATATCCCTGTTGGTTACCTTTGCTTAACCAGTGGCTTAGGGATGATAGGGTGTTACTAATTTATGTTTAACACCCAAGAGTTGCATCAACTTTCTAAAAGTGGCACCTATGAAGTGAGTTCCATTGTTAGAAATTAGTGCATGTGGTACCCCAAACCTATTGACATCATTTTGTTGTACAACTCTAGCAATTGTGGATGATGTACAATCAATGATGGCTATTGATTCTACCCATTTGGTGTAGTAGTAGACTATTATGATGATATAAATATTTTCATTGGACATGGGTATGATGGGACCCATGAAGTCTATGCCCCATATGTGAAAGGCTCCAATGGCTAAATCCACTATTGAGGATCCTTCATTCGAGAAATCATCCCACCATCTCTTTGACAATGTTCACAAGATCAGACATACTAGTGAACATCCTTAAAGATTGTAAGCCAATAGTATCTTGCCATTAAGATTTTTATGGCCATGCACCTCCTTGAATAGTGGCCTCCACAAGGGCCTTCATGAGCATCCTGAAGAATGCATAGTTGATCTACATCAGGGGGATACCAACGTACTAGGCCATTAGTGCATACCTTGTAAAGGTGTCTATTGATTTTTATGAAGTATTTTTCCCAATGAAGAAATTATTGTTTCTTTTTAAAGTTCATACCTTATGGCATATCTTGAGTGAGAAGGTAAGTGAGGATGCTATCGTATCATTTTGTTTCTATGGTCACTTGGTAATTTATTGTTCTTATAAAGAGAAGTTTGTCTAGAAACTAATCAGAGAGTGGGCTCTCCTCCTCTTTGTTATCCCATCTTAATCAAGAGAGATGCTTAGTGACCACATTCTCAATCCCTTCCAAATCTACCATTGTGATATTGAATTCCTACAATATCATGAGCCATCATATGATATGAGGGCTTATTGTTGGCTTGTTCATCAAGAAGTGGATGGCACTATGATCTGTATGCACAAATACTTTATAACCAAGCACATAGTACCTAAACTTTTCAAGAGCATATACCATTACTATTAATTCTTTCTTTGTTATTGTGTAATTCAATTGTGCATCCATAATGCTTTAGGTTGTGCATTGAATGTAATATAGACGTTTCGTATCATCCAACTATGTAAGCATAGCTCTCAAGGCATAATTAGATGCATCTATCATTATGTAGAATGGTCTAGACCATCTGGTACCCATAGAATTGGAGTTTCTACAAGTTTTTTCTTTAGTAGTTGGAATGCATGTTCACATTCCTTGGTCCAGATGAATGGAGCATCTTTCTTTGTAAGCTTAACCAATGGCTTTGCAATCCTAGAGAAATTCTCTATGAATCACTAGTAGTAGCAAGTGTGTCCAAAGAAAGATTTAACATCTTTCACTATCTTTGGTTGGTGTGTGATTCCTTAGATGACCCTTATTTTTTCTAGGTCTACCTCAATCCCTACTTGAGTAATTCTGTGCCCCAATACTATGCCTTCTTGGACCATTAAATGGCTTTTCTACTAATTAATCCTAAGGTTTATTTCAACACATCTTTTTAGTACTTGCTCAAGGTAGTCTAAGGCTTGTTGAAATGTAACCCTATAGGTAGAGAAGTCATCCATGAAGACTTCTACCCCACTACCAATTTGCTACTAAAAAATACTAAGAAGTAGGTGTTGAAATGTTGTAGGGGCATTACACAGATTGAATGACATCTTACAATATGCAAAAGCCCCACATGGACTAGTGAAGATTATCTTGGCCTGATCTTCTAACTTAATCTGGATTTGGTTATAGCCACTATAACCATCCAAGAAGCTATAATAGCAATGCTCAAAGATAGTGTCCAACACTTGGTCCAAAAATGAAAATGGAAAATGATGTTTAAATGTTACCATATTCAATAGCTTGAGGACCATGCAGACCCACCACTTGCCATCTTTTTTTGACACAATTACGAGTGGGCTAATCCACTCACTATTAGCAATGGAATAGATGAATCCTGCCTTAAGGAGTTGTTCTATTTTTTCTTGATGATTTGTTTTAATTTGGGATTCAACCACCTTTGTGGTTTCCCTCTTGGCTTCATGGCCTAATTGGTATAGATGTGATTCTAGCATATCCATGGATCAATTCCTATAAGTTTGAGATATGACCAAGAAAAAGTTGTTGGCCACTTATTGACAACCTACAATAGCTTGTCTTTTTGTTTTAGAGAAATATTTTCTTTGATTATGACCAACTTACCATTGGTTAAAAATGCATATTCCATGCCAGCTAGTAGAGTTCTTAACTCTAGGGGCTCCTGCTTGAAATTATTAGGGATTTCCAACTCTCCCCAATATGTGTCATCATTTTCTTCATTGTCAGAGAGTTGGCGATGAACTTACTCAAATTCATCTATGCTTTTGACATAGGCACATGTTAGGTGCTCAGTTGGTTCCATGCATAATGTGTTGTTGTTAGAGTCAACTTTCAGCCACTATGTGCCTTCCTTTTTGGTGGCTATTGCATACAGGAACCTTTGAATATCTATTTCATGTGCACACTAATTACATGCTTGAATGAATGTACTCTTAATGGACTAGATTTTTTGCATGCAATTGCACCCATTATCATTATATCCAATGCATGGAACACACTTCTTCTCTAAATGTCAAATTCATTTTCCCTGGAGATTTCCAAGGATAGGTCCTTGATGCCCATTCATGCATCAATCCTGCATAACCATGCCTTCCCATAATGATGGAAAAGTCACCTTTGCAATTTTCTACCTTGCTCACTAGAAAATTATTAGGATAGGACCACCCACTAACTATGGTCATAATGTCCTCCACTAGTTCCAAAGGGACAATGATTGATTGATATGCCAATTCTAAATGAATGTTGCTCTTCTTGAGAGGCAGTAGGTTTAAGGCCTTATACATGTCATGGAAGATGAAATTGATACCAGAACTAGAATCAAGAAGAGTCTTACATGACTTATGTATGGTAATCTGTAAGTAAATGAGTGGACATCCTGGGTTAGATATTTTCATGAGAAGATTACCAACCTTGATCCAATCAGAAACAACATGAGTTAGCATTACATTGCAGATTTGAGGTAACACTTGGTTTGAAGGGTACTTGAATGTATTTGATGTAGAGGATGAGGATGTTGGAGATACAAGATGACTAGCCAAATTAGGTTATGAGGGTTTGGGAGGACTATTGGGTCAAAAAAATGGATGTTTCCTAGATCGATTGTGCAAACTAGTTGGTTGGAAAGTTAGTTGTGAATGTATAGCCCTTGTAGTATTTCGTTGTTGCAATTATGAAGGAATTTTGTCTTGCATGGATAGAACAAGAGGTAACTAGGTTGAGGGTGGAGGGATGTGTGAAGATGGATATAGAGGATGGTAAGGATATGGGTTCTCCCCTTGAGTAGATGGTCAATGAGTTCAATGGTACTCTAGAGGGTAATAGTGATTTTGGAATGATGCATGACTAGCAGAACTTCTTGGAGAGATGGGTTGCTGAACATAGTACCTGTATGGTTCTGGTTGCTTGTAAGGGTATTGCTACCTTGGTGGTGGCATTCTTCATGACTATGGTTGGCACCATTATTGATATTATTCATATGGTTGTGGTAGAGATCCACTTGGATAGTAAGATTGTTGTTGCTAGTGGAACCACCTTGGATTACCTTGAGGATAAGGTAATTGTCTGGGTGCTTACCTCTATGCTAGTTGAGGATTCAATGTGTACATCCCAAACTCTTGTAAGTGTAACACCACAAGGCAACATCCCTTAGGATGTTCATGTTGAAAAATTTCACAACCAATGTCATCATTAGAGTTTGTCTCCATAACTTCTTCTATTGCAGTAGCTTTGCCCTTACCTATTTGGTAGGCATGTTTAGCTTCTTTCCACCTTCTACGGTTATGATCACTATTTTGCTCTTTGGATTCTTTAGCAATCTTCATAGTAGTTTGAAATTTTTTATCCAAAGAGTTCCATAATATATCAACCTTTGTTGAAATGTTAGAAATAGATTTTTGGATGGGAAATGTTTTCTTGCTCACCACTTCATTGAGTGGTGACTCCTCCTTGTCACAAAATTGGACCTCTCTTTTTCTAATGGAAGGGTGCCTATTATATTCTTCTAAAATTTTCCATTTTTGCAACTTACATTCTTCTTTCACAACTTGTTTTATAAGCCTTTGTATCTAATGAATTTTTAATTTGGATAATCTCCCTTGGGCATAAACCCCAAGAGTTCTCCTGGTTTCTACTTTGAGTCCATCTATGATGTGGCAAAGTTGTTCCTCTTGACAATAACCATGGCTAGGGCATTGATGTAAAAGAGAATAGTATCTACCCATGGTGGCATCCAAGGATTCATGTGTTCCCTATTTCTAGCCTTGGATTTGCCTTCTCAAATTAGACACTCTAGAGTATATATGGTATTTATCATTAAATAGCTCAGGCATTGTACTCCATTGCTAGATAGATTCCAACTCCAAGGACTGGTACTAGCTTTCAGATTCTTTAGTGAGTGTCCTAGAGAATAGCTTGAGCTTCTACCAATAATTTTCAATGTTTTGTAAGGAACAAGCATTATGGAAAGCTTATAGATGTGTTTTTGGATTAGAGTTATATCCCCCTTCAAATCTTAGGATGTTGTTCATGTCTAAGCACTTGATCTAAGTATCCTTTACATGCCTGGTTGAGATCTTAATTACCTTTGCAATGTTAAGCATGCTTTGAGTTACTAATAAAGGCTTATCATCATCATGATTTTGTTGTCACTGATGATGTTCTTTGTTATTGTGGGCATGGCGATTAGTATTATTGCCTCAATGCTCACCTCCATCATGGTTGTTTCTTCTATGACATCTTTCAGAATTAGAAGAGGAAGAAGAAGCAGATGCAAATGAAGAGGGGGAAGAGGGAGAAGGACTGCCTCCATCATGAAATCTACCAATATCCCCTCAGCTATTATGGTCATGTTCATTAGATTTCCTATCATTTTGATACTTGTTTAATCCCTTTCTTTGAATACCATCTTTTCCTAAACCTAAATTGTGAATTGTAAACTATAGATTCAGGGTCACATCCTCATCACCAGTAACAAAGGGTAGAGAATCTTCATGCTGAGAACCCTTAGAGGTAAGGTTCTTGTTGTCATATTATTTCAATAGAAATAAGGGATTAGTGAACCATTTCCCCTTAGGATCCTCATGATGCCTCTCTTGATGTCGATCTCACCTACATTATGTTTCAATGGGATCATAGTCTTAGTAGTCATAGTCTTGAACAACATATTCTTCTTAAAGATCATGAATGCTTGACTTCTTAAGAGTTTAAAGTAGCATCATGGGCATAGATCGATCACGAGGCCTTATAATGTTGCCCTCCATATCGTGCCATCGCAGTTGCTCATTCTAATGTAGGATGAAGATGAAGTTTGGCACATACTAATCTAGATGAGTATATATTACTTTGCATTCTTATGGGATTGATGGTTTTGTATCATTTCACTTGTGAGAAGAAGAAATTTTTCAAACAAATAAAGTATTAGTGTGCTCTTGTAGTTATGTTATTTGGAAATGATGTTGATCTTGGGGTTCATCCAATGATATTAATAATGTCCACTAAACCTAGATAGTGCACATTTCAACAAATAAATTTCCTAGAAATGGTGCCAATGATGAGCGGTGAAGGTACCCCTATGCCCAACCATATTAATCACAAAGCATTCATGCATGGTTTGGTTGAATTTCATGAACTCTCTATTTTATGGTGCATTAGCCTTCTAGGATGTGAATATTTTCCTAAGGTTGTTCATTGTCTTTCTAATTACACTTGTGAAGTATAAAGGTATGGTTAAGTGTAATAGAGGTATATGATTTTTATCATTTTATGTTTTATGGTTTGATGCTTAAAAGAGAGATGAAGTAATTTAATGACTAATTTAATATAACTAACTAGTCTCTACCTAGTCCTAACATAAGCATCTGATCCCACTTTCCATACATGTCCTAAATCCATGTATCCATTGCTAGGTTACCAAGCACTACGCTATTGGTGCACTAAGCAATAATGTTGTTGGGATTACCAAGCAAATACTTGTTTACACTCAAAGTGATTATACTTATGTACTATTTAGCTTAATTGATTGAATATTTAATAAAAATAATGAAAGCATAAATAAAACATTTAAGCTATCTAGAATGTTGCAAGGTTTATCAAGAAGCTTGTCTTTATTGCCATACACATTGGTGTGGTTTAGGTACAATAGTGCTCAAATAAAGATTCATACACTCAATGACTCTTGCTGCAGGCACTCATGAAAAATATTCTAACTTTCAAACAGACAAACTACAAGAGCTTTGCTACTACTATGAATTTGATGCCCATAAACATGGTTGAGAGCTCATATTTATAGTTTTTTGTCTAGGGCTACGTCAATGGGGCCTCATCAACATAGCAGACATTGCGTCGACATGGCCTTGTTGATAGGGTAACACCACGTAAATAGGGCTCCATTGATGAGGGCTCGTCGATGAGGCCATGTCAATGAGGGCCCGTTGACATTACACATTGATGCTCATCACTAGGTAAGACATCATCTTAAGGTACTTTCTTAACAAAGGAAATTTATGCAATATTTAATTATAATTAACAATGAATTCCAACTCATAGTTTAATGATAAAAGGTAACAAGGGATATGTTTTGGGTAGACTCAAGGTCCATGATTACTCCATGAATAGAGTATTAAATAGGCACATGTGCATAATAAAATAATAATAAAAAATACATGACTAGATGTGCATAATAAAGCATAAATGTGCATAAAAAAATAAATATGCATACACAAATACTTGTAAAGACATGATAACTAACAAAAGAAAAACTTCCTAGGGTAATTGGATTTCAATATCTAATCATAAAATATAAAGTAGATCTATGATTGAGCCCTAACTATAATAAAATAGAGGATACATAAATTTAACAAAACATCATAGCAAGCGAATTACATTCACTTATGTAGGAAACTAGTAACAAGAACAATAATAATAATAATAATAACAATAAGCTAATCTATTGAAACACCTTTAACAACATTAAAGAGTTAATCACATGCATTAAAGTAAATAATAAAATGTATACAAATTTATAGGTTATGATAGATTTATTGGCAAATTTTCGGTTGTATATCTTGAAGATATTACTATCTATTCATGTAGGAAAGATGATCATATAAGTCATTTTCAAGATATATTCGATAGATGTCATAAATGTGGTATATCTCTTAATTCAAAGAAAAGCATTTTTGGGGTAGAAGCTAGAAGTCTACTTGGTGATGTCATATGTTAGTAAGAAATAGCTATTGATAATTCATGAATTAAGGCGATCCAAAATATTGAGCATCCAACAAATAAAAAAAATCTCTTAGATCTTTCTTTGGGAAAATAAGTTTTGTTAAAAAGTTTATACTTGGATTCATAGAGATTACAAAACTATTAGCAATAATGCTTTAAAAATACTTTGAAGTTAAAAAGTTACCCAAATCTGTCAAAGCCCTAAATGAAATTAAAGAAGCAATCAAGTAAGCTATGTACCTGACTAAGCCAAACTTAATAAAATATTTTTGGTTGTATGCATTTGCTTGTTATGACTTAATTACTGCTGTATTAACACAAAAGAACAATGGAATAGATAAACTAGTTGAGTATTATGGATATTAGTTAAAAGGATCTGAAGAAAATTATACATAGTTAGAGAGGTAGGCATATGTAGTTATCAAGGCACTCATACAATTTAAGTATTACTTGGGACATGGATTAGTATATATCATGATGGTAGAGCTAGTTGTTGGATAGTTTTTAGCTTAAAATGAAATGGGTTTAAAAAGAGGAAATTAGATTGCTAAGCTTCAAAGATTCAAATTTTCCTTGGAATTATGTAAAACTATTAAAGAAAAGGGATTAGCAAAATTAATGGCTAAAGAAGATGAAACTTGTGCATTAAATCCTAATAGTGGAAATTGGTATGATGAAACTCTAGAATTTTTCAATTTAAGAAAAGTTCTAGATAATTTGATTGTAAGCTAAAGAAGAGATTTTTTTAAAAAAGATGAACAAGTTCTTGGTGAAAGATGGAATCTTATACAAAAAAGTTTTTACAGGTGTTCTATTAGAATGTGTCATGAATGACCAAATTAAGTGTGTGATGGAATAATTCCATGATCATGCTGGTTTATTTTATGAATCACCAAGGTTAACGATGCAACATGTGCTAAGATGTAGAGTTCATTGGCTGAATATGTATAAAGACATTGATGATAAAATTTGAACTTATTATAAATGTCAAAGCCATGACCCCAAAATAAAGAAAAATAAGGCACCTTTAAAGCCAATAATCATAGATATGCCTTTTTAGCAATGGGGTTTAGATTTTATTGAAGCCATTATGCTATCAAAGATAGTACAAAGGTTTATACTTATAGCTACTAATTATTTTACTAAATTAATGGAAGAAAAAGCCTTGTAAAGAAGTTCATCATATGATGGGATGAATTTTTTAGAGACTCATGTATTGAATCATTTTGAAATGCTAAAAGTTTTAGTATTGGATAATGGATCAACTTTTAAATTAGAAGAATTCATTAATTAGGCATCAAAGAAATCTATTCTTTTATTCTCCTCATCAAAGTATTATTCACAAGGAAATGGCTTAGTAAAATCAACCAACAAGAAGCTTATTTTATCTATTAAGCAATCAATGGAAGGAAGTCAAGGAAATTGACATACTTATTTATCATCATCTTTATGGACTAATCATATTAGGTATAAAAAAAATCCATTGGTACTTTAGCATTTAATTTAGTTTATGGAATGGCTGCTAGAGTTACTGATAAAATTATCTTCTCTACCTTTGAGTTTGTTCAAAAATATAGTGCCAATGATGACAAAGATAGAAGTTTGATGTTTTTACTGATACAAAGAGAGATGAAAATTGAGAAAGCTAAAGATGGGTTATTAACTCATGTTTCCCAAACTAAAACATGGCTTGATAGACATGCATTGAAAAGGGTATTAGAGAGGGTGATATAGTTCTATTATGGAATTTAAGAACAAAAAGTGGTTGTAAAAAATTTATGGTAAAGTAGTTTGGTCCATCTATTATTAAAGAGAAAGTGTCAAATGAAACCTATAAGATAACTATTTTAAATATATATGAGCTTAAGTATCCATCCAATATTATTCAGCTCAAACACTTCTTTGGGCAAGCACATGGAGTGCGTTATAATTAGTTAACTAATCAAAATATGGTTTGTAAATACTATACATAATTTCCAAGTTTTCACAAATAAAAGAGCATGATCCTAGAAAAGGCAAGAGAATATCATGATAGATAAAATCCAACAACTAAAGTTTATCTGTATAAAACCTTAGGTAGAATCAGAAAAATATAGTAAGAGGAGATTGAGTTTACTAGACTCTCATTCAGAAGGAGATTGTCACTTGGAAAGACAAAGGTTTTTAAGATAAGACCTTTTATCTCCTTTGTAGTTGATTGTTATGTAGAACATGTGCATAGAGCATATCATAACATGCTTGGGCTTGGTGCATTATCCAATGATCCTTATGCCAATTGGTTAGTATAAGAGTTTTCTTTCCTTTCTAGAGGCAATAGAATTCTTGGTTCAAGATGGGAAGGTTACATGAGGTGTCCAAGTATCTTTCCTTTAGGAAGCTAGCATTAATATAGAAATGCATTTGATTTAGGTAATCAAGATTTTAATTTTATTAATGTTGATGAAAACTCATCCAATGTTTTTTAAAGTATTCTTGACACTAGTTCTAAGAAAGTTAAAGCAAATGGAGGATTTATTTCTCCATCATCATTAAAGGAACCAAAAGAAGAACCTTAAGAAGAGGAACCTATACAAGAGTACACATCTGAAGTGCCTAAAACAAAGTTAGAAAAAAGGTAAAAAATTCTACTTGAAGTAGAGAACCAAGATCCTTAAAGAATCTAATCCGAACCCTCATATTCAAATGGAGATCCTAGGATATACATAGAACTTCAGTTTAAGAATGATCCAAATATGAAGATATTGAAGAAGGTAGTAATTAGTATTTACTACACTTTTGAAATATGCTAGTAATTTTCACACTTTTTATTATAATAGCTACATATGTACATACTTGCATTTGCATGTAGGACACATGGGTTTTTGGAACTTCAGACCTTAAGTATTAAGGAAGTTTTTCCAGAAAAGGATTTACTTTTCTAGTAGTAAGCATAGTTTGCAAGCCTTCATTGTATAGTTTAACATAATTTTCTCCTACTAATTATCAAGAAGATTGTCTTAAGATTGATTTCTCCTTTCATAAGTTTTGGGGCATTTGGTAACTATGTGGAATGCATCAATTAAGAATAATGTGTAATAAGGAAATATTGCTTCTAAAATATATTAGCATTATTCCCTTTAAGAAAAGACCCACTACATTATTTTCTTTAAGGAAAAGGACCTAGGAGAAAGGGAAGAAATATTACTACATTTCAACCATTTCATGGAGTAGGGCTTAATATAGTTAAGATAAATTGTAGACAGCTCTTAGATTTGATATCATCTTGTATAATAAAAGGACTCTATTCTAAGAATAATCCAAAGCTTTAAAGGGACAAAAAGCTTGGTTCCTAATTGTGGTTATGAGTGTTAATATTTTAAAGCCAAGATTCAAAGGGAGCTACAATATGAATAAAACTTTAGGGCATTAAGAGCTCATAGGTTGGAATAGCATAAGTGAGCGTAGGAATGATTTTGGGAATGTTATAGCATAACAGAGCTTATAGAACATCGATGAAGTTTGAATCAATGGGTTACTTCTTTGCGTAATTCCCATGACTTGTAGTTGCTTGTGTAACGAAGTTATTTTCAAAGCCACTTTAGCTACTTTAAAAGCTATTTTAAGAGCTATTCTAGATGATGGGGTTGGTCTTTTTTAACCTTTAGCTAAAGTAGCAACTTTCATTTAGATGGAGGATTCCCATCTAAAAGATTAATATGACATGAAAGCTTCCTAGTTAGCTAGAGCATGATTTTTCATCCAGATAGAAAAAGAAAAAGCTTTTTACATTTTTACCATCTTCCACATTAGCTATTAGGGATAGTAAGCTTATAAAAATGTTATGTGCATGTCATGTCAATGTCTAGATTCTACAAAAATTTAAGCTATAAGCATTCCCATCTAGATGATAAAATTTCACATAGATAAGCTTCATCTATCATGTCAGCACTGCTACATGTTAGTAAATAGATAAACTTCATATTTCATCTAGATGATGGTAAAAGAAAAGCTATGTGTATTATTCTCATCTACAACATCGCCATATGGAGCTAGTTTACAAAGCTAAACTTAACTCAACAAAAATCTTTTAGCTCTACCACATTAGCGCACCCCACCATGTTAACATCTAGATAAGGCTTATATTTTTCTCTAGATGAGGAAATACCATCTATATGTCTTTTCTACCACATTAACAAGGCTCAATTCATTCTACCATGTTAGTGCTGTTATGTTAGCATCTAGATGAAGCTCCTTAAGTTCATAGAAAGTGAAAACTTTATTTGCCACATTAGCAAAACTCAACGTACCTTACCACATCAACATCTAAATATGAAGAAATTCCCAACTAGATAGAAATTTTATCTTTAAATAAGACTTGCATGCAAATGATGGCTTTAATAAAAATGAAAGTTGGGATGTATTTTCATTTAGATAATAAACCCTCAGTTATATAGCTTTATCTTCAACATCAACTCTTGACATGTTAGCCCCTCCCAATAGAGCTACATTATAGAGCTAGTTTTCTATTCTATGACCAAGCTCTTCTATGACAGCATCATGCTAAGTCAGCTCATAGAGCTGGTTTGTTAAGACAAAAAATGGCTCTACAAACAAGCTCTACCATGTAAGCTCTAGATGTAGCTTATGTTCATAAAAGAAAATTATAGTTCTATGAAGTAGCTAAACATACCACATTAGCATATTAGCATGTTAGCCTATAGATGGATTTTGTAGAATCAAATTTGGCATAAGTATTTTAAAACAATTCTACAAGTGATGTTAACTTGGTGAATCAGCTCTACCATGTCATCTCATTCATAGAGTTAGTTTGTGGAATCAAATTTTAATTCTATGAGTGATCTTTACCACATTAGCTTATGGCATGTTAGCAAGTAGATTAAGACCAATTCTTCATCTAGATCAAAGATGCTACATCTACTATTTCAGCATTTCCACATTAGCATCTAGATAAAGATTCTCAAGTTCATGAGAAATGGAAAGCTTAATTTTCCACTTTAGCACTTTCTATGTAAGCATAACTCATGTTAGAAAATAGATGAAGTGCAGATTTTCATCTAGAGTAGAAATGCTTCATTTTTCATGTTAGCAAAGTTGAGCAAGCATTGCCACATCATCATTAGCATTTGCCACATCAACTTTTGACACGTTAGCTTCCCAATAAAGCTGCTTCATAGAGCCAAATTTCTATTCTATGAGTGGACTCTTCCACGTCAACATCCTTCATGTCAACTCATTAAACTAGTTCGTGAGGATGAAATTGAACTCTATAAATGGAATTGAAAATAACTCTATTAAGCTTAAGATAAAGAAAAATCTTATAGAACCTAAAGTGGTTGTATGGAATTGAATCTACACAAATCCTTTCAACCATGTCAACTCATCCATAGAGAAAATTTGTAAAGCGTAGAAATGATCCTACAAAATGAGCTTCTAACCAATTTTGCTGTCATGTTAGACTTCAGCTAGGTTCCACAAGAATACATAATTTAAGGCACATATGCATTAATTTGTAATACATCTTAGCATATTATGACTCTACGAACTAAGCTTAAACTGATCTTTTGAATAAAATACCTTAAGGTAATTAAAGCTTGTGTTAGGGACCAAGTAAAACAACTTGTCCAAAAGCAAGATAAAGAGTAGGGGTAGATTTAAAGCCACAAAGCCAAGAATAGAAATAGAGCTTAAAGGATGACACAAAAACACCATTAGAACACAAATCTATCATGGAAAAGCAAGCCATACTTGCATGGATGAATAAGAAGGTGTAAGAATCATTGAATTAAGAGGAGCTTAGCTACTGATAAAATAGGGTCATTATTTTAAAAAAATCATGGCTGAAACTACTAATACAAAGCTTATATAAAGGTAACCAATGGAAGAGTTGCTTCAACAAGAACAAGGAATTCCATAACTGAATTAGTTATGGGAGAAACAAATACCAAGTAAGTCTTGAAAAAGCTTAATGACTCTTAATAGAATACAATGAATCAAGCTAATAAAAGCTCTTTGAATCAAGCTAATAAAAGCTCTTTTAAATCATAAGAGTTACTAGTTGAGGAGTCATAAATTTAAAGAATAAGATGAATTTATTAACAAAATAGTTATCCCATGTCCTACAATAATGTGAGAATGTGTGGAATGCGAAACTTCACTTTTTAGTAATGGTCGTAATTGCCAGAGGCTATTATATAAAGTGTAGAGTAGATTTGAAAAGAACATTGAGATTGGAGGGAATAAGTAGAAGAAAATCAAGAAGCAATTCTCATACAATCACACTTTAAAGTCCAAATTTAATTCCGCTTGTTTACTCTTATTTTGTGATTTCTTTCCATCTTTCTTGCTTTATCATTATTATTTAGCTAGTGATTAGGATAATATTGTGCCTAGATATCTTTCTTGGGATTCTTAATTACTTGTTTGAGTCAAGGTTTAGTAATCTCTAGTGTTATTGGCTGAATTAGACAATTTTATTTTTCAAATTGTTCACTCCCATCAATAGCAACTCGTTACAATGTTTAGAACATTTGCAATTCAACTTTTTTTTTAAAAAAAAAAACCATTGAATATTGCTATATTTCTAGCTTTTCTCATGGAATTTTTCTCTAGGGAAAATTGGTTATAGATTTGTTGAATTATACTTAAACATTTGATGAAAGAAAGATTAGTTTAGGTAGCATATGATTGAGATTGCATAGACTAGATAGCTATAATATAGCAAGAAATTTATTTTTCTTACAAAATAGAATAAAAAGGGCTGAACCTTTTTATAAAAGATTACTAATTTATTTAATTCCCAAGACAAAATACTACAAAATTTAGAGCTTGTTAACTGAAAACACATACCTTTCTTAATAACCATTGAGTTTATTTGGAGGTATTCGGGCCTTGGTTTTTTCAAAGACGAGTTAACACCTAAACTTGAGTTTGAAAGAATCCTCATCTTTGTTATTTTCATCATGAGGAAGAGGACAATGCTGGTGGTTCAAAGTGGTAACCAACAATATTGGAAATAAAAAAAAATTAATCAATCTCTCAACTTGTGAAGCTGAATTCATAACTATGGCTAAGTGCATACAACATATACTTTGGCTCAAGAAACTCATGATGAAATTAGGATTTAAACTATTTTGTGAAAACAGAGCAACCATCCAAGTATTAAATGAACATGTGCTACATAAGAAATTAAAGCACATAGACATCAAATATTAATTCATTGAATAAGAAGTGAATGAGGAAACTATCAAACTTAAACATGTACAAATCAATAATCAACTAGCATGTTTATTGACTAAATTTGTTTTAAATTACAAAAATGGGTACATTTTTCATGATATAGGCATTAAAGAGATTCAAAAATCGAGACAAAAAGATAAGAAAAATCATACATTCTACACTAAAGATAGTGTGTTATACCCCATGTGTCAAACAAGATAAACAAGAGAAAAAAAGTTAAGTACTTTCTCATCATGTCAAGAAAAAAGACAAACTAAATTTTATTTTATTAAAATGAACCGATGGATGAATGTACTTATTTCTAGCCTCAATTCATCTTCTTTTTCATTATTTTCATATTTTTATCATTGGGGAATGACTTCTCATGAACCTCAAGTATGGTCCCAGCCTTTTTATATGAATTTGATTGTCATAGATTGATGTAAATGATAGTTTTGAAGGTAATAAAATCTTGTTGCAAATTTTCTTTCATAAGTTATCTCTTCAAATTTCTAAGCTCTAAGTTTTCTTTTCAATTTGTTTTATATCTCATTCAATTCCATTGTCATTCACTCCTATAGATATTTGCTCTAGTTTTGCATTCAATTAGGAAAAATAATCTTCATCATATCTCTATGTTAATTCAAGTGTTTCAATAGAAGGAAGTTAAAAAATCACATTTAGGGCTACTCTTATGTAACAAATTTCAAGCATAAAATTAACTCAAATCAATTCCAAAATTTTTAGGCTTATATATTTTAGAACAAGCTTTTCAATAAGCCTAAGATTAAGCTAAAACTCATTTGGATTACAAAGATATTGTAACTATAAAATTAGAAAAAAGTTAGTTTTTGATAGTTGGGTCACCCTCCTTACCCAATAAATCAAGTTGTTAAAAAAATATGCAATTATTTTGAATTAAGTTACATAAGAAAAATCAGTTTCTAGGGAATATTCCATTATTAAAGCATTACCTCACTCAACAAGTAGAAAAATATGAACATAGTACTTGACATGAATGACTTAAATGTTATGTTTTTGTATCATATCATTTAATTGTGAAGTATAATTTTGATTACAAGGTAGGTAACCAAAAATTTAAATGAACATATATCATTGAAACATCACCAAATTTGGACTATAGCATCTCAACTACAAATTTGGCTAAGTGTTGAGGCTACGCTTGACCTCAGTTGAGAGAGTAGTTAGCCTCCAGTAGAGGGTGTAGTAAACACCAAGGCTAGTTTTGCAATTTTTTCTAAGTGTCATTACGAAGCTAGAAGTTGAAAATTTCTCTAAGTGCTAAGACTACGCTCTTCACCACTCTAAAGCATAGTTAGCCTATAAGTTTTCATAGATTTTTCTAAGTGTTCACAAATTTTTCTAAGTGTTGAGACTACGATCGGCCCTAGCCTAGAGTGCAGTCAAGCATAGTCAACTAAAAGCTAGTTTCCACAAGTTTTGACAAGTGCTGGGACTATGCTCATCCTTAGTTGGGAGTGTAGTCAACCTCCAATGGAGAGCGTAGTCAGCACATAGCCAATTTTCCTACAAAATTTTTTCTAAGTGTTGGACTATGCTCTCCCCTAGTCTAGAGCATAGTCAGCTAGAACAACCTCCAATGGCCTTCATAGCACAACAACACCACTCAGCTTAGCTCCAACTCATCTCTGGCAAGTGTAGTTAGCAAAATGCATCTCTTTTATATGTCCTTTTATCTCTTTTTGTTCCCAAAATTGTAACTAGACTCCACCCCATGCAAGACAGTGGAGAGTGTAGTCTTGAAATGTAGTCTTCAAAATTTTATTTTTTAGGTACATTGAGGTCCTCTCGGCACACACATATGCAACTGGTAGTGTAGTCATAGTCTCATAGTCTCATAGAGTCTAGCAGAGCATAGCAAAACACAACACCATCAACACTAGCAGTACACCACATGAATAGTGGCTATGCTTAACGTAGTCCTAATTGTTGCCTTTGTCACGTGGTAATCACCCTACATTTCATGCTAAAATTGACCCTATAAATAGCCCCATCCTCAATGTTTTCAAGGTTGCCAAAAAGAAAATCTAGGTTGGCAAAATTGAAGCATTGGCAAATTTCAAGGTTGGCTATTTTCTTGGCATAAGTAAACCCAAAGAGTGCTTGAGAAAGAAGCAACGGAAGATTGATGAAGTTGTAGACCACCATAGGCCATAGCCCACTAAGACACTGCAAGAAACAGTACATCATAGCAACCAACCTAGCAGATGTAGACACCTTGATGGAATGCCAATCTTTGTGGCTAGACACCCCCAAGACTATGACTACACTGTCCACTATGCTTATTGTACACCATGTACCTTCTAACCCCTTTTGGTGTTAACTACGCTCAACCCTATTTGGGGTGGTGTTCTGCTTCTCTCTCTCTCTCTCTCTCTCTCTCTCTCTCTCCATTTCATTAGCATTCTATTTTCATTTCTTATTATTTCACCACATAGTTGTGCCTAAAACTATGCTTGGGTGATGGTCTCCACATGTTGGCATCCTTGTTTTCACCAAAAAACCTGACTATGCTCAACTCCATTGACATTGTTAACATCGCTCGAACACTTAGCATTATTTCACATCAGCATCGTAGCTAGCCATGTTACACCTCAGCTGCATATGATAAGTCCATTTTCAATTGACAAGACCATTTAGGGCAACTTGTCTCCACCTCCAGCAGGCCCTCACGTAGACTCAGGATTAGGTTGTGCATATGTGAATCTCTTAGTATTCTAGCCATTGATGTTTTTGGTTGTTATAGTTTTTTGGTGCTAGAAGGAGGGCCAACCTCTTTTTCAAGCTTTGTTGAGGTTGTTTCGTGAGCTTTCTACACTATACTTGTCCACTGATCCATCAATGTAGATTGGACCTCATAGTTGGTCCCTTGGGACCCAGCATGAAAACCCCAAACCACATTTCTCTCCAGTTTTTTGCTAAGTTCTCATTGTCTTCAGTTGGAGTGTAATTGTCTCTAGTGTAGATAGTGTAGTTAGCTCTTTGTCATGAAGAGCATAGTTGGCTATTCACAGTAGAGAGTGTAGTCAACATAAATAGCGTAGTCAACTCTCCACAGTGGAGAGCATAGTTAGCAGTATTAGCTGAAATGGGGTTAGTTTTAGCTTGGTGCACTATATTCTATAGCCAGCAACCTCTGTAATTTCCCTTTACAACTTGATCTGCAACCATGAACATGGATCAACCTCTGGCATCAGTTCCAAACATACTTGAGATCTTGCCTATATAACAAGAGACTAAGATTACAACCCTACGAATCTTGTGATGGCCAAGCCAAGAAATTCCTTAGGCTACACGACCAAGACCTAGAGTATGCCATGCTTAATAATGAGAAATACAACTTCATATGTGCAAAGATACAAGCAGGGTTGCTTATAGATTGCCTTGACATGGAGGCAAAATGAAACTTTGAATTAATCCATAGGAATGAATGGGAGTATATCCCTTCCTCATTCGACATCATCTTGCTCATAGAGTAGCACCACTAATTGTTGTCCTAGCTCATCTAAGCAAGTGAGTGTAATGTAGGCACTAGCTACGAGGAAGCCTTATAGGAGGAATTGGATGCATTTGAAGCTCTCTTTGAACATGAGACCCCCTTTTGCACCATCTTCCAACAAGAAATCCTTAGTCTAGCCCCTCCTCAAGTTAGTTCACCCATCCTCCCTAAGATGGTCATAACACTAGTGTCACCTTCCCACTTCATCAAGCTTAGATCTACACATGTAGTGGCAACCGACCAAATGTAATACATGCATTATGATGTAATAGCCCCTTTCCACTTGTCCTTTGTGACATCATCTCAACCTACCTAGCCATCCTTGTTAGCAACAATCACACTAGCGTAGTCATATGTTCACACAAGGTCCACTCTAGGCCCCAAATGACTAAGGCCACCTATGTCTTACTTGCTTCGTTGGAATCCTCAGTGTTAATCCAACCCACATGTACATGGCTTTCCCTAATCATTTTTCCTATAACATAACCAACGCATCAAGCACCTCATGTGTTTCCACAACTTGCAACCAGGTCATGGACTACACAACCAGCATAGTTAGCATAGCTAGTTGAAGCATCCCAAAATTTAGACTAGGCATTCCAACTGATCCAAACTATAATAGAAGAGGTGAAGCAGCTCAAAGCCACCTCCTCCAAAATAGTTAAAGTAGTGGACTTCAATGAAGATGACCCTATAAGTCCTACCATCCCACGACTAACTCTACTAACTAGGGTCCTATTGCCTTAGTTCACTAAGTATAACAGTGAAGGAGATCCTGATGTGCATCTGGTGACATTCAGGTTTGAGTGCCTATTGCTATAAACCTGGCTGCACACCATCATGCATATGTTTTCCATGTCACTAACTAGCAAAGCCTTAGACTAGTACTGTGTGTTGCCCAAAGGCTTTATCTCCTCTCTGGAAGATCTCTTGAGCTAGTTCGTGACATGCTTCAAGTACAACTTGAAGCCAAACGCAACATTAGACTAGTTAAGTAGGGTCCCCTAAAGCTCATACCAAAATTCATCCAACGATGGAGTGCCTCATTGAACAAAATACGAGAGCCCATAGCCAAGTCACACCTCTTAGCTATCTTCAAGGGTATGATTAATGATTTTATAAAATTGAAGCTTTACTATTTGGGCTTGTAGTATCTAAGCCAAGCCTTTACCTAGAAGAGCATACAAGATGCATTTGAAGCTATTAAGGATCTAGCCTATGTGGCCTATAAAAACCTACATGTGAGGAAGGACAAAGATAAAGGAAAGAAAAATACAATCATGGCAATTTTGGTTAAAGAGTCTAAAACAACCAACCCAAGGCCAACAGCCAAGCCACCTAAGGTCCCTGCCAACAATAAAGCCACTAGCCCTAGAACTGCAGTAACTAACCAAACCATGTCACTTGTGGCCATAGTGTAGGCTAATTCAAGGCCTAACCTTGAGTGCAAGGATTGTTCCAAGTACACCACATTGCCACTGAAGCTCTCAAAGCTACTAGAATAATTGTTAAAGGCTAGGTGTATCCAATACAAGCAAATGTTTAAGGATGTTCATAAAAGGCATGATAGATACTGTGAGATGCTCAGAAACCCTACTTTGGTGGCATCAAATAAGCCCTCATTCCCAAAACATTTTAGGCTAGATTAGTTCTGCCATTACCACTAGTTGTCTAGTCATAGCATGAACTTTTATCTAGCCTTATAGAATGATCTCTAAAAAATGA
This sequence comes from Gnetum montanum, assembly GCA_015680685.1. Classification (NCBI taxonomy): domain Eukaryota; kingdom Viridiplantae; phylum Streptophyta; class Gnetopsida; order Gnetales; family Gnetaceae; genus Gnetum; species Gnetum montanum. The sequence goes on along the minus strand of MNCI01008086.1, from coordinate 767,137 downwards.
TTGATAGAGATGAGCTAGTCCTTGATGCTACAAACCTAGACAAGCCTCAAAACCAATCTACGAGGGTGTATAAGGACCTTCTGAATGTAGATTGATGCAGGCTATGTCATAAATTCTATTAGCATTGATGAAAACTTGGAGTTGATTCAACGACCATTCATGGTCTATGTGCCCTCTAGTAGCACAAGGGCCTCTATGGCCCCTACAAGTTCACAACCCCCTTTTGTTGTTAGAGTGCCACCTCAAGCACCTCCAACTTCCTTTGTGGTTAGAATCCCACAGCATGTTGCAACAATAATGATTTAGCTACCCTTTTTTATCAAGGTGCTACAACATGCTAGCTCCTCACCTATCAAAGGTCTAGTAGTGGGTAATGCATTGGTCCCTTCCTGTCTAAGAGCTAATCCTATTGACAACATTAACAAACCCTCTAGGTGGCAACCCAGGAGGCCCAATGAGCTTCTTGTAAATATAATGATTAGGAAATGTCAAGAGCAAAGGGTGTTGGGTTCGCTAAATATGATCTTTGTATCTACGATTCCTATGGCCAAAAAAATTGAGGAGGCCACCACCAACAACTTGCAACCAAGCATTGAGGCCCCTACGCAAGCCAAGCCTACAAAGCCCAAGTTGCCTCTTCATGAAATTCATCTCTTAGGGCATATGGAAGAAGTCAAAACCAATAAAAACTCAACCAATGGTAAAGACTTCGTGGATACATTAACCCAAGTTAAGCAAGCACTCAAACAAAAGAACACAACGTTTAGCCTCTATGATCTAATCATGACCTCATCTACCCACCGTGAAGCACTAGTGTAGATGTTGACCTCCATTCCTATCATAGAGGACATCTCGGTAGATGAGAATTCCATCCATGTAGTGATGTTGCCTCTTGCACCATAGGAATCAAGCTCCACATCCCTCACATTTCATGATGAAGTAATTAAGGTTGACCCTAAGAAGGATGAGGTCATAACAACCCCCATATTTGTCACCATATGTGTCAAGCAATGCAAGATTTGAAGGGTGCACATTGATGATGGAGCAATAATGACTGTTATTCCATACATCATTGTCAATAAGTTAGGCCTTACGAACCAAATTAAGTCAACAAAAACCACATGCCGAAATTCCTTTAATAGGTCATGCATCATTGTTAAGGGTAACATCACAATAGCCTTCATGGCAAGGAAGAAATTCCCCACCACTACCAAATTCATTATCATAGAGGAGATGTTTTTCTTTAACTTAATATTGGGTAGGTTGTGGTTGGCCCAATTACGGGTCTTTTCCTCTCTGATCTACCAAGAAATCCACCTTCCATATGAAGGTCACGAGGTTATTATCCACAATGATAATGTAGCTCCTCTGGCCATCAACAACATAGATATGGAACAAGGGTTAGAGGTGGTATTTCTTGATGATGCATCTGTAGTAAAGGATGAGAATGAAATGTGTGAGGTAGACCTAGCCGAAAGGATAGAAGAAGTTGGAAACTTACTAGAGGACACCCTTCAGGTGAAATTTCCCTTCAATGTAGTGAGCAAGGGTCCAAGAGACTACCAAAAAGTGCACCATAGGCCCTACGCACCTCCTAACCCACACCAAATTAGGAAGCAATTGCATGACTAAGGTACCTCCTTAGCTTGAAACGTGCTAGATGCTTACCTAGCCCTTACTTCTACATGTCATGTATTTTTAACTTTCTCTTGCATTGAATTTGTTTGTGTATTTACATTTAGCTTGATTTCTTAGATTATGCATTGTTTTGCTTTATTTACACATTTATTTGCTTTGATTATGCATTCATCCAATTAGTTTACACACTCACCCTACAAGTTTACACATTTGTAGTTATTAAAAAAACATCAAAATGCATAAAAATCATAAAAGCTAAAATTACAAAAAAGAGAGATAACATTGACCTACTATGGCCTTAAACTAGCAACATGTGGTCCACCAAGGCCTTAAACTAGCAACACATGGCTCACCATGGCCTTAAACTAGCAACGTTACGCCCTGCTATGGCCTTAAATTGGCAACATGTGGCCCACCAAGGCCTTAAACTGGCAACATGTAGCCCACCATAACCTTAAATTGGCAATGTTGTAGCTCGCCATGGCCTTAAATAGGCAATAGTGTGACTTAGAATGGCCTTAAACTAGCAATGCTTGGCTTGGAATGACCTTAAACTATTGCCATGATCCAAAATAGCCTTAAAGTAGTAGCCTTGGCCCGAAATGGCCTTAAAATTAGCATGCTATGGCCTAGTAACACTATTGTTGAATAGTCCTAAGTTACACATGAATTCATCATGTTATAAGCATAGCAAGTGGATAACAATATAGGGATAAAATTTTACACATTACACATAGCATATAATCATCCATCAAATGTAATATGCATAGAAATAGATACCATGAATAGCATTAGAGGCAAAAATATAGCAAAAAAGCCTAGTGGGGATACATCTAGGTCATGCGCAACTAGTGGTGCTAGGTGGGGGTGACAACTTTGCTTCCTCCACTATGTTGCTAGGGCCTATATTATCACCTAGTACCTACCATAACCATAGCAAATATGCACTACACAAGCTAACTCCAAACATAAAAAGGCATAAAGCATAAAAAAAACTAACCTAAGAGGGTCTTGCATTGGTGAGTTTTGAAGGTAACTTTTCAAGGCCAGCCTTTAAGTGCCAGAGGATCTTGGCCTCAGAAAGTTATGTCTAGGCCTCTTGGCCAAAGTCAATCCCCATAAGGGTATTACCTTTATCTATGAAAATCCATGTAAGTGGCTCCATCGAAAAGGTGGTAGAAGAGGCCTCTCTAGAAATGGTGATGATTTTCCTTTCAAGAGTCACTCACCATCATGTGCTGTGCGAACAACTCGTATGCCTACCTCTCATTAGTTGCCTCAAGAAACATCTTGAGGCAATGGTGTTTGGTAGACTTCTCCTTGTACCATCATAGGTACACATTGTGCTCTCACTTATACTAGTACTTGTGGTTCTTTTGCGTTTGTCCCCACTAATAAGCCTTCATGCTACAATTTATTCAATCCTTGTTCTTTTGGGAAAGCAAGTCCATTTGGAGCTGCTACTCTATCAGCTCTTGTGTGGCCTCATTCTTACCTCTAAGAGTTATTAAATATCTCACATACTCAATTTCAAAGGTATGCCAGGTGCTATCTCCTTACAATCTAGCCACCAAGAAGTCATGTCTGGATTGGAGATCTTGGATCTTTGCATCCTAGCTAGTCATCCTCTCCTAGAGTTCATGAACATGTTTTCATAGGTGCTCATTCAAGCACCTGTAGATCCACAATGCTTTTGCATATGAAAGTGTGCACTTGTTCGATGTCTTGTACATGTGGCAAGAGACCTAATCAACTTTAGGAGGGAGGTTAGGAAGGGCATCCATCTTGGGCACCTTGCTTAGATCCCACTATAGCTTAGAACATGTAGGCATACAATAATCAATCAATCTTAGTTGAAAACTAAGCATTCAAATAGTAAAGTAACATACACACATACTAAGTGTAGTGATCGAAAACTTCGGCAGCTAGAAAAATGCTGATGGGCCATCAACCACTGATAGTCTTGACCCCATTTCCATGGGAGGACCATGCTAGATGGAATGGAAATGGGGCACCCTGAATGATCTAGTCGATCAAACAAGACTTAGTCAATGTTAATTTAACCTTTTGCAACGTGTGATTTGAAAACGAAACTGATAGCATGAAGTAATTCTTGAATGTAAAGGAGGCAAAAAACAGTGTAAAATGCAAATAATAGGCATGAGAAAAAGTAAAATGAAGTTAGAAAAGTGCACCACTTTGGAGCTACAACTTTGCTCTTTCAAGATAGATACGATTGGTTCTATAGCACTGGGAAGTGCAGAGATCTCGAAGGTAATCAAGACGTGTAGAGCGAGATGGCTGTGTGCTTGAATGCGGAATCAGGTGTTAACAATGTAAAGTGCTACCAAGGTGGTAGAAAAGAATTGAATAGAATGCTAACTATTTACAATGTCAAAATAGGAAGCTCACAGTGCTCAAGGTTACAATGCTAGCTTTTTCTTGTCAGCCAACAAAATTGTTAGCCAACTAGATTGCTCAGAAAATTGGAATCGGGGACTGAAAAGCTGCAAAGGAAGTCCCTTGGATTGAAAAGTTTTGAAAAAAGGGGGCCAGAGAGAGAGAGCTGGAGAGTATAAGTGTCACTCATTGGGGTATTTATAGGACCAAGGGCACACGAAAGATGCGGTTTCAATGCCACATGCCTTCGGCCTATGCTGACCTATCTATGCTACACATGCCTGTATGACCGTTGGATGAGCTTGTCATGCCGTAATTATGAGCTTTCCATGCCGTAATTGCGCTATCAGAGCAACAGTGCAATTAGGTGAGGTGCATTAATGTCACATAACCGCTTGCCACGTTTTGCTATGCTTTGTAGTGTAGCATGTTTGGTGTGGCGTAGCATTTTGTTACACTGCGCTACACTACGCAGTGTAGCGTAGCATAGCCACTGGTTTGAAGGGAAAAACTTGCATTGTGTCCTACTACATGCGTTAGAAACCTTTGGAGTGCACTAACTATTTGTTGTAATTTTTCTACACTATGCTACGCTATGTGACGTATTGTAGCGTAGAAACTTCCCTTAGTCACAAAAAATGTCATCCATCTGCAAAATTTGTCTTTTGCACTACAAAACTTGCAAACTTGCTAATCTTTCCCTTCGAGTTGCCTTCTGTCACTTTGGCAGAATTTCTATGCCTCACTGCACCTTGTAGCTTAGCATAGCGTAGTAGTAAATATGACTTGATTTTGCCAAGTTCGCCGCTTTCTGACGAAAGGAGACATTGCTGAAGGACTTGAAGTCAAGTAAGGGGGCTGATCAGCTAGCTTTTGCTATGCTGTGTAGCATAGCATAACATAGTACTATGCTTTTGCAAACATCTTTTGAAGTTTGCTACGCTACAAAGCGTAGCATAGCAAGACTTCTTGACTTAGAAAACGTGTTGAACTAGATAGTCTGAACATCAGAGCATCCATCTCCTGAAGAACTACTGTCACACTGCGTGAATTGCAAAGGCTTGGTGAAGCAGGCATGCCTTTGAATTTTGGGGTGTTTCACTGAGCTCAAGTTTCACTTATCACAAGCAGTCCACCATGTCTTCAATGATGCCTTCCATGAAGGAAAATTTATTTGGCATGTCTACCCATGGCTCCATGCAATAGGTAGATGTGGGACCATTGGTGGAAATATCTGAGGTTGTAACACATTGATGCAATTGGCACATAGCTGAACAATTAAAGATACTAGAGCAAACAAGAAATGATAGATGACAACAAAAGTTAGTTACCTAGCAAGTCCTTAGGTGTGAGTGTAGGGGGCTCACCTAGCTGCATACCATCAAACAAGCTATCAAAATTACCCCAGTTAGGTGGGAGTAACCCCTCCTCCTCCAACTACTAGAGGGTCTTTGTTGCCTCATCTGGCTCATCTCCATGAAGCCTCCTCCTCCCTAGCTTGAGGAGATGCTTCCTTTGTTATTGCCTCGATCATTGCTCCTATAGCCCTCTCTTCTTTCTCTATGATTAACACACATTGCACATTAGTATTCATAAAACATCATTAGCTAATTAACAAAATGACATAATAGAAAAAACATATAATAATAAAAATATATACATAAATATAAATAATGCACCATACTAACCTGCAACATCTACACACAAGCTTTGAACCTTAATGCAGATCCTCTTGCTACCTCGCTTCTCGATCTTAGGGGTAGCCTGTTCCTTAGAGCATGGCATCTTAATCTTAATCTTAGATGGCCCCATCATCTTGGCTATTGATGAGATGCGACATGCACTGTGCCGCGATATTGCGTCTTTCCCTGTGATATCGCGTACGCGATATCACGGTCCGTCGCCATATCTATAAATAAGAGGCAGCACTCCCCTCATTTAAAAATCCTGGCTAGAAGTAGCGAAGCTCTGGCAGATTGATCACTCCAAAGTTAGAATTTTTCCCCATGTGCCCGCAGTAGGAGTCCTAGAGTGAACGACTCTTTATTCGAGCAGCTTGTAACCTGAACCCAAGTTGTGTACGGCAATAAAGACGAACTTGATTGGATAAACCTTGTAGCACGTGGTTTTATTGTTGTTTATTTACTGCTTTCCTAGTGTGCACAAGTACGACTTGATTACGAGCGTCTATGGATGTGTACGGCTAATCAAGGAATCAGCTGCTTGTCACAACACGTGAGTACAACTTGACTACGAGCATTGACTGATTGGTAACCCAGTAGCGTATTCCAGGATTCTGCGCTTGGTAACCCCAGTGGTAGTTTAGTGTGTACGGCTAGTCAAGGAATCGGCTGCTCATCGCTAGGCTAGAACGTGTGATAAGTACGACTTAGTTACGAGCACCCACGGGTGTGTACGGCTAGCTAAGGAATCGGCTGCTTATCACACTTAAGCTAAATAGGTGCCTCAGTACGACCACTTCGAGCACTTGCGTTACGTGTGGTGATCCCAGTAACGATTAGCGTTTGGTAAGCCACAGTTGCATAGTTCAGGGTGTGTCCGGTAAGTGGGAACGGATGCTGACGCTAGTTAATTTAGACTTAGGACATTAGTTAGAGTTAGCTTAGTTTCTCAACCCTTTCCTCTCATAGCTTAGAAGATAAACCTGAAAATACCAAAAAAATCACATACCTCAGACTTGCTTAACCATACACCATGATACTTATAAGCAAGCCTGGGAAGACAACGAACGATTAACCCCAAGTGTTTCTTGTGGTGTTAAGGCATTTAGTTTGCAGAGTTCGACCGGATCGTGCGTGCACGCTCGTATTCATATGGTTGAGTGTAGGGGTACCTCGCCACTCATCATTGGCGCTGTTGCTGGGGACTAAGTGTTTTTTCACCAATTGAACATAAGGGATATCACTCACATCATTGTGAGCCTAAAATAAACCTTAGGATTAATCAGTTAATTCAGAACATAAATAATGGTGAAAATTAGCACACCATTAGAAATGGCTTCTTCTCATGCAATCAACTCACCTAAGGACAATATAGGAGAAAGTCAGGATCATACGCATAACCGAAATCAACCATGTCCTCAACAATCCAAAGTCACATATACTCATCCCGATGAGTATGTGCCGAATTTTACTTTGTTTTCCATCAAGATGAGCAACTGCGGTGGAGAGACATGCAAGGTAACATTGTGTTACCCCCAGATCGCTCTGCTCCCAACATGCTTTTCCGTGCCTTGGTATGGATTGGCATGCATGAGCTATTCGTAGAATACGTTTTGGATGACCATGACACAAGGGATTATCATCCCACAAATGCCCAATGTATTCGGGACGAAAGGCAGGAGAGCCAACATTCACTATTGAAGGGCAAGGTTCCCCACGTCATTAGTGAAATAGGAGACGAGGAACCCCTCACGATGGGTTTCTTAGAAAATGATGTTCCTCCTTCTCACTCTAGTGAAGAGGTTAGGGATCAGGGCCTTAGGTCAACGATACATATTCCAGGCTCTAATCCCCGTGAGCACCAGCTGTTCACGGCAGGAACAATTACTTACACTAATGACAAACTCTTTGATCGTCACAACGATCGGGGCCGAAGCAGCCAAAGAGAAGGCAAGAAACATCACCATGGTGATGGATCCCCTTCTTCTTCTCCTTCATCTCATCATTCACCCTCTCCTTCCACATCTGGGCACAGCCACCATGAGCATAACGTGGAGAGTAAAGGTAAAAGAGATGAAATGCCTCGATAGGAAGGTCGAGAGGAGTTAGGACAAGGGCAAGGACGTAGGGAGAATAGGGAACCACCACGTAGACATCACAGAAATCATGAAAAAGATGATCATGACGAACCC